>JAIOJX010000006.1:143798130-143823130 GCA_022376925.1 Tragulus kanchil
CCTGGCTTTGTCCTGTGTGCTGTTTACTCTTTCACATGTCTAGCCTCCACTTCTAAGACTTCTGAGCCTATCTCAAACATGTTCTTCCTTCCTTCCTGTCTGGGGACAAAGCTCAAGGTTTCCGGACTCTCGTGGGAAGGGCAGGTACAGCCTGTGTGACAACAGGAACGGACCCTCCTTGCCTCTGATCCCCTTTTCATAGCTATGACAATTTCGCTGTCGTTGCTACACCCACTCCGTGCCAGCCCTTTTGGCGAGAGCTTTAAATATGGCCTCGAGTCCATGCAAATTATCTAGCAAAATGCTGTCACAGTTTTGCGCACAAGAGAATTAACGACTGGATACTTCCATAGAAGCTGTAAAAGCAAATCTGCCTACTGTAAAGTAGGGGGAAGGATTTGAAAGCCACGTGTGCTGGACCCCCACTGATGCTTCTTCTATGACTGTCCTTCCTCCAGACTTCCAGGGCGGGCACATCAGAGGGGCGTGGCCCACGGGGACCACTAAGGTGAAGGACAGCAGGCCCTCACAGGCCACATCAACGGAGCACCCGAACAGCCGAGGGCGAGGCCTCGGAGGGTTCCTAAGCATCACTGACTGCGTGTCCCTGCCTAAACCACTTGCCGTCTCTGGCCATCTGTCACGTCACTGGACCCATCACTCAACCCTGCCTCCTGGGAACAGGAGGTAGGCGGAAGGCAGAGTGACGTTTACCTATGCAAGCAGGCACGGGGAAAGCCAGACGACCTTGGAGGGAGAGCTTTATCAAGAACAACAGTAATAAATGAGCTTTTTACAAATAAGAGATGAAAAGAGGCCATGTTATTTTTAGAAAATAATTCCTGCGGGCGCTAGCTGCCTCGCTCCCCCGGCGCCAGTGGAGCCAAATGTGGGTCAGGGAGAAAAGCAACGACCCTCCGAGTTAACTGGAGGCAGTGTTCATCAGAAGATATTCCTTGGAAAATTCCATCTCCACCTTCCTGCTCTTGGAAAGGGGACTTCTCACGGCCCGCTGGCATGCCACCCTTGACGGTTTTGCCTCTGCCCTCGGAAGCACTTCGATCAGCCACACCTCTCTGGATCTCTTTGGGGCTCACGCTGAGTACCTCCAGGAGACGTTGGAATGCCGAGTCCAGTCTCCTTGCTGTGTATTTACAGAAACTCGCATCGAATGACTCGGAAGGAGGGCACGACGGTGCAATCAGCAGAGCCAGATGAAACTGCGCCCTGACCCGCTCGGGCCCCGCGCCCCGGCCTGGACCTCCATCACAGGCTGGCTCTTCCCAGCACGGCCACGTCAACACTGAAGTCGCCTGGCCTAGACCCCAAAATATTTTTCATAAATGTCTAAAAGATGTTAAAAGGCTATAGAAACAAAAAATACCAGTTCTTTGGCTGTTGAAACACTAGGAAATGCTTATGTTTCACAAATGCAGTTAAATTGGAGGACAGTTTTTGCAGACTCTCTGGTCACTTTAGGTGGCTGCCGTCTTTACGGGTCAGAAGCCCTGGGTTTTGTCTTTGGTTTGGTCCTGCGCTGCTCTTTAGCTTTGGGCTGGACGCTGGATCCCTGTGTCTCAGCTTCTCCTCCAGGAAAAAAGAAGAGTGAGACTTTCGAGGCGGCACGTGCTGGCCCTGGAAGGCCGTGTGGGCTCCCCTGAAAGAGTGAGGCCGGCGCCGGCCAGTCCCTCCACCTGTCCAGAAAGCCACGCGGCGCCTCGGGCCACCCACACGACGCACACACGCTCTGCGACACTCCGTCCGGGCTTTCCTTTTGCCGACATCCGTTCTTCCTTCCCTATTGGGCTCAGACTCCTTGAGGACAGGCCTGTATTTTAAAATTCTTGTATGCTCCATGGTAGCCTGCATGCCACAGAACTCAGCAAGTATCTGTTGATGAGGTGGTTGCTTTTTTTTTCTTAGAATTAGGTGTTCTCCTCACCTAAGACACCAGGGTGACATCTTCTACCTAGTAACACCATCAACTGATAGAGTACTTTTTTGGGCGGGGTTCGGGTTGGGGAGGGAGGGAGGCGGGTGGGCCACTTCTATTGGTCTTTCATTTGTCTATTTTCATCCATCTTTGTTCTTTGGCCCGTGTGGGCCTCCCATCGTGGTGGCCTCTGTTGTCGCAGAGCACTGGCTCCGCGGCATATGGGATCTTCCCAGGCCAGGGACTGAACTGGTGCCCCTTGCAGTGCAAGGCAGTCTCCTTACCCACTGGACCACCAGGGAAGCCTGGTAGAATACTTTAAAATTCATGACCACGCTTGTCTATCTACTCTCCCATCTCCTTTCTGTGCTATTCCAGTAAGGCTGGCGGGCAGGGCGGATGGACCGTGGGGATATCACGCAGCTCAGCCACTGTGGACCCAGAAACTAGAGGGGCATGCTTACAGATCCCCGGGGAGCAAGCCAGCGCCAAGATGAGATCCCAGGCCGGCCGACTCCGGGGCCCATGCCTGGCCCAGTGCTTTCCTTGGGAAGTCCGTCTCTTACGTGCTACCGGTGCTGACAGGCGCCTGACGCAGAGGCCGGAGCCCCAGGGAGAGCCCCTTACCTCGTGGTTAGCGAATCGGATATCCCGGGAGAATATGGTGGCCACCCAGTCGCAGCCGAGTTTGACGTCGATGTTCTGGGCGAGCTTCTCCAGGGTGGGCAGGTGGCTGGCCTGGAAGTGGTACGCCAGGGTCACGTGCAGCTGCTTCTTGTGGGGCTCCACGTGCACCTCTGCAGGAAGGAAGACAGGCAGCGGTTGCGTCATGACGGCAGAGACACGAGGAACAGGCGAGAACGGTGCCCTGGTGAGCGCTGCTTCCCAGCGAGTCGAGGAGGGAGCCCCCCGGTCAGACAAAAGCCGCTTGTCTCCTTCCCAGTGGTTGAGTAAGAGTGGACGGGGGGTAACAGCCCACAGTCCAAGAGACAAGCACCCACACGTCTGGCTCTCCTGGATCAGCCGCGAGGCAAGTGTGTTGACTGCTGGTTGCTCACAACACATCCAGACGAGCTGCTCCGGCCCACCACGCAGATGAGGAAACCGAGACCTAAAGGGATGAGCTCATTCATGTGGAAATAAGGAGCAAATTTTGTCCTCCCGTGACTCCCAAAGCTAGACGGCCTTGTTTCGAAATCAAGCCTCTCAGCTTCTGGGAGGCTCTAATGGAGAAATGAGGCGGGAAGACGGATTACTTTAAAAGCTGAAGATGCAGGTTTCTCAGCATCGTTTGGACCCGATACTTCTTGGTGGCGGGGGCTGTGCTGTGCATTCCTGGGTCCTTAGCGGAGTCCCTGGCCCCCACCCACCAGATGCCAGCTGCACCCCAAGCTGTGACGACCAGACAGGGCTCCAGACACTGCCAAGAGTACTGGGGATGGGGTGGGGTGCGGAATCACCGGGACTGAGTGTAAAAGCCCCGAGGCGGGGCTCTGTGTCCTGTTTGTGGATTGTAACCCCTTCCTCCCCGGCTGGGGATATCACGCACCCGGGCCGAAACTAGAGGGCATGCTTACAGATCCCGGGAGCAAGCCAGCGCCAAGATGAGATCCCAGGCCGACTCCGGGGCCCATGCCTGGCCCAGTGCTTTCCTTGGGAAGTCCGTCTCTTACGTGCTACGGTGCTGACAGGCGCCTGGCGAGAGGCCGGAGCCCCAGGGAGAGCCCCTTACCTCGTGGTTAGCGAATCGGATATCCCGGGAGAATATGGTGGCCACCCAGTCGCAGCCGAGTTTGACGTCGATGTTCTGGGCGAGCTTCTCCAGGGTGGGCAGGTGGCTGGCCTGGAAGTGGTACGCCAGGGTCACGTGCAGCTGCTTCTTGTGGGGCTCCACGTGCACCTCTGCAGGAAGGAAGACAGGCAGCGGTTGCGTCATGACGGCAGAGACACGAGGAACAGGCGAGAACGGTGCCCTGGTGAGCGCTGCTTCCCAGCGAGTCGAGGAGGGAGCCCCCCGGTCAGACAAAAGCCGCTTGTCTCCTTCCCAGTGGTTGAGTAAGAGTGGACGGGGGGTAACAGCCCACAGTCCAAGAGACAAGCACCCACACGTCTGGCTCTCCTGGATCAGCCGCGAGGCAAGTGTGTTGACTGCTGGTTGCTCACAACACATCCAGACGAGCTGCTCCGGCCCACCACGCAGATGAGGAAACCGAGACCTAAAGGGATGAGCTCATTCATGTGGAAATAAGGAGCAAATTTTGTCCTCCCGTGACTCCCAAAGCTAGACGGCCTTGTTTCGAAATCAAGCCTCTCAGCTTCTGGGAGGCTCTAATGGAGAAATGAGGCGGGAAGACGGATTACTTTAAAAGCTGAAGATGCAGGTTTCTCAGCATCGTTTGGACCCGATACTTCTTGGTGGCGGGGGCTGTGCTGTGCATTCCTGGGTCCTTAGCGGAGTCCCTGGCCCCCACCCACCAGATGCCAGCTGCACCCCAAGCTGTGACGACCAGACAGGGCTCCAGACACTGCCAAGAGTACTGGGGATGGGGTGGGGTGCGGAATCACCGGGACTGAGTGTAAAAGCCCCGAGGCGGGGCTCTGTGTCCTGTTTGTGGATTGTAACCCCTTCCTCCCCCAGCACCACACGGACTTTCAGTATTTGTTAAATAAGTGAATACACACAAATGCATCTCCTTCAACTACTAAGGATGGAAGGTGGACCTTCATCTACTCACCAACGGAATCTGGGGCTGCCACACCTCTGAATACCTAGGCACACATCCTAAAGGTGAGGTCCGCGGCTGGGGCAGGGCAGCCGGTCCTCTGGATCACCACCAGGGGGCCGCACCGGAGCCGAGCAGCCAGCCTAGAAGGCTGGTTCTTGGAGAGATGGCTCGCCCCCTTCCTGGCAGGAAAGCCAGCAAGGGTCCACCACACATGCTTTATGAATCAGTCGCCTCCTGGCTGAGACAATTTTTACTCATCTGTGAGGGACTGGGGTTTTGTGGCTACCACAGGAGACTTGGTTCTTGTGGGAGTTTTAGTGGTTTTGACAACAGCTACTGTGGGATGAAAAAGAGCCATTTCCCTGAGGTGGAGGGATGGGAACAGGAAGTAATCTGCCAGTGATGCCATTTGTCTGAAATAGCAAGCTTCGGTGAAGTGGGCAGGCTCCACTGAGGCCAGAGAGCAGAGACGAGCCCCTGGGCATAGAGGGGTGGGCTGGGGCAGGGGTCTAAGAAGACCTGGCTCCCCGGGCAGAGGTGACCTAAGGGCCAGGTCCCTCTGGGGGCGGAGGGCTCACCGTGAGCCTGGGTGCTCACCACAGGCGTCCTAGAGTCCTGGGCCCTGTTAGGGGATTTTCTGCTGAAGGACCCTGAGCAAAAGGGCCTGGGCTGGGGCTGAAAACAGCAGCCAGGGACAAAGGCAGGTGATCAGAGGCTGCGGGTCAGGAGCCCAAGGAGCAAGGGCGGGGCTGGCAGGCTCGGGGCTCCGCCAGCACCGCGCTCAGCACCAGGGCCCAGGTGTACATGTCTGTGCCCGTGGCTCTGGGTGCCACGGCACTGTCTCCCGAACACCCTGCCCTTTCTGGGCCTGAGTGCACGCTGCCCTCCTTCCTGCAGGGCCCTGCCCCCAGTTTCCTCTCCTCTGTGAGGGGCGCCTCCACCCCGCGGAGGCATGCTGGCCTCTCTTCACAGCTCTCATCTCACAGAGCCTGAATCGGGTTTCCCAAGCATGCCCCTGCCAGAGGAACCCACCACTCCTTCCCTGCTGCCTGCCTCATGGAGGATCACACGTGGGCCCCAGATTGTAAGGTCAAATGCCTTCAACTACTAAGGATGGAAGGTGGACCTTCATCTACTCACCAACGGAATCTGGGGCTGCCACACCTCTGAATACCTAGGCACACATCCTAAAGGTGAGGTCCGCGGCTGGGGCAGGGCAGCCGGTCCTCTGGATCACCACCAGGGGGCCGCACCGGAGCCGAGCAGCCAGCCTAGAAGGCTGGTTCTTGGAGAGATGGCTCGCCCCCTTCCTGGCAGGAAAGCCAGCAAGGGTCCACCACACATGCTTTATGAATCAGTCGCCTCCTGGCTGAGACAATTTTTACTCATCTGTGAGGGACTGGGGTTTTGTGGCTACCACAGGAGACTTGGTTCTTGTGGGAGTTTTAGTGGTTTTGACAACAGCTACTGTGGGATGAAAAAGAGCCATTTCCCTGAGGTGGAGGGATGGGAACAGGAAGTAATCTGCCAGTGATGCCATTTGTCTGAAATAGCAAGCTTCGGTGAAGTGGGCAGGCTCCACTGAGGCCAGAGAGCAGAGACGAGCCCCTGGGCATAGAGGGGTGGGCTGGGGCAGGGGTCTAAGAAGACCTGGCTCCCCGGGCAGAGGTGACCTAAGGGCCAGGTCCCTCTGGGGGCGGAGGGCTCACCGTGAGCCTGGGTGCTCACCACAGGCGTCCTAGAGTCCTGGGCCCTGTTAGGGGATTTTCTGCTGAAGGACCCTGAGCAAAAGGGCCTGGGCTGGGGCTGAAAACAGCAGCCAGGGACAAAGGCAGGTGATCAGAGGCTGCGGGTCAGGAGCCCAAGGAGCAAGGGCGGGGCTGGCAGGCTCGGGGCTCCGCCAGCACCGCGCTCAGCACCAGGGCCCAGGTGTACATGTCTGTGCCCGTGGCTCTGGGTGCCACGGCACTGTCTCCCGAACACCCTGCCCTTTCTGGGCCTGAGTGCACGCTGCCCTCCTTCCTGCAGGGCCCTGCCCCCAGTTTCCTCTCCTCTGTGAGGGGCGCCTCCACCCCGCGGAGGCATGCTGGCCTCTCTTCACAGCTCTCATCTCACAGAGCCTGAATCGGGTTTCCCAAGCATGCCCCTGCCAGAGGAACCCACCACTCCTTCCCTGCTGCCTGCCTCATGGAGGATCACACCGTAGGTGCCCCCAGCATACCCGCTGATTGTGAGTCCATTCTGAAGGGAGCCAACAGACGCCCTTGCCCACTGCCTGTCACTTTGGCTCTCCCACGGCTAGTGAAGCCCTTGCTGAGCACCTGCAGCCATAGGGGAAGGCCTTGCAAACCTCAGCCTCTCCCCTCTCTATGCTGCCCGCCTTTAAGCCAACAGGCATCCTGAGCGCCCCTCCGAGTCAATTCCTCCCACAGCACAGCTCGGCCATTGGCTTGAACCGAGGCCGCCCGTGAACAGAGCAGGTGGCATCGTGAAGGGGTGACGTTGGGGGCTGGAGGCTGAGTGGCTCCCCTCTCCTCTCTGTGCTGTGCGACCTGAGCAAAGGCCTTGGTCCTCACCGAGGGGACGGGGCGACACAGGTAAGTGCCTGCCTGGGAGAGGGGTTGGGAGGAGGAAAAGGTTCCTGAGGAATTCCCTGGCAGTCTGGCCGTTAGCACTCAGTGCTTTCACGGCCGTGGCCAGGGTTCAGTTACCTCGTTGGGGAACTAAGATCTCACGAGCCAAAAGGTGCAGTCAAAAAAAGGTTCCTTAATTCTTGACGGCAGGGCTGAAGTGAACACATTAATAGATGAGCGGGAGCAGCCATCCGCGGGCCTTCACCGTGGGTGCCAGGAGGCCTCGGGCCTGCTCTCCAGGCTAGCACAACTATAGCTGAGCATTTTTAAAGGGGCAGGAGGTGTGGGGTCCGCAGGAAACTGCCGTGTTCTTGTGCAAGCCCTGCCCATTCCTGCGGCCCCGCGTCTTCCCACTCCGCCTCGCTCCTCCACCACTGCCTGTCCCTTTCCTTCCCGGCTGCCGGCGTCCCAGCGCAGGCCTGGCGGCGGGCGGTGGCTCACCCGTTTTGGAGGCAGCCTCCGCGGCGAAGTCCGCGGCAAACTTCTTGAGGACCTCCGCGCTGTCTTCCTTCACGAAGAGGCCGATGAAGTTGGAGGAGGTGTAGAGCTCCAGGGGCAGCGGGGCCGAGAACTTGCATTTCCAGCGGCTGACGGTGGTCTGCAGGGCCTCGCCCAGGGCGTCCACCTTGCTGTCCTCACACTGGAGGGGGAACAAGAGGCTTCGCTCAGAGGCGAGGGGAGAGGCCTGCCGCTGCCTGCCGCTGGCGTCCCCTGCCCGGCGCAGAGGCCGAGGCGGCAGCCGCGGAACCACCGGCCCTGGCTGCGAGGAGGGAGAAGACCTGCAGGCCCCCGATCCCTGGACATCCCGCGGGTGGACGACACTGGGCAATGGGTCACCCCTCCCCCTGCCGCCTCCCTGCTGCCGTGCTCCTCTGAGCCCCCGCAGGAGGCAGCAGGGCTGGCCCAGCAGGCACCAAGCTCGAGGGGCGCGCCAGGGGAGGAGGCAGCACCCCGCCGTACGTCGCTGTGTGTTCTCTCCTGTTTGGCACTCTCTGTGCCTTTTCTCTTCAGTTTGAATGATCCAGAGTTGACTCCACCTCCACCCCCACGATACCGGGGAGGAGGAGGCTCCGAGAGCTGCGACGCCCTCCTACCACCCCACCCCATCCCGAGCACTGGAAGGAAGAATGAGAGGGTCTAAAACTCTGCGTGCTTTTGAGAAAGATCCGGGATGACTAAGAGGAAATGATCAGCACGGTAATTTTTAGCGTGAATGGTAAAAGACAAGGTGTTAGGAACATATTTTCACCTATAAAAGGGTGTGGGGTGGGGAGACTATGAATGGGATTCTGGAAAAACAACCCAGAATATTAGAAACACATATTGTCTTCACGTGCGCTTATTCTGCCTTATCGTGACTATAGCCGGATACGTCTGTTCTTCTCCGTTTCTACAGAGAACCACAGGCGAGAGATGTGCTTACCTCTAGTGGAATGAGAGGAGTTGTAGTCTATGGCTACCTAAGCTTCCTGACAGCAGGAAATACTGACTCCACCATCTCTAGAAGGACCTAGCGCTGGAGAATCTGTGGGCGGGGTGCAGGAGGCCGACGTCTAACTTCTCTAACACCTGCTCTTTCCTTGTGAAAGGGGAGGGAGATGACAGATGGGGGCACGCGGTGGGGTGGGCAGGCTAGAAAACCCGTTGCCCTCGTGGCTGCCAGACCCATGGGTCGCCCAGTGGGTCAGGCTTATCCCCTGGGTCCTGAGAAGCACACGGCCATCACAATGACACCAGACCTGGGGTGTTCCTGGGCTCTGGAGGGTCTTCGAGGACAAGGGACTTCCCTGGCAGTCCAGTGGTTAAGACTCTGCCCTTCCATGGCCGGGGGTGCAGGTTCAATCCCTGATCGGGTGACTAAGATCCTGCAGGACACGGGGCATGACCCACCCTCAAAAACAAAAATAAAGAAAGAAGAGGACTGGGGTGAGCGGCTGTGCACCTGCCTCCTCGGAGGCTCATCCCACTCTGGAGCCGGGACTGTTTCTGCCCACAGCCTGAGAGGCTCCCAGCTCTGACTCTCGTCCCCGGGGCTGGAGGGACGCAGGCGCCGGGGTGGGGGTGGGGGTCGGGGCCGGGCTCACCATGAAGAACTGGCAGAGCGTGATGTGGGGGAAGATGTTGTGTGCCTTGTTCTTGCCGCAGATCTGCTTCGACTGCTGCCAGAAGTCGGAGAGCTTCTGCGCCAAGGGGCCGGTGGGCCGGAGGTAGAGGACGTACTCCCGGGGCAGCGGGTCATCCAGGAAGGGGTCACCCACGTGAGAGAACAGCCTGCCAGAGAGAGGGGGGCCGAGCAGGCCTCACTTGAGAACCACGGAAGACAAGGGAGAGCCGAAATCCAGAGCCAGCCTTTGCGGCCTCCACCCCGAGGCACCGCGCACGGGAGGGTCTTCAGTCCTGTACTTTTAAAAACCCGCCTCTCACGGCTCACACTCCGCACCCAGCTCTCAGATGCACCAGCGTCTCCTCTCCTGCCTGTCCTATCACAGGTGCGTGCTGCGACTAGCCCCGCCCCCCCAATCCTCAAGCCACTCTCCCCAGCAAGCGCTTGGGATCACCTCCAAATCCTTTGCTAGGTCGCCCGTGCTGGTCCAGCCCGTCTGCCCCTCTAGGCTGGAGAATCTTGGGCGGGGTGCAGGAGGCCGACGTCTAACTTCTCTAACACCTGCTCTTTCCTTGTGAAAGGGAGGAGATGACAACTAGAAGGCAGCGCGAGTCGGGGGGGGGCAGGAGGCCAGAAACCCGTTACCCTCTGGTGCAAAGGGAGGGATGCACCGCGGTGGGGTGGGCAGGCTGGGTCAGGGCTTATCCCCTGGGTCCTGAGAAGCACACGGCCATCACAATGACACCAGACCTGGGGTGTTCCTGGGCTCTGGAGGGTCTTCGAGGACAAGGGACTTCCCTGGCAGTCCAGTGGTTAAGACTCTGCCCTTCCATGGCCGGGGGTGCAGGTTCAATCCCTGATCGGGTGACTAAGATCCTGCAGGACACGGGGCATGACCCACCCTCAAAAACAAAAATAAAGAAAGAAGAGGACTGGGGTGAGCGGCTGTGCACCTGCCTCCTCGGAGGCTCATCCCACTCTGGAGCCGGGACTGTTTCTGCCCACAGCCTGAGAGGCTCCCAGCTCTGACTCTCGTCCCCGGGGCTGGAGGGACGCAGGCGCCGGGGTGGGGGTGGGGGTCGGGGCCGGGCTCACCATGAAGAACTGGCAGAGCGTGATGTGGGGGAAGATGTTGTGTGCCTTGTTCTTGCCGCAGATCTGCTTCGACTGCTGCCAGAAGTCGGAGAGCTTCTGCGCCAAGGGGCCGGTGGGCCGGAGGTAGAGGACGTACTCCCGGGGCAGCGGGTCATCCAGGAAGGGGTCACCCACGTGAGAGAACAGCCTGCCAGAGAGAGGGGGGCCGAGCAGGCCTCACTTGAGAACCACGGAAGACAAGGGAGAGCCGAAATCCAGAGCCAGCCTTTGCGGCCTCCACCCCGAGGCACCGCGCACGGGAGGGTCTTCAGTCCTGTACTTTTAAAAACCCGCCTCTCACGGCTCACACTCCGCACCCAGCTCTCAGATGCACCAGCGTCTCCTCTCCTGCCTGTCCTATCACAGGTGCGTGCTGCGACTAGCCCCGCCCCCCCAATCCTCAAGCCACTCTCCCCAGCAAGCGCTTGGGATCACCTCCAAATCCTTTGCTAGGTCGCCCGTGCTGGTCCAGCCCGTCTGCCCCTCTAGCTCAGCCTATGCTAAAACCCACATGCCCCCAAAGATAAGGGGTTGCTCTGTGGGGTCGGCCCCGGGTAGCCCTACCCTCCTGGAAGGTCGGCAGATGTTTGCCAGCCGATGCGCCCAGTATCTAAAGTGGGTCTTTCGGTGACTGGGTGGGGGGTGGGGACGGACAGTGTGACAGAGGCCGCATCTTGGAATGGCTCTGCATTTCTTCCAGCAGCTGAGGGGGCCCACTCTGGGGCCAGGGCGGCAGACGGCTGGTCCCGCAGCCTGCTCTCCCTGCCGGAAGGCTCCCGTAGAGGTGGGCTCACATCCCTGCTCATCCTCACGCACACGTGGAATTAATCCCATGCCATTTGCTCAAATTATTTATTTCATACCAACCAGTCACATGCTGCCTGAACGCTTCTTCCTCCCGTGGATGCCAAGGCTTTTTGTCTGGAAGAAGAAATCAGATTTCTATTGTTAGTATTTTTAGCCTCCTATCAGCTCTTCCCGTGGTGGTGACAAGAGCTGGGCGTGAAGCAGGCACGGTGGAGCCTCCTCGGGGCGGGGGGGAGACACCTGCCGCAGGCGTCCCCCCACCCTGGGGGTCACAGCCAGGCGCGTGGACGTTAGGCCCTGTGATGAATTTCCCTGTCATTCGCATTGGACTCACATGCAGCCTGACAGCCCGTGCCGTCTACTTGTAGCCACTTCCACACGAGACTCACGTTTGCTCCCCTAAAGGCTGCCGTGGATTGCCCCCCTCCTCCTCTCTCGCCCACTCGCTCTTCCTGACCCAGATCCCCTACAGTGTGCTTTCTCATTTGCAGCCTTTGGGCAACGTGTGCTAGAAAGCGGCACTTGGCGCTGTTAGGGCTAAATGCCCACGAGGACAGCTGGTCTGGCTCACACGCACCCAGCTCTCAGATGCACCAGCGTCTCTCTCCTGCCTGTCCTATCACAGGTGCGTGCTGCGACTAGCCCCGCCCCCCCAATCCTCAAGCCACTCTCCCCAGCAAGCGCTTGGGATCACCTCCAAATCCTTTGCTAGGTCGCCCGTGCTGGTCCAGCCCGTCTGCCCCTCTAGCTCAGCCTATGCTAAAACCCACATGCCCCAAAGATAAGGGGTTGCTCTGTGGGGTCGGCCCGGGTAGCCCTACCCTCCTGGAAGGTCGGCAGATGTTTGCCAGCCGATGCGCCCAGTATCTAAAGTGGGTCTTTCGGTGACTGGGTGGGGGGTGGGGACGGACAGTGTGACAGAGGCCGCATCTTGGAATGGCTCTGCATTTCTTCCAGCAGCTGAGGGGGCCCACTCTGGGGCCAGGGCGGCGGGACGGCTGGTCCCGCAGCCTGCTCTCCCTGCCGGAAGGCTCCCGTAGAGGTGGGCTCACATCCCTGCTCATCCTCACGCACACGTGGAATTAATCCCATGCCATTTGCTCAAATTATTTATTTCATACCAACCAGTCACATGCTGCCTGAACGCTTCTTCCTCCCGTGGATGCCAAGGCTTTTTGTCTGGAAGAAGAAATCAGATTTCTATTGTTAGTATTTTTAGCCTCCTATCAGCTCTTCCCGTGGTGGTGACAAGAGCTGGGCGTGAAGCAGGCACGGTGGAGCCTCCTTGGGGCGGGGGGGAGACACCTGCCGCAGGCGTCCCCCCACCCTGGGGGTCACAGCCAGGCGCGTGGACGTTAGGCCCTGTGATGAATTTCCCTGTCATTCGCATTGGACTCACATGCAGCCTGACAGCCCGTGCCGTCTACTTGTAGCCACTTCCACACGAGACTCACGTTTGCTCCCCTAAAGGCTGCCGTGGCTTGCCCCCCTCCTCCTCTCTCGCCCACTCGCTCTTCCTGACCCAGATCCCCTACAGTGTGCTTTCTCATTTGCAGCCTTTGGGCAACGTGTGCTAGAAAGCGGCACTTGGCGCTGTTAGGGCTAAATGCCCACGAGGACAGCTGGTCTGGCTCAGGTCAGGGCCTCCTCCCGCGCTCCTCCGACCACCGGCGGCCTCAGACTGGACCCATAATCTCCAATGACTTCACGCACATCTCTGGGACACGGAGCACTGGGTAAGAGCTTCCCAGCTGCCTCAGTGGTAAAGAATCCGCGGGCCAAGGAGACAAGGGCTCCATTCCTGGGAAGATCCCCTGAGGGAGGAAATGGCAACCCACTCCAGTATTCTTGCCTGGAGAATCCCGTGGACAGAGGAACTTGATCAGTTACAGTCCAGTGGGCTGCAAAGAGTCCCACAGGACTGAGGACACACACAGCACTGGGTCAAGGGGACAGGCCGGAGAAAGGCGCTGCCCCAGGGTGGTCCTGGCAGCGGGTCATGGCCTTGCACCCGGGCGTCTGAGGAGAGTGCTTCTGAAATGTCAGGTGGGTCTCCAAAAGCCAGACGGTTCTGGGTCTGTACCCAGCTTTGCTATCCATCCATTCATTCATGCCTTCAAGTTTATGACTGTTCAATACATGCATCTTGACCTGCAATGACCCGTCAGCCCTGTGCTGGGTTCTAGGAAGACAGTGAGCCTCGAGGCTTGCGTGGTCTCTGCCCTCACGGGGTTTTCAGCCAAACAGACATGACTATGTTCACTGCACAGATACTTACTCACACTGGTGGCCCATGCAACGAGGGGAGGGCACAAAGAACCCTAAGCGAACAGGATGGGGACACTTGACCTGGGCTGAGCCGCTGGGGAGGAAGCGGTGGTTTGGGCTGGGGGCTGGGGTGACTGAATTCACCAACCACCTCTCTTCTACAAGTGAGGAGCCCTGAACAGTGCCCGACTCACTGGAGGTGATTAATAATCAATGACTTCTGTCCCTTTAAATTACCCAATTCAGGGTCTTGGGAAGAGAGAAGAGAGGGGAGGAACTTCTAGTTGAAACGGATGCTCTTCGCAAGCATCCTTTTCCTGACTGGCTGCTGAACCCAACTCCTCTCTTTCCCTGGTCCCTCTACGGAGCAGTGAGAACCAAGGACGCCGTGGCCATCACAGAGGGTCAGGCTGGAAGACAGACTCCATGGAGGGCCCAGCGGCTCCACCTGACACCAGGGAAGACTCAGGTGAAGGAAGTTGAGTCACGTGCTCAGGACAGCTGGCTACAGTGAGCGCCGGGTAAAGCGTTGACTCCAGGTTCAAGATCAGCCCCGGGTGCTCTGTTCCACTGTCCAGGGAAATACCTTCTTATCCCCCCTCAAAAATCTAAGCACAAATACCAAATGACGAGAATAAGAAAACCTGCAGAGTGAAGCAGAACAGCATTCTAGAAGACAAGCCTCCTTACAGAAAGATGAGGTCATAGAGAAGCAGGACAGGCTCCTTGGAACCCCTGAACAGAGGCTGGTGCAGAAAAAGCTGAACATGCAGGAAACCCCCACTTTCCCACACCTGGTTCAGGTGCTTCATTGCTGCTGGGATGCCAGCCCTGTTTCCTTTACCACTTCTAGACAGAGACCACCTGTCTTGCCTTTTTCAGATCCTGAGGCCATGTATCCACAAAAGAACACAAAAACATAAGTCTTTTGGAAGTTAGAATCTCTAAGGGATTAATCTCACACACACACACACACACACAATCTCAAAAACAATTGGGAAAAGGAAAGCTCACTTGTACAATGTGCTATTTATATCAAGGATCCAATTTCTTTTCCTGCGTTCTTCCCTCAATGGAATATGTATCTTATCTAAAGCTTAATTTATTTTTCCTTAAGCACGAGGAAGTCCTCTGGAAATGAAAGATTTCATTAAGTTATGGTCCCTGCAGTTCAAAAGCCAAGTTTTGGAGAGGGTTCAGATACGACTGAGAAAGATAACGAAAGGTCTGAGTGATAAGGCTGTGGTGAAAGGCTAAGGAAGCCACAATTCTTTCTGAAGAAGGCCGAGAGGTCGTCAGTTTTCTGGAAGGCTATTTCATAGCTGACGTGCCTTCTCTAGAGCGGGGGGGGGGGGCAGAGCCAAAGCAGCTTTGGTCATATCACAAGGGACTCAAGTTAGACACCAGGAAGAACTTTCTTGGCAGGAATATGCTTTAAAGTGGCCTTTTGGTTTGCTTTCATTTGGGGAAGGCTTCTAGAACATAGTGACTGATCTACCCAGGTGTGTGACTCTCTAGGCAGGAGGCCGTGGGAGGAGGAAGGGCACAGCCTCCACAGGGTCCTGAACTTGGCTGCTCCGTCCCCGCCTGCCAGGCTGATGGTGCTTTGGGCTGAGTTTGTTTCGAGAACTCAGCCCACAGAACAGACTGAACCCGGGTAGAGCCAGAACGTCTCCCAGCTCCTCCCCACTGAAGAAAGCCTGTTGCTACAGTGCTCCCACCTCCACGGCCCATGAGTGGGGCCAGCGCCAAGAACAGCGGGGTGGGGTGGGGGGTGGACCCCAAACACCAGGCTGAGTGTGAACAGCTGCCACCGTGAGCCGGCTGGGCAGGTGAAGGGCGATACCCCTTTGAAGTCCAAGGCGAGCAGCCCAGTCACTGGCTGGCAGCAACTCATTATTTAGATGAAACTTTCATGGTCAACATCAGGGGGACATGGGAACTACTGAGGTTTTGCTGTTACCGAGACCACAAATTTGACTTTGGACCCAGGTCTTAGCCTTCCCAATTATGTCTAGGGTTCATTCTTAGCAGAGTGTGGAGGTAAAAAAAGTGATGCAAACTCTAACTTCTGCTACTGATGGGGAAGAACAGCACAAATCAGATACAAGGGAGGCAAGCAGCTCCGAGGAAGTCAGCCAGCGGGGAGGACCAGCAGCACCCGCTGACGGCCGTGGTTCACCTCGGCCGGGTCCTCCCCGTCTGCCTGCAGCTCGGCTGGGTTTGGGTCCGCAGCTGGTCTGGCCCCAGAACCAGGGCTCGGCCCAGACACCGGGGTCACAGTGTGTGGGAAGCAGAACCGCAGCCTTCCTTCTTTCCTCCCTCCCTCACACCCACCTTCTCTCCATTCTCTTGATCTCCTCCTCCCAAGGAGCCCTTACCAGGAAACCAAATGTAAACCAAGAACAAAACCAAGAGTTTATTGGACATCGCTTTCTGCTCTCAAGTTTGACTGGCTGGAGCCCTTTCAGAGACCATGGTCTCTGGGATCCGCGGCTGAACTCAGGCCCGATGAGTGGACTCGGCTGGTCCCACGTCCGGGTCCAGCAGGCACCTCTGCCCCTCTCTCTGAAACACGGGTTCTGAGCCCGACTGGACTTTCCTGCTTAGTGTCACGCAGGCTGACCCCCCTGCAGCTGCTCTGGCGCTCTGGGTTCCACTGGGGTCTCTGACACTCCCAGTGGGTCAGGTCTCCCAGCTGAGCACCAGCTGTGTCCCAGGCACCGTGTTCTCACCAGCAAAGGAAGGACGGACGATCCTCGCCCTCAGAGAGTTCATAGCATCAGACACACGAGCAGCTTACAAGGCGACATGCTAAGGTCTGTGATAAAAGCAGTGTCACTGTGTTAAGGTAGCGAGCTCAGAATAGGGGCGCTACCTCGGCAGGGGAGCGGAGGTTCTCAAGTTCTCCGCAGAGCTACTTCGGTCAGGACACCACAGCCAACTCAGAGATGTCACAGGAAACTATCAGCTTTTGAAGGCAACAAAGTCGCCCTCATTATCTGGCTGGCAGCAACTCATTATTTAGATGAAACTTTCATGGTCAACATCAGGGGACATGGGAACTACTGAGGTTTTGCTGTTACCGAGACCACAAATTTGACTTTGGACCCAGGTCTTAGCCTTCCCAATTATGTCTAGGGTTCATTCTTAGCAGAGTGTGGAGGTAAAAAAAGTGATGCAAACTCTAACTTCTGCTACTGATGGGGAAGAACAGCACAAATCAGATACAAGGGAGGCAAGCAGCTCCGAGGAAGTCAGCCAGCGGGGAGGACCAGCAGCACCCGCTGACGGCCGTGGTTCACCTCGGCCGGGTCCTCCCCGTCTGCCTGCAGCTCGGCTGGGTTTGGGTCCGCAGCTGGTCTGGCCCCAGAACCAGGGCTCGGCCCAGACACCGGGGTCACAGTGTGTGGGAAGCAGAACCGCAGCCTTCCTTCTTTCCTCCCTCCCTCACACCCACCTTCTCTCCATTCTCTTGATCTCCTCCTCCCAAGGAGCCCTTACCAGGAAACCAAATGTAAACCAAGAACAAAACCAAGAGTTTATTGGACATCGCTTTCTGCTCTCAAGTTTGACTGGCTGGAGCCCTTTCAGAGACCATGGTCTCTGGGATCCGCGGCTGAACTCAGGCCCGATGAGTGGACTCGGCTGGTCCCACGTCCGGGTCCAGCAGGCACCTCTGCCCCTCTCTCTGAAACACGGGTTCTGAGCCCGACTGGACTTTCCTGCTTAGTGTCACGCAGGCTGACCCCCCTGCAGCTGCTCTGGCGCTCTGGGTTCCACTGGGGTCTCTGACACTCCCAGTGGGTCAGGTCTCCCAGCTGAGCACCAGCTGTGTCCCAGGCACCGTGTTCTCACCAGCAAAGGAAGGACGGACGATCCTAGCCTCAGAGAGTTCATAGCATCAGACACACGAGCAGCTTACAAGGCGACATGCTAAGGTCTGTGATAAAAGCAGTGTCACTGTGTTAAGGTAGCGAGCTCAGAATAGGGGCGCTACCTCGGCAGGGGAGCGGAGGTTCTCAAGTTCTCCGCAGAGTTACTTCGGTCAGGACACCACAGCCAACTCAGAGATGTCACAGGAAACTATCAGCTTTTGAAGGCAACAAAGTCGCCCTCATTATCTGGTGGGCATTCCATAAGCTGCAAGCTCAAGGCAGTAACTTTTTATTTGATACTGGAGTGCATTTGATTAATAATGATGTGTTAGGGCTTCCCTAGTGGTCCAGTGGGTAAGGACACGCCTTGCAGTGCAAGGGGCGCCAGTTCGATCCCTGGCCTGGGAAGATCCCATGTGCCGCGGAGCGGCTGGACCGATGTGTCCAATTACCGAGCTGGAGCTCTGGAGCGCATGTGCCCAGAGCCAGTGCTCTGCGACAACAGAGGCCACCGCCATGGGAGGTCCACACGCGCCAAAGAACAAAGATGGATGAAAATAGATAAATGAAAGACCAATAGAAGTGGCCTGCCCGCCCCTCTCCCTCCCCAACCTGCCCCCTCCGAAAAAACAAAACAATGATGTGTTAGTTTGAGATGTGATTCAGCAAAGTGATTCAGCTATATGCATACATGTCATTTTTTTTTTCCAAATTCTTTCCTCATTTAGATTGTTCCATAATATTGGGCAGAGTCCCCTGTGCTACACAGTTGGCCCTTGTTGGTTATCTGTTTTAAATATAGCAGGTGTACGTGGCAATACCAAAGTTACAATTTCAATAGAAGACTGTCTTGTATCTCCCTTGATGTCTTATCTTCGTGAAGCTGGGGTTTTGACAAGTGCTAGTGGCTCAGACAGTGAAGAATCCGCCTGCGATGTGGGAGACCTGAATTTGATCCCTGCGTTGGGAAGATCGGTACCAGTGTCCCGGTTCTCACTGGGGTCTCTGACACTCCCAGTGGGTCAGGTCTCCCAGCTGAGCACCAGCTGTGTCCCAGGCACCGTGTTCTCACCAGCAAAGGAAGGACGGACGATCCTCGCCCTCAGAGAGTTCATAGCATCAGACACACGAGCAGCTTACAAGGCGACATGCTAAGGTCTGTGATAAAAGCAGTGTCACTGTGTTAAGGTAGCGAGCTCAGAATAGGGGCGCTACCTCGGCAGGGGAGCGGAGGTTCTCAAGTTCTCCGCAGAGCTACTTCGGTCAGGACACCACAGCCAACTCAGAGATGTCACAGGAAACTATCAGCTTTTGAAGGCAACAAAGTCGCCCTCATTATCTGGTGGGCATTCCATAAGCTGCAAGCTCAAGGCAGTAACTTTTTATTTGATACTGGAGTGCATTTGATTAATAATGATGTGTTAGGGCTTCCCTAGTGGTCCAGTGGGTAAGGACACGCCTTGCAGTGCAAGGGGCGCCAGTTCGATCCCTGGCCTGGGAAGATCCCATGTGCCGCGGAGCGGCTGGACCGATGTGTCCAATTACCGAGCTGGAGCTCTGGAGCGCATGTGCCCAGAGCCAGTGCTCTGCGACAACAGAGGCCACCGCCATGGGAGGTCCACACGCGCCAAAGAACAAAGATGGATGAAAATAGATAAATGAAAGACCAATAGAAGTGGCCTGCCCGCCCCTCTCCCTCCCCAACCTGCCCCCTCCGAAAAAACAAAACAATGATGTGTTAGTTTGAGATGTGATTCAGCAAAGTGATTCAGCTATATGCATACATGTCATTTTTTTTTTCCAAATTCTTTCCTCATTTAGATTGTTCCATAATATTGGGCAGAGTCCCCTGTGCTACACAGTTGGCCCTTGTTGGTTATCTGTTTTAAATATAGCAGGTGTACGTGGCAATACCAAAGTTACAATTTCAATAGAAGACTGTCTTGTATCTCCCTTGATGTCTTATCTTCGTGAAGCTGGGGTTTTGACAAGTGCTAGTGGCTCAGACAGTGAAGAATCCGCCTGCGATGTGGGAGACCTGAATTTGATCCCTGCGTTGGGAAGATCCCCTGGATAAGGGAACCGCTACCCACTCCCAGATTCTTGCCTGGAGAATTCCATGGCTGGTCCATGGGTTGCAAAGAGTTGGACACGACTGAGTGACTTCAATTTCACTTTCATCGTGAAAAGCAAGAACCCAGTGTAGCCAAGTGGGGAACATGAAATGAGAGTGGCAACATCCAACCTGATCCTAAGGTTTGAGCAGTTATGCAGTACCCAAGAGACCTACACATCCCATTAGTAATTAGCAGTAGTTCTTTAAGAATTAAATACAAATATTTCCTTTCAACTTTGTGTGTATATATATTTTTCACATGGCCTTTAAGTTGTTAGGAGTTATGTGTTGGATCTAGCTACTAAATACACAGAACTATTAGGTATTGCTGTTGGTCTACAGGCTGTATGTAAAAATTACTCAGACACGAAGGGTGCTATGAACTGAGAAAGCTGCAATCTGTCCAAGAAGAAACAAATGCTTGCTTTGAATCTTAACAGCAGAGTCAGAGCTAGCTAGAGAAACTCACAAGGAGAGAAGGCTGTCTGAAGTGAAGACCATGTCCAGAGTATGAAGGCGAGAGACAGTACTGTATGGGCGTGGAAGCTGGAGTCTGGTGACACTAGCGGAAGCTGAAAGGGTCGGAAGGGGCAGCTCACAAAGGTCTTCATGCTATTTTTGAGCTTCGACCTGATGGCTTTATGCCGTGGGAACAATGAAGGCATGATCAGACGGGCCCGTGAAGACAGATTTAAGAGAGACTAAACCATAAGTTGGGGATTAGGTAAAAGGCCTTGACAATCGTATGGCAGGATTATAGCCTCAGCTATATGCATACATGTCATTTTTTTTTTCCAAATTCTTTCCTCATTTAGATTGTTCCATAATATTGGGCAGAGTCCCCTGTGCTACACAGTTGGCCCTTGTTGGTTATCTGTTTTAAATATAGCAGGTGTACGTGGCAATACCAAAGTTACAATTTCAATAGAAGACTGTCTTGTATCTCCCTTGATGTCTTATCTTCGTGAAGCTGGGGTTTTGACAAGTGCTAGTGGCTCAGACAGTGAAGAATCCGCCTGCGATGTGGGAGACCTGAATTTGATCCCTGCGTTGGGAAGATCCCCTGGATAAGGGAACCGCTACCCACTCCCAGATTCTTGCCTGGAGAATTCCATGGCTGGTCCATGGGTTGCAAAGAGTTGGACACGACTGAGTGACTTCAATTTCACTTTCATCGTGAAAAGCAAGAACCCAGTGTAGCCAAGTGGGGAACATGAAATGAGAGTGGCAACATCCAACCTGATCCTAAGGTTTGAGCAGTTATGCAGTACCCAAGAGACCTACACATCCCATTAGTAATTAGCAGTAGTTCTTTAAGAATTAAATACAAATATTTCCTTTCAACTTTGTGTGTATATATATTTTTCACATGGCCTTTAAGTTGTTAGGAGTTATGTGTTGGATCTAGCTACTAAATACACAGAACTATTAGGTATTGCTGTTGGTCTACAGGCTGTATGTAAAAATTACTCAGACACGAAGGGTGCTATGAACTGAGAAAGCTGCAATCTGTCCAAGAAGAAACAAATGCTTGCTTTGAATCTTAACAGCAGAGTCAGAGCTAGCTAGAGAAACTCACAAGGAGAGAAGGCTGTCTGAAGTGAAGACCATGTCCAGAGTATGAAGGCGAGAGACAGTACTGTATGGGCGTGGAAGCTGGAGTCTGGTGACACTAGCGGAAGCTGAAAGGGTCGGAAGGGGCAGCTCACAAAGGTCTTCATGCTATTTTTGAGCTTCGACCTGATGGCTTTATGCCGTGGGAACAATGAAGGCATGATCAGACGGGCCCGTGAAGACAGATTTAAGAGAGACTAAACCATAAGTTGGGGATTAGGTAAAAGGCCTTGACAATCGATCAGAGGTGGGACACTGATTGAACTGTAATGGGGATGGGGATGCTAAGAAAGACGTTTGGGCTGTTGACTGAATGACACTGGGAGGTGGATCAGCACTTGTAGCTTACCAGCTTATATGGATAGGGGAGCCATCCCTGAGTGAGAAAGAAGGTAGAAACAAGTCTGGGCGACGGTAGTGAGCTGTTCTTGTCCCCTGGAGAGCCTGTGGGTCTGGGCTAACTGCAGCCAGACCAAGTATCATTAGCAGACTGCGGGTCTACTTGTAGCCTGGATGTCCCAAGAGCTTTCTCTGTTAGCTTGACTGTGACTCCCTGTCTGTCTGTCTGAAAGCCCGACACTTTTTTTCAGCTACCTATTGAACTCCTATTTCCTATCTAAGGAATACCTTCAGCTCCCAAACTGTTCAATACTGAGACCAGTGAATACTCAAGCCATCCTTGACTCAGGCAGATAGGTCACCAGATCCTGGCTTCTCCAGGCTGATTCATCTCTCACTCACAGAGGGAAGTTAAATCTCTTACTTTATTGCACTAGACAACTCAAGTATCTGATGCCTGAGTGAAAAACAAGAGGCATATATGCTAACGGGAATAGCAATATATTCCCTAGAAAGAGTAAGACTGATTCAACTGAGTAGAAAATGAATGCCAAGCTTTCCAGTCACTTGGGGTTGTGCTGTCCTTGGCTTTGGTTTGCTGGAAGGTGTGTGCTCAGGGCCTCAGCATCCCGTCTGCTCTGTGTGGTGGTTCTCTGTGACCCATGACTCACTTGTACAGAACAGAGATAAGACGGCAAAAGTGTTCAAGTGGCCTGCCTGGTTTCTTCTGCATGACTGTTCAGAGCAAATCACAAAGGTCTTCATGCTATTTTTGAGCTTGGGACTGGAGTCTGGTGACACTAGCGGAAGCTGAAAGGGTCGGAAGGGCAGCTCACAAAGGTCTTCATGCTATTTTGAGCTTCGACCTGATGGCTTTATGCCGTGGGAACAATGAAGGCATGATCAGACGGGCCCGTGAAGACAGATTTAAGAGAGACTAAACCATAAGTTGGGGATTAGGTAAAAGGCCTTGACAATCGATCAGAGGTGGGACACTGATTGAACTGTAATGGGGATGGGGATGCTAAGAAAGACGTTTGGGCTGTTGACTGAATGACACTGGGAGGTGGATCAGCACTTGTAGCTTACCAGCTTATATGGATAGGGGAGCCATCCCTGAGTGAGAAAGAAGGTAGAAACAAGTCTGGGCGACGGTGGTGAGCTGTTCTTGTCCCCTGGAGAGCCTGTGGGTCTGGGCTAACTGCAGCCAGACCAAGTATCATTAGCAGACTGCGGGTCTACTTGTAGCCTGGATGTCCCAAGAGCTTTCTCTGTTAGCTTGACTGTGACTCCCTGTCTGTCTGTCTGAAAGCCCGACACTTTTTTTCAGCTACCTATTGAACTCCTATTTCCTATCTAAGGAATACCTTCAGCTCCCAAACTGTTCAATACTGAGACCAGTGAATACTCAAGCCATCCTTGACTCAGGCAGATAGGTCACCAGATCCTGGCTTCTCCAGGCTGATTCATCTCTCACTCACAGAGGGAAGTTAAATCTCTTACTTTATTGCACTAGACAACTCAAGTATCTGATGCCTGAGTGAAAAACAAGAGGCATATATGCTAACGGGAATAGCAATATATTCCCTAGAAAGAGTAAGACTGATTCAACTGAGTAGAAAATGAATGCCAAGCTTTCCAGTCACTTGGGGTTGTGCTGTCCTTGGCTTTGGTTTGCTGGAAGGTGTGTGCTCAGGGCCTCAGCATCCCGTCTGCTCTGTGTGGTGGTTCTCTGTGACCCATGACTCACTTGTACAGAACAGAGATAAGACGGCAAAAGTGCAATCCTCCAAGTGGACAAGGTTCCCTGGGCAACCAAAGTGGAATTCTATCTTTCTTGCATGTACCTAAGACAATCTCAACGTCAAAACATTTACAGTGGGCTTCCATGGTGGTCCAGTGGGTAAAAGTCTGCCTTGCAGTGCAAGGGGCACCAGTTTGATCACTGACCTGGGAAGATCCCACGTGCTGCGGAGCGGCTGGACTGGTGTGTCCAATTACGAGCCAGTGCTCTGGAGTGCATGTGCCCAGAGCCGGTGCTCTGTAGTGAGAGAGGCCGCTGCAGTGGGAGGCCCACACAGGCCAAAGAACAAGGATGGATGAAAATAAATGAAAGGCCAATAAAAGAGGCAAAAATTTAAAAAAGAAAAAAAAAATTATAGCTAATAAAGGAGTTGTGTGTTTTTTTTTTAAAAAAAGCTCTCAACTTTCAAGATACAGTTACTTAATTTCCCATATCTAACACCATGAACTCAATTAAAAGATGGCCTAATTAATTAGGTATCTCATTCTTTTTCCCTGAATCTGCACTAGACTGGGGCAAACTTAGAACTCAACTTTCATTTTTCTTGGTTGGAGAGTCTAGTCATATAAAGAAGCCACTGGTGCCACTAAGCAAGACTGAGGAATTTTTAAAGGGTGCCTGCATTTGAAAAACAGACACTGGCTTGTAGCGTGGTTTTAGGTAGAACTACAGAGCCTTTTACTGTGCCCTGTGAAGAGTCACTGCTCAGTGCCAGCTCCTTTATGGATGACTGGAGACAGCTTGAGCCTGCCGGAAGCTGACGGCTATCCTGAGATAACCAGGTCACAGAGGGAAGTTAAATCTCTTACGAGATTGACCTGAGTGAAAACAAGAGGCATATATGCTAACGAATAGCAATATATTCCCTAGAAAGAGTAAGACTGATTCAACTGAGTAGAAAATGAATGCCAAGCTTTCCAGTCACTTGGGGTTGTGCTGTCCTTGGCTTTGGTTTGCTGGAAGGTGTGTGCTCAGGGCCTCAGCATCCCGTCTGCTCTGTGTGGTGGTTCTCTGTGACCCATGACTCACTTGTACAGAACAGAGATAAGACGGCAAAAGTGCAATCCTCCAAGTGGACAAGGTTCCCTGGGCAACCAAAGTGGAATTCTATCTTTCTTGCATGTACCTAAGACAATCTCAACGTCAAAACATTTACAGTGGGCTTCCATGGTGGTCCAGTGGGTAAAAGTCTGCCTTGCAGTGCAAGGGGCACCAGTTTGATCACTGGCCTGGGAAGATCCCACGTGCTGCGGAGCGGCTGGACTGGTGTGTCCAATTACGAGCCAGTGCTCTGGAGTGCATGTGCCCAGAGCCGGTGCTCTGTAGTGAGAGAGGCCGCTGCAGTGGGAGGCCCACACAGGCCAAAGAACAAGGATGGATGAAAATAAATGAAAGGCCAATAAAAGAGGCAAAAATTTAAAAAAGAAAAAAAAAATTATAGCTAATAAAGGAGTTGTGTGTTTTTTTTTTAAAAAAAGCTCTCAACTTTCAAGATACAGTTACTTAATTTCCCATATCTAACACCATGAACTCAATTAAAAGATGGCCTAATTAATTAGGTATCTCATTCTTTTTCCCTGAATCTGCACTAGACTGGGGCAAACTTAGAACTCAACTTTCATTTTTCTTGGTTGGAGAGTCTAG
>JAIOJX010000006.1:145023630-145383630 GCA_022376925.1 Tragulus kanchil
ATAAATAATACCGATTGTTTTCCTTGAAGTGACACTTCATTCATTTTTGAAAAAATGTCAGTGAGATAACAATTCTGAATACCCATCGTTTGTCTGTCTCTAGACCATTCAAGGAAAAATAGTGTGTCTTGAAAAATGCAGAAAGTTCAGCTCACAATTCACACACTCACAGTTGCTTTTCTCCTGCTGGCGGATTTTATTTGGTCAGGGCCAGGGAGTAAATCTTTCAGGCTCGGTGGGCCGTGGAAGGTCAGGCCGGACACGGCCTCAGGCCATCGCCACTGCACCCGCGCCTGGACGCCCGGCGATCCTCGGAGCGCAGACGTGTTCTGTCTGCTTCCTGTTTTCCACACAGATTAATCAGAACACATACAATTGAGGATCAAGATAAATTAAAATTATTAGCTTTCACTGCTTCATGAGTGATATTCTTAAGTGAAATGGGCTTTTTCTCCCCCTTTTCTCTCTTCTTTTTTTCTTTTCAGTCGTGGTGGTAAAGCACGCAGTGACAAGCCAGACACTGGGTGTCACAGCCTGCTTCTGCCGCGGCACAGAGCTTTCAGCCACCGGTGCTCTCTCGCCTTTGGTGCAAATGCACACAACGAAAAGGAGAAACAACGCCGTGGATTTGTTCTGAGAATAGCTAGGACCTCAGGGAACCTCTGAGAAAGCCTGAGCATCCCCAGGGACCTGCGACCACAGCTGGTCTAGATGATGTTTTCCATCCTTCTTTCCCATCATGTTCCCAGTGTGAAACAGCTTGCAGACGGCTCATTCAGAAAGGATCTAGCTGGACACTCGTGGGCAAGGTCCTTAGCCTTTCTGAATCTCAGGCTTCTCATCCACCATGTGCAGAAAGGAGCACTGTTCATTCTTTCTGTTTTTTAAGGGAACTCTTTGGTGGTCCAGGGGTCAAGACTTCACCTTCCAATCTGGGGAGTGTAGGTTCAGTCCCTGGTTGGGGAGCTAAAATCCCACATGCTTTGGGGCGAGGGGCCAAAAAGAAAAAAAAAGATTAAATTAGATTTTAAGTCAACTACTTAGCAGAGGGCTGGAATAGTACCTACTTTATTGTCAGTTATAACCTTTCCTTTTCATGTTATGAATTAGCGTCCTTTGTGCTGGTCATTGTGGGCACAGAAATAGCGTGCTCAGAGTGAACGCTCCTGTTGGTGGGCTGCTAGGCTCCTCGTGGGCACATCTGTCAGAGTGGAGCCTGTCCACTCTGGACCCTCCAGCAGAGCCCGTCAGGGATGGCAGCCCCGTGTCCCTCAAGACCTGGGCTTCTTCATCGTATTTTAAGCTCTAGACTCCTTTGATGTATACTTAGGATGCTAAAGGAAGCCAAGTGCATTAGGATGTGATTATCAAAATATTTTAAAGCGTGGCAGAACACGTACTTCATGATCAATGCATTAAATAAAATCTAGTCATGAGTTCAACACAACTTTAAAGAAATGTGGAGTGAAAAAGAAATTTCAAGATACTGGTAGCAACCGTCACATGCATGTGTGTATGCTCAGTCACTCAGTGGTGTCTGACTCTTTGCGACCCCTTGGACTGTAGCTGCCAGACTCCGCTGTCCATGGGATTTCCCAGGCAAGAACACTGGAGTGGGTTGCTGTTTGCTTCTCCAGGGGATCTTCCCCACCAGGGAGGAAACCCTCATCTCCCCGGCCTCCTATTGGCAGGCGGGTTCTTTACCCCTGAGCTACCTGGGAGGCCAAGCAGCACATGATAGGAGAGGTTGATGCCTCTCGGTGGTGGGGGCTACCCCAGGGACCTGCGACCACAGCTGGTCTAGATGATGTTTTCCATCCTTCTTTCCCATCATGTTCCCAGTGTGAAACAGCTTGCAGACGGCTCATTCAGAAAGGATCTAGCTGGACACTCGTGGGCAAGGTCCTTAGCCTTTCTGAATCTCAGGCTTCTCATCCACCATGTGCAGAAAGGAGCACTGTTCATTCTTTCTGTTTTTTAAGGGAACTCTTTGGTGGTCCAGGGGTCAAGACTTCACCTTCCAATCTGGGGAGTGTAGGTTCAGTCCCTGGTTGGGGAGCTAAAATCCCACATGCTTTGGGGCGAGGGGCCAAAAAGAAAAAAAAAGATTAAATTAGATTTTAAGTCAACTACTTAGCAGAGGGCTGGAATAGTACCTACTTTATTGTCAGTTATAACCTTTCCTTTTCATGTTATGAATTAGCGTCCTTTGTGCTGGTCATTGTGGGCACAGAAATAGCGTGCTCAGAGTGAACGCTCCTGTTGGTGGGCTGCTAGGCTCCTCGTGGGCACATCTGTCAGAGTGGAGCCTGTCCACTCTGGACCCTCCAGCAGAGCCCGTCAGGGATGGCAGCCCCGTGTCCCTCAAGACCTGGGCTTCTTCATCGTATTTTAAGCTCTAGACTCCTTTGATGTATACTTAGGATGCTAAAGGAAGCCAAGTGCATTAGGATGTGATTATCAAAATATTTTAAAGCGTGGCAGAACACGTACTTCATGATCAATGCATTAAATAAAATCTAGTCATGAGTTCAACACAACTTTAAAGAAATGTGGAGTGAAAAAGAAATTTCAAGATACTGGTAGCAACCGTCACATGCATGTGTGTATGCTCAGTCACTCAGTGGTGTCTGACTCTTTGCGACCCCTTGGACTGTAGCTGCCAGACTCCGCTGTCCATGGGATTTCCCAGGCAAGAACACTGGAGTGGGTTGCTGTTTGCTTCTCCAGGGGATCTTCCCCACCAGGGAGGAAACCCTCATCTCCCCGGCCTCCTATTGGCAGGCGGGTTCTTTACCCCTGAGCTACCTGGGAGGCCAAGCAGCACATGATAGGAGAGGACTGTGATGCCTCTCGGTGGTAGGCCCAGGAGCTCTGCTGGCATTACTGGGACACGTTCCGAATATTCATGAATAAGCAAAGAATATGCCCAGTTGACATCAGAGGGCAGAGGAAGAACAATGTGCATTTCTTCCCCGTGGAAGTTGATGGAGCTCCCTGACTTCTATTCACAGACCTCTTGGCAGTGGAGGGAGGATCCTAGGTTAAAAACCTCTGTATAATCTTCTTTAGCGCTTTCTTTATCTGCCTCTAGTTAGAAAGGATATTAAAGACAGGAGGGAAAACATTCTGAAGAATAGTCAGTTGTCTGGTGAATTTGGGAGCAGAGGCAGCTAGTCAGGCCTGCGTTTTCACCTGGATTGTGAATATTTGGATGCAAACATGTTTGCTGAATAATTACTTATCTCCCCATAAATTTCAGCACTGTTGCCTCAGGTCTAGATTATGGGAGAGTTACAAAATGCTTAATCACAGATGACACAGTTGCAGATACAAGCCTTTGCTGGTCTTCAAACAATAACCTCTCGCTCTGTGGGTAGTTTCCGCTCCAATCATGGATTGAATTATACAAACTATACACATGAGTGAGTTTAAATCTGAACAGAAATGTAAACACACACACGCACACCCTTTCCACCGTGCAGAATCGTAAGACGGACAAATTGTTTAACTTCCAACACCCTGTCTGGCCCTAATTGATTCTTCTTACCCAACTGTGCATTTTAACGTGATCCAAGTTGGAGAAATCTAGCAGCACTAATTCCATGCTGCAACTGCTTACGAGCCTTCTGATGGGCACATGGGGATTGATCTAATTTCTCAAGATGGCTGGGGAATATGTTAAGTGGCACCTGATTGGCGCATTGGGATGAGGTAGGAACAGTCATCTGGAACCATTGGGGGAAAGAAGGGCTTTTTTTTTTTATTCCTTGAGAAGCAGACCCCAACGGCAAGGGGAACTTTCCTATAAGGACGTCAGACTTTATTCATGAGGGTGGCTCTTTGGAGAATAATTTCTCTGAAAGGGGGATGGTGAGCAGGCAAATAGGATCCGGAATTCTTGGGCTTTGGCTGTTGCCCAAGCAGTTCGGATCCTCCTCGTCTGGTCCCCGGTGGCTGCCGAGGCAGAGACTGTGCGTGAGCACCACCCGAGGGGCCCGGGCTCCGTTTCCTCCGCCGGCTTTGCCAGCTGCGGTTGCCCCCTCACCTCCTGGAGGACTTTGTGAAGTTTATTACTGGCGTGAGCTAGTTTGGGTTTCACACTCTGTAAAAAGGGAAGTGGCCTTATTATCATTTTATAGGAAATGGAAAACAGAAGAGAGGAGATTTGCTGATCAAGTAGCTGCTACGAGGCAGAGTGAGGGCAGTAATTTGGATTTTTCTGAATCCATCCCTGTATTTACTATCTCTTATTACCTTAAAGTGGGGAAGGTTCCACATCAGAGCCTTTAGTATATTATACTCACAAAACTCAGTGTACTCATCCGTGTCTGACTCTTGGCGACCCCATGGACTGTTCCCCGCCAGGCTCCTCTGTCCGTGGGAGTCTCCAGGCAAGAACACTGGAGTGGGTTGCCGTGCCCTCCTCCAGGGGATCTTCCCGACCCAGGGATGGAACCTGTGCCTCTCTACCTCATCCAAGCCTGGGCCTGTCACGATGCCCCACCTCCTCTGGTCTTCAGCATGACCACAGGACAGCGGGGAGGTGCTCAAGGCTCCCACGTCTGCTCCTCAGAGATGCTGCAGTCAGGGCACAAGCCCACGGCACCCTCAGCACTGCAGGGACACCACCTGCTCCCGACTCAGAGCCGGGGCTCTCAGGTATGAGCTTGCTTGGAAAGTCTTAATTCACAACTTTGCTGCTTTCCAAGGTGTGTGAATGCATAAGACCTGGCAGTGGAGCATGCCGTCCATCGCCTCTCGGCACTGTAAGAGCCGCGTTGCCCACAGGGCAGGTGCTCCTTGAAGGTGGCCTCACACCCGTGAAATAGCCCTGACGGTTGTTACAGGAGTGAGTCCGAGCTGCCCCAGAAGACCTGGCATCAGTGCTTTCCTTTGGAAGATGGCATCTCACCGGAGACAATTCACAGAGTTTTTTTGCAGGTTCCCACTGCCAGTTTGCTGGACTTCCCAGGTGGCTCAGGGGTAAAGAACCGCCTGGTGTTTCCCTGATGGTCCAGTGGGTAAAGAGTCCACCTTGCAGTGCAAAGGGCACCAGTTGGATCCCTGGCCCAGGAAGATCCCACGTGCCCTGGAGCAGCTGGACTGGTGTGTCCAGTGACGAGCCAACACTCTGGAGTGCATGCACCCAGAGTCAGTGCTCTGCAACAAGAGAGGCCACTGCAATGGGAGGCCCACACAGGCCAAAGAAAAAAAAGATGGATGAAAATAAATGAATAATGACTTAGAGGCAAAAAAAAAAATTGAATTTCAAAAAAAAAAAGAACCTGCCTGCCAGTGCAGGAGATGTGTTTTTGATCCCTGGGTGGGGAAGATCCCCTGGAGAAGGAAATGGGGCAACCCACCCCAGTCTTCTTGCCTGGAGAATCTCATGGACAGAGGAGCCTGGCAAGCTACTGTCCATGGGATCGCAGAGTCAGACATGACTTCGAGACTAAACAACAGCAGGAACAACTGCCAAATTGCTGCCTATGCCCACGGATCCTGGTGCTGGAGACTCACCACTGTTTGTGTTTACTGCTTCCCTCTCAACACATGGGCCTCATCCTCAGCAGCGGGGCAGGCTGGCCTGTTCTCCGAGGAGCCCGTCCTGGGCTGGAGGGCTGTGGGTTCTGTCGGCCGATCGCCGGCCCTTTTAGCGCAGAAATCTTCCTGCTGGTCGGGGAGCTGGAAGCTGAAGCATCTGGTGATGATGTACAAAACAAACAGAAATCAGAAATCATGTACAGGTGTGGCTCCGACAAACCCCCAGCGACCAGGAAGGCAGCAGCATCAACAAATGAAAGGAGAGCGATCGATACCGAAAGGGAAGAAGAAAGGAAACAGAATTCTCCAAAGAGTATACTTTAGAAGCTTAATTTCAGGCCCAACTACCTAACCCCCTGTCCAGAACAGCATTTTCAGTGGTATCAAAGATTCCTGAGAAGAGTGGAAAGGAGTTTTGAATTCCCTATGTTCCTCCTCTGTTCTCAGCCAAGAATTAGGAGAAATACATTCGGAGAACAACTGACGCACAGAGAAGAAAAAGTCAAGTGTAGGGAGTGAGGGACAGTAACAACATGTCTTCTTGTCTGAGGAGTTGGGCGTCCGGGCTGCTCTTGGGCCACGCTCAGAAATGTGGGTTGCGTCATCTTAGCTGGTTTTAGTCCTAATACCAGTATACAAATTAACATGACTCTGGAGTCTTACTTCAAGAAAGTTCCTCATCTATTCTGGTAAGAAGATAGACTTCTTTGTCTAATGTAATGGCTGTACATGTGACCAGCCAAAGAAACATTTTAATTAAAAAAAAAAAAGACATAAAGCATTGAACAAATAATGAGGCGCTTGAGATTGCTGGCTCTGGAGGTTTCTGTTGACTCTGTGCTTGCCCCAGAGGAGGCACGGGTCCACTTTTAGCCGGTGGGCCCATGTCCTGACGGAGAGTTTGCCCGAAGTCCCCAGGGGCTGTTCAGGCTGATGAGTGGCCAGACGACGTGGGCCACGTCGTCTGTGACCCGCCAAGAGGGTGTCATCTCAAGCCTTTTACTAGTGTTGGGGACACAGTTACCGTTCTAGCTTTCCTACCCAGTACTTTGTCAAGAAGGAGAATGAGGCCTTTGGGGGGAGGAAGGAAGCTTATATTACAGTTAGAATGCATGTACCATGTGGATCTCCAGGAGTGGAATTAGGGTCAGTAAATGGAGGCTGCTTGAGCGGCTGAAGTAAACGCTTCAGACGCACTGAGCCGTCCAGGCGAGAGTGGAGAGCGTGGGAAGGTCCGTCACTCGAGGGTCTCAAAATAGAGGGACGGCCTGCTGGGAAGCTCACTCCTAAAACCCTCGTCTTTTACACAGAACCTGGTGAATGGCACCTTCTCAACTGTATCAGCTGTGGCCCCATGACTCATGCCCACTTGGCAAGTTAGGAGAAGATGCTAAGCTATTGAACGAGACTGATGCTAAGGCGGAGGACAAGATTTTGTCATTTACATCTTGTGTCCAATACGAATGGTGTGGTGGTAGAATTAGAAAGCTGCCAGTTAGTCTTTCTCCATTTCTGGATTATTTGAGATTTTTAAAAATAGATTTTTCCTCTTAATGACTATGGATAAGCAGGTATTTATGAGAGGGCAGTGAAAAGAACTTGATAGTAGCCAGCTGCAAGAGTTTTTTCCCTGAATACTTCTGACTTGACTTCCCTGCAACCAAGTAGAGTTGGCCAGTAGACTTTAGCAGTCATTTTACTATTAACATTTTCAAGCCACAATGAGAAGGGCTTAGGAGAACTGTCCCAAGCTGGCTTTGTGTGGCCTTATCTCAGCCTGCTGAGACAGGGAAACCCTTGGCTGTACTGCTTAGCCTCTTAGACACTATTTCAAGGAAGTTCACTGAAACCCTGGGAAGGGAAAACCCTTGGTTAATGGCTGTACATGTGACCAGCCAAAGTTTTGACATAAAGCATTGAACAAATAATGAGGCGCTTGAGATTGCTGGCTCTGGAGGTTTCTGTTGACTCTGTGCTTGCCCCAGAGGAGGCACGGTCCACAGCCGGTGGGCCCATGTCCTGACGGAGAGTTTGCCCGAAGTCCCCAGGGGCTGTTCAGGCTGATGAGTGGCCAGACGACGTGGGCCACGTCGTCTGTGACCCGCCAAGAGGGTGTCATCTCAAGCCTTTTACTAGTGTTGGGGACACAGTTACCGTTCTAGCTTTCCTACCCAGTACTTTGTCAAGAAGGAGAATGAGGCCTTTGGGGGGAGGAAGGAAGCTTATATTACAGTTAGAATGCATGTACCATGTGGATCTCCAGGAGTGGAATTAGGGTCAGTAAATGGAGGCTGCTTGAGCGGCTGAAGTAAACGCTTCAGACGCACTGAGCCGTCCAGGCGAGAGTGGAGAGCGTGGGAAGGTCCGTCACTCGAGGGTCTCAAAATAGAGGGACGGCCTGCTGGGAAGCTCACTCCTAAAACCCTCGTCTTTTACACAGAACCTGGTGAATGGCACCTTCTCAACTGTATCAGCTGTGGCCCCATGACTCATGCCCACTTGGCAAGTTAGGAGAAGATGCTAAGCTATTGAACGAGACTGATGCTAAGGCGGAGGACAAGATTTTGTCATTTACATCTTGTGTCCAATACGAATGGTGTGGTGGTAGAATTAGAAAGCTGCCAGTTAGTCTTTCTCCATTTCTGGATTACTTGAGATTTTTAAAAATAGATTTTTCCTCTTAATGACTATGGATAAGCAGGTATTTATGAGAGGGCAGTGAAAAGAACTTGATAGTAGCCAGCTGCAAGAGTTTTTTCCCTGAATACTTCTGACTTGACTTCCCTGCAACCAAGTAGAGTTGGCCAGTAGACTTTAGCAGTCATTTTACTATTAACATTTTCAAGCCACAATGAGAAGGGCTTAGGAGAACTGTCCCAAGCTGGCTTTGTGTGGCCTTATCTCAGCCTGCTGAGACAGGGAAACCCTTGGCTGTACTGCTTAGCCTCTTAGACACTATTTCAAGGAAGTTCACTGAAACCCTGGGAAGAAAACCCTGGTCAACAGTAACTCTAGAGGATCCTAAAAATGGATTTGCCCTTAAGTGTTATGATGCTTAATGGAAATGGGTTCTGCCCTTTTCTTTAGTTAACTTTTAATTTCCATGACCCTGTGAAGGAGTGTTGGTGGCAGCCCCTGTCCTCAGTGTTCCAAAGCCTAAAGTAGAAGGGGTGGATGTGGGGCATCCATGTTGAGCCAGGTGGCTCGGTGCCACCCCGTCTGCCATCTTGAGTCACAGCCAGTCTGGGGAATGTCTCCATGACGTGATGACTGAGCCAGGAACAGGGGTTGTGAAGCCACATCATTAATAGGTCTAGAAAAACATAGTAAGGCAGAGAGGGAGAGGAGAGGAAATGAGGGGCGCAGGGGGCTTTCAGGGTGTCTGTGAATGGCACACAGAGCAGCTATATGGACTGGAGTACACAGAGAAGTTGCAAGAAGGCCCTGCTGAAGTGAGAGCGCGCCGGCAGCTTCAACATCACCCACCTCCTGGAGCCCCACCCCGGGCCAGAGAGCCCTCGGCCACACTGCAAGTGGATCCCTCCCGTGTCTGCAGGCGGGGGACAGTCATGGCCTTGACCCCGTCCTGCATCACCTTCCACATGGTTTTAAAGGCTGTGCAAGTTTGAAATGTGATGTTTTGTTCCATATTTCCTTCTTGACTGTATTTCCTTAAGCTGTTGTCAAAAGGAGTTTGCTCGGTCACTTACAGGTAACCAAGGCGGCCAGGGGATGGTGAGTGGCGGTGAGTCTAAGCTGTCTGTAGAAATTCAAGCACTAACTCGATCAGGACAGAGAGTACACATGAATTCAGCACGAGTGTGAGGTACTGATAGCTAAAAGGAAACCATGCTGAGCGGTGATTCTCAGGCCTGTCTACCAGGATCTCCCTGGTGGCTTCTCCGCGGTGGCCTTGAGGCGCTCCCTCGCCTGTCCTGGCCCTCCGGCACTGAGGCAGGGCTGGGGAAGCTGGGAGGAGCACAGGTCTGTTGTCTCCACAGGCTTCTGTGTTTTAGGTTCTTTCCAAAGCTATAGGGAGTTTTTTAAAAAGCATTTCCTTTTATCACAGTTTTCTTACATCTCTTAATGGGGGTATCGATTCATCCACTATGTTGGGCCACCCACTCATGAGTGATGCACTGGACTGGCCAGAAGGCTTGGGTTTTTGACAACCCTTTTGGCAGCCCAGGTGTTTACAGGACAGTGACCCAAACAGATCGTTCCCTTGATGCAGACCCCTGGGTCTCAACGCCTAGACCAAACTGGGCTCATCGTATGTTCTTGAACACACAGTTTTACAGGAACAAAGCCTTCTTCCTTTTCTCGAATCCTTCCATAGGTGAAACCCAGTTCTGGTACAAGCCCACCAGGAACTCTGTGTGTGTGTGTGTGTGTGTGTGTATACACATATACATCTGAATTTAGATTTTTGTTGTTTGTTAGATTTGAAATTATATATTTATTTATTTATGTGACTGCATCGGGTCTTAGTTGCAGCTCTTATGGGATCTTTTTTTATTTATTTCTGGCTATTCTGTGTTTTCACTGCTGCCACAGGTTCTTCTCTAGGTGCAGGGAGTTGGGGCTATGCTCTAGTTGAGGTGAGCAGGCTTCTTGTTGCGCTAACTTCTCTTGTTGTGGAACTCGGGCTCTAGGGCACATGGGCCATAGTTGCAGCTCCGAGGCTCTAGAGCACAGGCTTAATAGTTGTGGCTCACAGACTTAGTTACTCTGCAGCATGTGGGATCTTCCCGGATCAGGGATCGAACTCGTGTCTCCTGCATTGGCAGGTGAACTCTTCACCACTGAGCTACCAGGGAAGCCCATTTAAGGGTCTTTGATCTTTTTAGTTGCAGCAGGCAGGGTCTGGCTCTCTGACTAGGGATTGGAGCCTGGGCCCCTGCAGTGGGCGTGTGGAGTCCTAGCCACTGGGCCACCAGGGAAGTCCTCGGCCCTTCTGGTGACTGTGGTTCACTGTCCTCCCTGCCCCTGTGTGTCAGCACATTGGCGTCCATCTGGACACCATGCTGCACTTTTCTGCTCACCTGTGTTTCCACCAGTGAGTGCTCCGTGTGTGACAGCTGGGTCCCTGCCATATTCACTGACCACAGTTCCCACCACTGGCCAAAGAGGTGTGTGAGGTCCCTCAGCTAATGACTGCTTGTACTCCAGGTGTGGACCCGGGGGAGCTCTGCCCATAGTCACCTCCTACCTGTCAGTGCCTACGCAGCGATTTAGTCTTCAGAAACTGGGCAGCCCTGCTTTACTCCTTCCACATGTATGTTCTTCTAAAGCTATCATGTAGATTCAGCCAAGCCTGTACATGTGTGGTCAGGCACCGTGTAATCTACAGCAATTCCACTGTCCTTCACTTGCTTGGGAGATTTTTGCCTCATATGTACAGACCCTCAGGCTTCCCAGATGGCACTAATGGTAGAGAACCCACCTGCCACTGCAGGAGGCACAAGAGACACATGTTCGATCCCTGGGTCGGGAAGATCTCCTGGAGGAGGGCGTGACAACCCAGTCCAGTGTTCTTTTTTTTTTTTTTTTTTCTTCCTGTAAGTCATCATCATTTATTTTTCATGCATCTTTATTGTTTGACCTGTGTAGACCTCCCATCGCAGTGGCCTCTCTTGTTTCAGAGCACTGGCTCTGGGCGCGTGAGCTCCAGAATGCTCGCTGTAATTGGACACACCTGTCCAGCCACCCCACGGCACGTGGGATCCTCCCGGGCCAGGGATCGAAGTGCCCCTTACACTGCCAGGCAGACTCTTTACCCGCTGGACCACCAGGGAAGCCCCAGTCTAGTATTCTCGCCTGGAGAATCCCATGTGGATTCTAAGTCAGTTTGGTCTTAAGCCTGTCTGATTTCCGCAAGAAGTTGTGGTGATGTGTCCAGGTGGATGCCTGGGGCCCTTGGATGGGTCTGGAGGGAGGGATTCGTTCTGTTTGTAAGACCAGGAGTTGGACGTAGAGCCTAGAGGTGGACCGACTCTCAGATGGAGACATGAAATCCCCGAATGGTCCGTGCTGGGTTAGAAGTCTTCCTCGCCTCCTGTGAAGGGCAGGTCTCCCCCACCAGGCCGAGAGGGCCACTGTGGTCTCCCTAAATTTCAGGAGACACATTGGCGTCCATCTGGACACCATGCACTTTTCTGCTCACCTGTGTTTCCACCAGTGAGTGCTCCGTGTGTGACAGCTGGGTCCCTGCCATATTCACTGACCACAGTTCCCACCACTGGCCAAAGAGGTGTGTGAGGTCCCTCAGCTAATGACTGCTTGTACTCCAGGTGTGGACCCGGGGGAGCTCTGCCCATAGTCACCTCCTACCTGTCAGTGCCTACGCAGCGATTTAGTCTTCAGAAACTGGGCAGCCCTGCTTTACTCCTTCCACATGTATGTTCTTCTAAAGCTATCATGTAGATTCAGCCAAGCCTGTACATGTGTGGTCAGGCACCATGTAATCTACAGCAATTCCACTGTCCTTCACTTGCTTGGGAGATTTTTGCCTCATATGTACAGACCCTCAGGCTTCCCAGATGGCACTAATGGTAGAGAACCCACCTGCCACCGCAGGAGGCACAAGAGACACAGGTTCAATCCCTGGGTCGGGAAGATCTCCTGGAGGAGGGCGTGACAACCCAGTCCAGTGTTCTTTTTTTTTTTTCTTCCTGTAAGTCATCATTTATTTTTCATGCATCTTTATTGTTTGACCTGTGTAGACCTCCCATCGCAGTGACCTCTCTTGTTTCAGAGCACTGGCTCTGGGCGCGTGAGCTCCAGAATGCTCGCTGTAATTGGACACACCTGTCCAGCCACCCCACGGCACGTGGGATCCTCCCGGGCCAGGGATCGAAGTGCCCCTTACACTGCCAGGCAGACTCTTTACCCGCTGGACCACCAGGGAAGCCCCAGTCTAGTATTCTCGCCTGGAGAATCCCATGTGGATTCTAAGTCAGTTTGGTCTTAAGCCTGTCTGATTTCCGCAAGAAGTTGTGGTGATGTGTCCAGGTGGATGCCTGGGGCCCTTGGATGGGTCTGGAGGGAGGGATTCGTTCTGTTTGTAAGACCAGGAGTTGGACGTAGAGCCTAGAGGTGGACCGACTCTCAGATGGAGACATGAAATCCCCGAATGGTCCGTGCTGGGTTAGAAGTCTTCCTCGCCTCCTGTGAAGGGCAGGTCTCCCCCACCAGGCCGAGAGGGCCACTGTGGTCTCCCTAAATCCCTTGGTGAACAGGGACACAGAGGCAGGCCACTTCAGCTCTCTGGGCCTGGAGCTACGGACACTTGCTGGGAGAAAGGAAAGCAGTGGTCAGGGCTGCCGAGTGGCGTGGTGACAGCCTCCCCAAGACCCTGTGAACCCAGAGAGCCCTTCCTCAGCGTGAGCCCGGGAGCCTCTTGCAAAGATGAGGAACGGGAAGTAGTCCGCTTGGGGAAGCGTTGGCCCACGTGAGAGAGAAACTCGGCAACGGTCTCCTTTTGAGAGGTGTGAACGATGACACTGCTTACTGGAGCAGGAGGAGGAAGGGATGGATCCTCCTGGAAAGCACAGGGTGTCCCGGGACCCTGGCCGGGAGAAGGAGGCTGACTTCTTGCCGAGGACAGCAGAAGCCACCGTGATGCTTGGACTTCACCCGGTTTCCGTGTCTCTTCAGTTTTGTCTGCCTTAGTGAGAGGCTGTCTCTCCCTTTCCCCGATGATGTCATTTCAGGTGTTATTTTCTGTCTACAGGAGGCAGACAGACTGGCCTGGTCTAAGACTGCATCTTGTCCTTTGTCAAGACTGTTACATAGAAAAATAGAGTTTTTATAAATTGTTAATGCAGAGTGCATCTCCTCCTCTGAAACTGTATTGTATTTTTGAGGGCCAGTCTTTTCCTGAAATATCAAGCCCCTCTCCCTGCCAAGGGGGATTTCTGAATGTTTTCAGTGGACAGTGACGAAGAAAGCTTTGTCCTCACTTGAGCGGTGCCCCTCTGGACCCGCAGCTCCCTCCCACAGGCCACAGGAAGAGCGGTGGGTCCAGCCAGCCCAGCAGGTCGGATCCTCGGGTTCTTCCTGGTATTTACAGGAAGGGTCTCAGTGGACCTCCCTTCTCCTCTTCCTTTAGTGAGAGGAATTGTTAGTGGGGTCCTTTTGGGAGGGCCAAGGGGTTCATAAGTGCTGGGTAAGTGAATTCAGATTTCTGCATTAGATTTAAAAGTAGACAAGGATGTGGTGATGTGGTTTGCCTGCCCCTCCAAAAAAAAATTTCCCTCTCCCCTTAATGCAGTGTGGAGTCTTAGATAATTGCATGCAGCGTTCCTTAATGGCTAATTTAATGGCTGGTGCTTAGGAAGGCCTTACTTTGCCAGGTAATTTATAGGAGATTTTCTCCCTCCGTTTTCAAGCAGCCCTGTGGGACAGCTTTTCATTGCCCCCTTAAAGGGGAAGAGTCCGAGGTCAGAGCGGCCGGAGGAGGAGGACCACGCAGCCTGGGGGGCGGCCGAGGGCTCCGGCTGCGCTCCCTCCGCCCCGCCTGGCCCGTGGCTGTGCTGTGTCCTTTCACTGCCCTTTTCCCCGTCAGCCCTTTCCAGCCCTGACCTCCTCTTCAGATTTTCTACTGCCCTCCTTCAAAAGAACTCTTGTAGTTTCTTAGAAGAAAGGTAGAATTATCAAAACACATGTGACTAAGATTTTAGTTTCCTGAGTGTCTAAGGACGGTTGAGAGCTTTTGATTCGAGCAGCCTGTGACAACCATTTTATCCCGACTTTTCTTCCAGGTCAGGGAAATGAGGCCTGGGAACCTTAAGGCACAGAGGTCCTTGCGCACCCGTGTCCTTGGGCTCTGCAGGGCTCTCACTCGCCAGAGCACTTCAAAACCGGAGTCCGGCCGGCCAGCGGCCGCGAGGAACAGCATGAGGTGCCCCAAGGGAGCCAGGGCGCCGGGACCCTGCCTTCCCCCCAACGAGAGGACGTGGCACAGCCCTCGTCCATGTGGACAGGGTTTCAGGAGTTTTCTGTTTCCAGGGAGGCCAGAAATCTGAGTGTTTAGGTGAAATGACCTGTCTTTAAATGACTCCATGTATCTGACCAGGACCCCAGGGGTCCCACCTAACACACGTGCCTGCTGGACGCTGGCCCCTGGCCCCTGGCCCCAGCTCCCGAGCCCACTCCCAGCCTCTTGACCGCCGGCCCTTTGCTTGTCCCTTCTCCTCCTGAGCATCTGCTGACCGCTCTGACCGCGACTGTCTCATTCCTTTCTTGTCTCATGGATCCTCCCCTTAGCTGGCCATTTTCATTGTAAACACCACCCCCACTAAGTTTCTCAGGGGCCCCCTAATCCCTGCCTGTGCCCCCTACCGGCAGCCACGATGCTTTGGGGTGAATCAGGAACAGATGTGTACAGAGCAAAAGGAGGTATTAGGAGGGACAGTGGAGGCTCTGTCCAGAGGGCCCTCTACCTGGGCAGGCGATGGAGGTCGGCAGGCAGAATTGGGAGTGATTTTATTTCAGTTGGGTTTTAATTCGCTTCTGTCTTGGAACCATTGGATCAGTTGCCAAATAATTGAAAAAGTAACCGTATTTGCTCCTAAGGATAGTGATTTTGCAGCATCTGATCCATGTTTTACTCAGAGGTTGAGAGGGAGGAAGGGAACTGGGTTCGGAGAAAGTTTCAGGTGGAATAATACGCGTCAACAAAAGCGGCGCGGTGGGCGGAGGACCTCGGGCAGGCCTCTGGCAGCCCTGACCCTTCATGGCGTTAGCACGGGCCAGGTGGCGAGAGGGTTCAACTAGCAGCCTGCCCGGCCGTATTCCAGCGCGGAGGCATGGGAGCCCCAGGAGAAGCGGGCACTGCAGCCCTGGCGGGTGGAGGCGGGGTCCGGGGGGCGCTGCGTGCCGGAGCTCCGTGTCAGAGCGCCCAGCTCCGGCGTCCCGGAGTCTCTGGAGGAGCCTGTCTCGGGCGTCCCCGGTGACCTGCGGCTGAAATGGAATGTCCTGTGGCGGTGAGGGTCCTCACGCCGGCCCGCACCTCGTCTCCTGGGCCCGCTCGGAGATTCCCATTGTAACTCTGCAAGACCTGTTTTTGTTTCCCGACAAGACAAACACATTTTCCAGGGCTCCGAAGTTGATGAAAATGCTTACCCCAAGGGAAAGTTTGAGTGGACGTCTCCATGCTTTCTCTCCTGAGGAGAGTGCAGGGCTTGCGAAGCTACGGAGCGCATGCCCCCGTGCCCCCCAGGGACCGGTTTTCTGTTCACAGAATAGTGGGTCGCAGAAGAGTCTCTGCACCATCTGCTCTCTGCCCATGCTCAGCACTGTCTTTGAATTACTTCTCCCGGATCCCTATCCTGTCCAGTTAACAGCCGAAGACTGGGCCCGACCTCTTCCCCTTAGAGGATGCCGAAGAGGCTCTTGCTCTGCGTCCTATGGCCCGGTCACCCTGCGATGCTCCGCACAGCCTGCCGTGTCCGCAGGCCCCCCAGCGAGGGCCCCCAGCGCACACCTGGAATCCCCCAAATCCCTCTCTTCCCCCTCCCCCCCGTCTCTCGCCCTGTGTGTGTGTCTATGGTGGCTGAATCTCTTGCAGTGGGAATGCAGTAATGTAATCCTTGCCTAATACAAACATACATTTTAGAAAGTCTGCCGCCTGAAAATACATCTAATGTAGCAGATCATGAGTGTGTTAAATGCAATAAGAAATAAAATGATGCTGATCATCCTTTCAGGAGCCTTATATAACACGGTTATTAGTCCAGGATCGCCCCTGCTCCTGCTGCCTCCATCGTCGCCGCTGGACAGGGGGCTCGCCTGCCACAGCCTCAGCTCCTTGAACGCAGGGTCCGGCCGGCCGCCCAGGATGAACGCCAGCCTGGCAGGCCTCCTCGTGGGGCTGTTTTCCTTCACGCGCGTGTGTAGTTCGCCCCCACCATTCCTGTCCCCTGTAGTCCATTGGTTTTATTTTCTTCCTGGGCGGTATTGCTATGGAAGATAATCATGCTTGCTCTCTGCTCATTAGTGCTTCGCTCCTCTTGAAGGTCAGAGGCAGGGGCCGTGTCTTCGGTGCTGGGCTCCGAGTCGGGTTTAAAGAAACGGGGGTGTCATTGCTTCACAATGTCGTGGTGGTTTCTGCTGCACAGCAGTGGGTGAGTCCCCTCTGTGTGCAGATCTGTCCCCTCTTGTTTGGAGCCTTTCTTCCTCTCCTGTGTTTGTGTGCTTTTCTTGATCTCTGTTGAACAGTAAGTCCCTTGAAGGCCAGCCTTACGATTTCCCTCTCTATACCTAAAGCTAGCACAGACCCTGGCATGAGCGTCTTCACAGTTTTTAGCGGATGAATGACCAGGTGGGGATGTGGACCATTGCATGCATATATACATGAGAAGGATAGGGGGCTACAGGAAATTTGCTCCATTTGTAGGATGTCATGATTCCTGTTTTGAAAACGTGGCCTTCTCTGTTTCTCTGTGTCACATACGCTCCTTCCGTAACCACGAATTCCATCTTCTGCAGTTCCTCTGTGTTTGTGTCTATGACAGCTGATCATCTTCACGTGAATTCTGGAAGGGCCTTGTCAGCGTCTCCACATTTGACCGCGTCTGCCGCCGCCCCCCGGCCGCCCCGCGTGCACCGCTGTGGTCTGTCGGAGGCTCTAGGTTTTCCTTCCCCATTGACTTTGCTGTGGGGCTTAAGTAAAGTTCAGGTCTCCGTCCTGACAGGCCCGGCCCCACTGTCAGCTCCCAGGGGCGAGCCTGTCTTTGGATGTCTGTATTACAGAGCACACATGAGCAGAGCATGTATCGGTGGCCAGGGATGAAACGTGGTCTCAAGCGCGGTGATATTCGTACAGCTCTTGATCTGAGCCGTCATCATCCAGCAACAGCTCGATAGATGAGGGGCATCAGAGGTCCCCTCAAAGCTATAATACCTTCATCACAGCCATTAAGATCTCACATGCCCGCCTCACCCCATCTTGAACTTCCTCCTCGTGGGGCTGTTTTCCTTCACGCGCGTGTGTAGTTCGCCCCCACCATTCCTGTCCCCTGTAGTCCATTGGTTTTATTTTCTTCCTGGGCGGTATTGCTATGGAAGATAATCATGCTTGCTCTCTGCTCATTAGTGCTTCGCTCCTCTTGAAGGTCAGAGGCAGGGGCCGTGTCTTCGGTGCTGGGCTCCGAGTCGGGTTTAAAGAAACGGGGGTGTCATTGCTTCACAATGTCGTGGTGGTTTCTGCTGCACAGCAGTGGGTGAGTCCCCTCTGTGTGCAGATCTGTCCCCTCTTGTTTGGAGCCTTTCTTCCTCTCCTGTGTTTGTGTGCTTTTCTTGATCTCTGTTGAACAGTAAGTCCCTTGAAGGCCAGCCTTACGATTTCCCTCTCTATACCTAAAGCTAGCACAGACCCTGGCATGAGCGTCTTCACAGTTTTTAGCGGATGAATGACCAGGTGGGGATGTGGACCATTGCATGCATATATACATGAGAAGGATAGGGGGCTACAGGAAATTTGCTCCATTTGTAGGATGTCATGATTCCTGTTTTGAAAACGTGGCCTTCTCTGTTTCTCTGTGTCACATACGCTCCTTCCGTAACCACGAATTCCATCTTCTGCAGTTCCTCTGTGTTTGTGTCTATGACAGCTGATCATCTTCACGTGAATTCTGGAAGGGCCTTGTCAGCGTCTCCACATTTGACCGCGTCTGCCGCCGCACCCCGGCCGCCCCGCGTGCACCGCTGTGGTCTGTCGGAGGCTCTAGGTTTTCCTTCCCCATTGACTTTGCTGTGGGGCTTAAGTAAAGTTCAGGTCTCCGTCCTGACAGGCCCGGCCCCACTGTCAGCTCCCAGGGGCGAGCCTGTCTTTGGATGTCTGTATTACAGAGCACACATGAGCAGAGCATGTATCGGTGGCCAGGGATGAAACGTGGTCTCAAGCGCGGGTGATATTCGTACAGCTCTTGATCTGAGCCGTCATCATCCAGCAAGGCTGAATGTGTCCTCAGATAGATGAGGGGGCATCAGAGGTCCCCTCAAAGCTATAATACCTTCATCACAGCCATTAAGATCTCACATGCCCGCCTCACCCCCATCTTGAACTTCAGATCTGTGTAATTTCTCAGAGAGTCCTGCGGAGACAGAGCGGCGCGGGGCTGCCGGCCTGCTCTTCCCGTGGGAACAGCCCCCAGTGGGCGTCTGGCCATCAGGACGGTGCAGAGCAGAGACTCCGCTCTCCTGACCCCGATGAGGTTCTAGCCAGGGGGGCCTTTTGTGTCTTCCTCGTTGCTGGGGAAAACCAACATCGTGTGAACCTGTGGATTAGACCCTGTGTGTGCGTGATGCATCTTTTAGATATGCCTGCCTAAGTTTCCTTTTCCAAATATAAGCAGTTAGTGTTCTCTCTGCTTCATTTTGCATTTTGGAAAAATATGCCCGTTCCAGCCTGCCCAGGTGCCGGAGCCTGCATGCAGACTCCCAGCTGAGTGTGTTAGGATCCAGGTATGTTCAGTGACTGCCTTCAACCTTATGTTCCCGACCAAAGAGGGCAGAAGATAAGACCAGAGAATGGGCGGGTACGTGTAACGGGCGCATGTTAAAACCCCCCGTTTCTTGTTAGGAGACGAAGAGGGATGCAGGAGAATGTCCGGGACCCTTTAGGATGGGCGCTTTCCTGGGTGAGTGGCGTTCCCCTGCGAGAGCGGGAGCACAGACGCAGGCGGCGTGGGGAGGACGTGGCCGGCGTGGATGTCAGCCTCCTGCAGTGGAGTCGGATGCAGCCATCCAGGGCACAGCGGCAGCGCTCTTGCTGTGTGGCTGGGTCTCTTCAAAGGTTTGGGGACGAACAAAAGAGCATGCCAGCTGGGCATCTCGCAGGGGCTTATAATCTGACAGAAATACAGAAACTTCTAGCCATCATGCAAAGAAGTACAGATAGAAAGTGCCATTTGAAATCCACAGAAATTAAGTCCAGAATAAGAGCTTGTCTCCCATCCAAGTGCTAACCAGGCCCGGCCCTGCTTGCCTTCAGAGGTCAGACGAGATCGGGTGCATTCAGGGTAGTGTGGCCGTAGACCAGAACAGGAGCTCGTTACCAAGTCCCTGGTTCTGTCCAAGGAGAAACAGACTCTGACTCAAGATCACAGCTCCCTGGCCATGAGCCTAATCAGCAGGCGTTCTTAAGTACTTCTGTGTAGCCAGTATTCGGTATTTAATTATCAAATTCCTGGAAGGGGGAATGACCACTCCTGGTACTTTATAACTCACTCATATTCTTGAGGGCCATTTCTACTTCGCTCGGTGATACTGCCACACTCGGCTGCTAGTCCGACCACCTCTGATGTGCATCCTTCCAGGTGGATTTGCCCAGGACAGGGGGACGGCCAGTGTGACCTTCCTTCTCTCCTGCTGGGGACATTCCTCAACGGTAATAAATACTCGTGTTAGTCGCTCAGTTGTGTCCAACTTGCTGCAGTTCCATGGACGGTAGCCTGCCAGGCTCCTCTGTCCATGGGATTTTCCTGGCAGGAATACTAGAGACGGTTGTAATTCCCGTCCCCAGGGGATCTTCCTGTCCCAGGGACTGAAGTCAGGTCTCCCCCGCTGCAGGCAGATTCTTTATCATCAGTCACCAGGAAGCCCAAGTACCAGCTGGCAGAAGATAAGACCAGAGAATGGGCGGTACGTGTAACGGGCATGTTAAAACCCCGTTTCTTGTTAGGAGACGAAGAGGGATGCAGGAGAATGTCCGGGACCCTTTAGGATGGGCGCTTTCCTGGGTGAGTGGCGTTCCCCTGCGAGAGCGGGAGCACAGACGCAGGCGGCGTGGGGAGGACGTGGCCGGCGTGGATGTCAGCCTCCTGCAGTGGAGTCGGATGCAGCCATCCAGGGCACAGCGGCAGCGCTCTTGCTGTGTGGCTGGGTCTCTTCAAAGGTTTGGGGACGAACAAAAGAGCATGCCAGCTGGGCATCTCGCAGGGGCTTATAATCTGACAGAAATACAGAAACTTCTAGCCATCATGCAAAGAAGTACAGATAGAAAGTGCCATTTGAAATCCACAGAAATTAAGTCCAGAATAAGAGCTTGTCTCCCATCCAAGTGCTAACCAGGCCCGGCCCTGCTTGCCTTCAGAGGTCAGACGAGATCGGGTGCATTCAGGGTAGTGTGGCCGTAGACCAGAACAGGAGCTCGTTACCAAGTCCCTGGTTCTGTCCAAGGAGAAACAGACTCTGACTCAAGATCACAGCTCCCTGGCCATGAGCCTAATCAGCAGGCGTTCTTAAGTACTTCTGTGTAGCCAGTATTCGGTATTTAATTATCAAATTCCTGGAAGGGGGAATGACCACTCCTGGTACTTTATAACTCACTCATATTCTTGAGGGCCATTTCTACTTCGCTCGGTGATACTGCCACACTCGGCTGCTAGTCCGACCACCTCTGATGTGCATCCTTCCAGGTGGATTTGCCCAGGACAGGGGCACGGCCAGTGTGACCTTCCTTCTCTCCTGCTGGGGACATTCCTCAACGGTAATAAATACTCGTGTTAGTCGCTCAGTTGTGTCCAACTTGCTGCAGTTCCATGGACGGTAGCCTGCCAGGCTCCTCTGTCCATGGGATTTTCCTGGCAGGAATACTAGAGACGGTTGTAATTCCCGTCCCCAGGGGATCTTCCTGTCCCAGGGACTGAAGTCAGGTCTCCCCCGCTGCAGGCAGATTCTTTATCATCTGAGTCACCAGGGAAGCCCAAGTACTGTCATGCTGGCTTATAAATCAATCTTCTGTCCGTCAGGTGTGCACGAAGCAGTCCTTCACAGCCTGATGGTCTTTTGAGCTGATGAAATTGACCTTATGACCCTGCAGCCCCGACGCCCTGGCTCTGGAGAGGCAGCTGCTCTCTGGTGGCTCCCTTGGCAGGAGCTGCAGCCAGAGGCCTCTGCCTGAAATGGCTGATTGACCAACGTCCCTGCAGAACATTTCCTCCTCGGGTTTCTCTTTTTTACTATTCATGTCATTGCACTCGTAAAATTTAAGCTGATAAGATCGTAGGGGTTGAATTCATCCCTCCCTCCCTGCAAAATATGTTGAAGTCCTAACCTCTGTTACCTGTGGATGTGACCTGATTTGGAAATCAGGCCTTTATGGATGTCATGAAGTTAAGATGCGGCCATCAGGGTGTGTTATTGTTCAGTCACTAAGTTGTATCCCAGTCTTTGCGGCCCCTGGACTGAAGCCCACCAGGATCCCCAGTCCTTCACTGTCCCCTCGAGTTTACTCAGATTCATGTCTATTAAGTCAGTGATGCTATCCAGCTATTTTATTCTCTGTCTCCAACTTCTCCTCCTGCTTTCAATCTTTCCTAGCATCAGGGTATTTTCCAGTGAGCCGACTCTTCACATCAGGTGACCAGAGTAGAGTTTTGGCTTCAGCCTCAGCTCTTCCAGTGAATATTCAGGGTTGATTTCCTTTAGGATTGACTGGTGTGATCTCCTTGCTGTCCAAGGGATTCTGAAGAGTCTCCTCCAGCCCCACGATTCAAAGGCATCAGTTCTTCCGTGCTCAGCCATCTTGAGGGTGTGTCCTAGTCCAGAATGACTGGTGCTCTTATAAGAAGACAGAAACGTGACCACAGACACGCAGAGAAAGAACAGGATGTGGGGAGGCATAGACTCCGTGAAGATGGAGGAGGAAATGGGAGGTCTGCGGCCACAAGCTAAAGAATGGTTAGGCTTACCAAAGCTGGAGGAGGCAGAGAAGGACCCTCCCCAGGATGCTTCAGAGGGAGCGGGGTCCTGCCAAAACCTTACTACCAGCCTCTAGGACTCTGAGAGGGTCAACATCTGTTGCTTGGAGCCTCCAAGCTGTATAATAGCCTTGGGAAGCTAGGACAAAGTTTCTGCCCAGCTTTGGTGGGACTCAGAGTTCACTTATAGCTTAACTGGCCCTGTTTTTGTTTCCCCGCATGTATTTTCTCAGGAAGGAGAAATGAATCCTGGAGACCTACAGGCATTTGGCTTTAACTCTCTGTGACTTTCATTATCTTCTTCTCATCCTTTGTCTGCTTATGAAGAATTCCTATTGCTTATTAAGTGGAATGTAGCCTAGCATCAGGTACCTCCTCAGAAAGGGGAGCTAGGAATTAATGATCTCAAAACATAAATTACATCTCATTAAATTTACTCAAAAATGGTCTGGAATCAAGGCATCAAAATCAAGGTCAAGAATCATCGCTCTCTTTTGTTCTGAATCATTGATTGTGTCAGGTTTAGGCAGGTTTGCCTTATATTCTTCGTGTGTGTGTGTGTGTGTGTGTGTGTGTTTCAGATTAGATTCTTTTCTATCCAAACTAAAATTCATCCTCAATACTCTTATTGGGTTGCCTTTAAATATTTGAAAGTTCCATTCATTACAGATTGTTAAAACCATTTGTGAAGGGATAGGTATGAATCACTGGTTCTCAGGGTTTGAATTTTTTTAAATTTTTATTTTAGTTTTTACTTTTACAGAGTTTTGTTATTTACAGATATATATGAGGTTTAAAATTTTTAAAGTGTTGATTCCTTTGAGAATCTGATTAATGCTTGTTTATATAGATATGTAGACATACATTACATATATATTTGCATGTGTGTGTATGCAGATGTATGTTGCATAAAATTTCAGGAGGCTGACAGATATTGTCTGAAATCTCCTCGTGGTCTCTATGTATTGGGTAATTGTCCATACATGGAGGGTGTCTGTCCTTTGATGGGGATAAAGAATTCAGTGTGGCATTACTTTTAACGTGAGCTGGGTCTCTTCCGAGGGTTGTCTTTTTTATTCCTCCGGTAGACAGAGAAAGAACAGGATGTGGGGAGGCATAGACTCCGTGAAGATGGAGGAGGAAATGGGAGGTCTGCGGCCACAAGCTAAAGAATGGTTAGGCTTACCAAAGCTGGAGGAGGCAGAGAAGGACCCTCCCCAGGATGCTTCAGAGGAGCGGGTCCTGCCAAAACCTTACTACCAGCCTCTAGGACTCTGAGAGGGTCAACATCTGTTGCTTGGAGCCTCCAAGCTGTATAATAGCCTTGGGAAGCTAGGACAAAGTTTCTGCCCAGCTTTGGTGGGACTCAGAGTTCACTTATAGCTTAACTGGCCCTGTTTTTGTTTCCCCGCATGTATTTTCTCAGGAAGGAGAAATGAATCCTGGAGACCTACAGGCATTTGGCTTTAACTCTCTGTGACTTTCATTATCTTCTTCTCATCCTTTGTCTGCTTATGAAGAATTCCTATTGCTTATTAAGTGGAATGTAGCCTAGCATCAGGTACCTCCTCAGAAAGGGGAGCTAGGAATTAATGATCTCAAAACATAAATTACATCTCATTAAATTTACTCAAAAATGGTCTGGAATCAAGGCATCAAAATCAAGGTCAAGAATCATCGCTCTCTTTTGTTCTGAATCATTGATTGTGTCAGGTTTAGGCAGGTTTGCCTTATATTCTTCGTGTGTGTGTGTGTGTGTGTGTGTGTGTTTCAGATTAGATTCTTTTCTATCCAAACTAAAATTCATCCTCAATACTCTTATTGGGTTGCCTTTAAATATTTGAAAGTTCCATTCATTACAGATTGTTAAAACCATTTGTGAAGGGATAGGTATGAATCACTGGTTCTCAGGGTTTGAATTTTTTTAAATTTTTATTTTAGTTTTTACTTTTACAGAGTTTTGTTATTTACAGATATATATGAGGTTTAAAATTTTTAAAGTGTTGATTCCTTTGAGAATCTGATTAATGCTTGTTTATATAGATATGTAGACATACATTACATATATATTTGCATGTGTGTGTATGCAGATGTATGTTGCATAAAATTTCAGGAGGCTGACAGATATTGTCTGAAATCTCCTCGTGGTCTCTATGTATTGGGTAATTGTCCATACATGGAGGGTGTCTGTCCTTTGATGGGGATAAAGAATTCAGTGTGGCATTACTTTTTAACGTGAGCTGGGTCTCTTCCAGTTAGGGTTTGAAGTTTGGACTATCAGCTTTAAAGAATATTGGTTTGATTTTCCTTTCCTTTATTTTGAATTGTTCTTCCTAGAACTTAAAGTAGTGTCATTTCTTTTTTCATAACAGGGAATGAAGAGGTTGGCAATGAACCTGCAATTAGATGCTCAATTGCCTTTTGATGGGGCTGAGGTGGTAGAGTTAGGGCATGCACCTAGGGATTCTTTAGCTTCTCAGAACCTTGAAGAGGAGGTTCTGGATCCACAGGACCACCAGATCCATGGCCATCTTGGCGACAGTGGCGTCCCTCTATCAGGGGCCCGCAGCAGAGGTAAGCATCGTGGGAAGGATGCAGACAAGGGTGCTTCTCCTTGAGTGGAGAGGGGAGATGGCAGAAGTGAGGAAGGGGATTGAAGAGGGCAGACAGCAGGTGCACTTGGAGACAACACAGTTGCTGTCTGGGGTCCATATTTTGTAGGACAGGATGCAAATGAACAACGGCAGTGAAGGTCTCCATGGCCACCAGGTTTGTGCGGGGCTTCTAGTACCTACACAGATCTGACAGCCTGACTTTGAAGTGCTGCAAATGTGAAGGGCCGGATGCAGAGACGGAGCGGTTGTGGGGGCTGGTGTCTGGTGGGGCGAGGAGTAAGGAGAGAAGGTCAAGAGAAAATGACTGGAGTGGTCATTTCTGGCCCTATTACCGATGATGATGGATGGTTTGCAAGAGGCAGGAGGAACAGCATCTATTTAAAGATGGCAATTAAGAAAATATGTCTAAGTCGACGGAAAATGGCAGTTCTGATGCTGACTGTTGATGTGCCTGATGAAGCAGGACTGATTCACCTATATATGAGGTTTAAAATTTTTAAAGTGTTGATTCCTTTGAGAATCTGATTAATGCTTGTTTATATAGATATGTAGACATACATTACATATATATTTGCATGTGTGTAGGGGGTTTTTTTCGACAGATATTGTCTGAAATCTCCTCGTGGTCTCTATGTATTGGGTAATTGTCCATACATGGAGGGTGTCTGTCCTTTGATGGGGATAAAGAATTCAGTGTGGCATTACTTTTAACGTGAGCTGGGTCTCTTCCAGTTAGGGTTTGAAGTTTGGACTATCAGCTTTAAAGAATATTGGTTTGATTTTCCTTTCCTTTATTTTGAATTGTTCTTCCTAGAACTTAAAGTAGTGTCATTTCTTTTTTCATAACAGGGAATGAAGAGGTTGGCAATGAACCTGCAATTAGATGCTCAATTGCCTTTTGATGGGGCTGAGGTGGTAGAGTTAGGGCATGCACCTAGGGATTCTTTAGCTTCTCAGAACCTTGAAGAGGAGGTTCTGGATCCACAGGACCACCAGATCCATGGCCATCTTGGCGACAGTGGCGTCCCTCTATCAGGGGCCCGCAGCAGAGGTAAGCATCGTGGGAAGGATGCAGACAAGGGTGCTTCTCCTTGAGTGGAGAGGGGAGATGGCAGAAGTGAGGAAGGGGATTGAAGAGGGCAGACAGCAGGTGCACTTGGAGACAACACAGTTGCTGTCTGGGGTCCATATTTTGTAGGACAGGATGCAAATGAACAACGGCAGTGAAGGTCTCCATGGCCACCAGGTTTGTGCGGGGCTTCTAGTACCTACACAGATCTGACAGCCTGACTTTGAAGTGCTGCAAATGTGAAGGGCCGGATGCAGAGACGGAGCGGTTGTGGGGGCTGGTGTCTGGTGGGGAGAGGAGTAAGGAGAGAAGGTCAAGAGAAAATGACTGGAGTGGTCATTTCTGGCCCTATTACCGATGATGATGGATGGTTTGCAAGAGGCAGGAGGAACAGCATCTATTTAAAGATGGCAATTAAGAAAATATGTCTAAGTCGACGGAAAATGGCAGTTCTGATGCTGACTGTTGATGTGCCTGATGAAGCAGGACTGATTCACCTACAAACTGACACAGCTGCATTAATGTGGCTGAAAATAGCAGTTCCCATCCGCCCCTGATGGGGCAAGCGCCTCATCACCTGTGGGCTTATGAATGTAGATTATTCCCCTTTGACTGAAAATCATTTCTATCTGGTTTCTTCCACGAGTGTTGAATCCCCGCCTTCCATTGTCTGCTAAGTGAGCATCGCGACACCAATTTGTTGTTTGGAGTTTAGACCTCTGTTCATTAGGCGATAGTGAGGTGTATTAACCTTATGCTTTCAGAATTTCCTCTTGTATTTTGTGTAGATTTTTTTAATGCCAAGTGTAATTGCGGTGATTTGCCCAATTGCATTCATGTACATGTAGTAAGGCGGGTTTATGATACTGGAATATATGAGTCAGTGAGCAAAATTAAGCCCTCATTATCTGAGTCTATGACTGTAGCTCGATGATAAAAAAAAAAAATTGCAGGTGGGATGAGTTTGATTCTGAACTTAGAGAGACCTTGCCTCACACAGACATATTCCAATATATCCTATTGCATCAAAACTCTTGAATTTAATTATGCTTCCTCTGCACTTTCTTTCAGCAATACTGCTGAATATCAGGATTGCTGGGTGTAGAGAGATGCTTCCCTTGTAGTTTTAAATTCAAATATACTTCCACTCTTCTCTTCGAAGATAATGCCCATGTTTGGTTCCTATCCCTAGAAAGGTAAGACGCAGGTGCAGTTTCAAGGAGAAGGTGGAGAGAGTCTATCAGAGAAAGGTAACCCCTACCTTCTGTTTCTCAAGGGTCATACTCTGCAAACATAAACTAAGTTGCTTCAGGCGTGTCTGACTCTTGGCGACCCCATGGACTGTAGCCCGCCAGGCTCCTCTGTCCATGGGATTCTCCAGGCAATAACACTGGAGTGGGTTGCCGTGCCCTGCTCCAGGGGGTCTGCTTGGAAATCTGCCTGGGTTCCATGCACAAACCAGCGCCCCCTGGCATCGTCTGTAATTGGGCATTATGATCTTTGATCCTGAAGTACTTTTTGAAAGCCTATATGTTAGGGGATGTTGATAAAGTGAGGATTTCAGAATGGATTCTGATAAGCAGCGCTCCAGGGCAGACTGTGCACGTCCAGGAGCAACGTGAGCTGAGAGCTGCTGACCTCAAATCGAGGCCCCTGTGTGGAACGTCACATGCTCTCCTGTCCCAGTCTCTCGGGTCAAGGTAGAGGTAATTCCAGTTAGGCAGTTGAAAAAGTCCAAACCAGCTTTATGGATCTGTTGAGATGAGATTACAAATCACATACTTACTGCTTGGGGAAGGCTAGAAGCTCAGAGGCGTTTGCCGAGTTCAAGCCGTCCCTGCAGTAATTGGAGGGAACGCCAGATGTGCTGTAGCTTTATGGGCAATTGATGGAGAGCATTACCCAGGCTAAATGAGTGAATGAAGAGGAGGAGCAGTGGGTGCTTCCCTGGAAAGGCAGCGTATCCTTAGGAGAGCGGCACAGCCCAGGGCAAAGGGGCTGAATACACCCTCTTCTGTTTTTCAGATCAGAGGGTACACACACCTTCACACCTCTAGAGTCACGGAGCACCTGCACACGTTTTCTTTTGTTTTTTTTTTTGTTTGTTTGTTTTGACTGATTATATTTGAGTATAGTTGCCTCACAATGCTGTATGAGTTTCTGCTCTCCGGCACAGTCCATCAGCAGTGTATTTCCATGTATCGCTTCTTCTTTGGATTTCCTTCCCAGTGAGGTCAGCGCGGCACACTGAGTGAAGTTTCCCGTGTTCTGTTGTTGTATCGGTTTGTGTGGTCGCTCAGGCGTGTCTTTGGTGACCCCGTGGACTGAAGCCGGCCAGGCTCCTCTGCCCATGGGAGTTGCTATCGCCTTCTCCAGGGGATCTTCCCCACCGAGGATCACACCCGCATCTCTGTCATGGCTGGTCCATTGTCCCTGAGCCACCAGGGAGGCCTTGCCCTGTGCCATGTAGTGCTCTCACTGTTAATAGAGGGCATTTTATTTCTCTCCCTGTGTGACTTGGACTGAAGCCTGGGTGATCAATACACATTTAATATTATAGATAATACTAAATATATTACCAATAGATAGTTAATGTTAGTGTGTGAGGACAAGTGGGGACCTGGAAGGCAGGGGTTCAGAGCACGTGTGAGAAATTATGCAGACGGCCGTTTGTGAGCTGTGATACCAGGCAGGAAGGTCTGTACCAGGCAGACGTGGAGGGCGTCACGAGGGGTGAGCTGGAAGGCTCCAAACGTTGACCACCTCGGGACAGCAGACAAGAGTCAGGGTCCGATGCTGTCGTGAAACCAGCCTTTATGGGGATCTGTTGATTTCAAGGTAGAGGTAATTCCAGTTAGGCAGTTGAAAAAGTCCAAACCAGCTTTATGGATCTGTTGAGATGAGATTACAAATCACATACTTACTGCTTGGGGAAGGCTAGAAGCTCAGAGGCGTTTGCCGAGTTCAAGCCGTCCCTGCAGTAATTGGAGGGAACGCCAGATGTGCTGTAGCTTTATGGGCAATTGATGGAGAGCATTACCCAGGCTAAATGAGTGAATGAAGAGGAGGAGCAGTGGGTGCTTCCCTGGAAAGGCAGCGTATCCTTAGGAGAGCGGCACAGCCCAGGGCAAAGGGGCTGAATACACCCTCTTCTGTTTTTCAGATCAGAGGGTACACACACCTTCACACCTCTAGAGTCACGGAGCACCTGCACACGTTTTCTTTTGTTTTTTTTTTTGTTTGTTTGTTTTGACTGATTATATTTGAGTATAGTTGCCTCACAATGCTGTATGAGTTTCTGCTCTCCGGCACAGTCCATCAGCAGTGTATTTCCATGTATCGCTTCTTCTTTGGATTTCCTTCCCAGTGAGGTCAGCGCGGCACACTGAGTGAAGTTTCCCGTGTTCTGTTGTTGTATCGGTTTGTGTGGTCGCTCAGGCGTGTCTTTGGTGACCCCGTGGACTGAAGCCGGCCAGGCTCCTCTGCCCATGGGAGTTGCTATCGCCTTCTCCAGGGGATCTTCCCCACCGAGGATCACACCCGCATCTCTGTCATGGCTGGTCCATTGTCCCTGAGCCACCAGGGAGGCCTTGCCCTGTGCCATGTAGTGCTCTCACTGTTAATAGAGGGCATTTTATTTCTCTCCCTGTGTGACTTGGACTGAAGCCTGGGTGATCAATACACATTTAATATTATAGATAATACTAAATATATTACCAATAGATAGTTAATGTTAGTGTGTGAGGACAAGTGGGGACCTGGAAGGCAGGGGTTCAGAGCACGTGTGAGAAATTATGCAGACGGCCGTTTGTGAGCTGTGATACCAGGCAGGAAGGTCTGTACCAGGCAGACGTGGAGGGCGTCACGAGGGGTGAGCTGGAAGGCTCCAAACGTTGACCACCTCGGGACAGCAGACAAGAGTCAGGGTCCGATGCTGTCGTGTCTCTGGTCTCCTTGCTTCTCCTTAGAAGCTAGTCAGCAAGGAAGAGCAGAGGCTTCTCCGATAAGACCTGCACAGGGTAGCTCTTGTTAATATTTATGCATTTGGCTGTCCTGGGTCTCAGTTGCACCATGTGGGGTCCTTCATCTTCCATGGGGCATGTAGGGTCCTTAGTTGTGGCGTGCAAACTCAGCTGTGGCATGTGGGATCTTGTTACCCGTCCAGGGATCGAAACCGGGCCCCCTGCACTGGGAACACAGAATCTTAACCACTGGACCACCAGAGAGGTCTTTTGTGTGTACCAGTCTTGTGCGTTTTTCTGGGTTTATTCTGCTTTTTCCTCATGCGTTTGCTGATGCTTTCAGTAATGTTTGCTCATTTATTCATAATAAAAGCCACCGTTTACTACCCCATCATTGGATTTTACCATATATGCTTTTTAAACCGTGTGTGTGTGTGTGTGTGTGTGTGCGCACGTGCACATGTGCTCACTTGTGACCAACTCTTGGTGACTCCATGGACTGTGGCCCACCATGAAATTCTCCTGGCAAGAATACTGGAGTGGGTTGCCATTTTCTACTCCAGGGCATCTTCCCGACCCAAGGATTGTCCCCGTCTCTTTGAGTCTCCTGCACTGGAAGGTGGGTTCTTTGCCGTTAACGCCTCCTGGGAAGCCCACTTAGATACATACAGTTTGCTACGGGATCCTGTTTTTGCTTCTGTTTCCCCACCTGCCCAACAGAGGGAACGGTTCCATGTGTCTCAGAGGGTGGGAGTGAAGGTTTGACGAGCTCGTCCACATGAGGCATGCAGGACTCGATAAGCACCCAGTGTAGACCAGCTGGTGCGTGCGTGTGTGTGTGTAACTTCTTGGAGTCTAGCTGGACAGGAAGGCCTGGCAGGCCACATTCCATCGTGTCGCGAAGAGTCAGACGCAGCTGAGCGATGAACAGCTACACCACGGGTGCTTTCCAGTGGGGTGTTAGTTTCTGATTCCGTTACATACGTGTACGTACCCAGCCTTGTTAACTTTGGGCTCCCTGGGTCTCCACTGCTGCCCAGGCTTTCTCTAGCTGCCGTAGTGGGGTGGGGGGCTGATCTTCCTTGTGACCTGCCGCCTTCTCATTGTCGTGGCCTCTCTTGTTGCAGAGCACAGGCTCCAGAGCTTGCCGGCTTCAGCAGTTCCGGCGCATGGGCTCAAGAGCGTGAGCTCAGTAGTTGTGGAGCACAGGCATAGTGGCTCCAAGATAGAATAAATCTTCCCAGACCAGGGATCAAACCCATGTCCCCTACGTTGTCAGGTGGACTGTTACTCTGTACCACCAGGAAGCCCTACACATTCTTTTAAATATTCTTTTCTGTTATGGTTTATCTCAGGATATTTAATATACTTCCCTGTGCTGTCCAGTAGGGCCCTTCTAGGTGTAACAGTTTCCAGCTGCTGTTATTTTAAAGCCAGCTCTCATCCATGGAGCTCAGTGTGATCCCCCTGTGGGTCTAAGCTGGTGCCTCAGGGAGACCGGAACAGGCATAACTTGACTTGAATCTTGGAAAACCGGAATAAATACCATCTAAACTAACGTCTCCTAAGGAAAGTAGGTGAGTTTTGAAGTTGGATGAATGTGGATTTTTAGTGTCAATCTTTCCAATTCTTGCGATGCTGTTGGGAGAGTTATTTAAATCCCCTGTGTCTCCTTTTAAAGATGGGTGGCCTTTCGAGGGTATGTTTTATTGTAGTATAAACACATAGAGGGTATAATTGCCCGCTAGCAGACAGTGGGCAGAGTCTGTTGTCGTATGATTGCTTCACACCCTCATGGTGGTGTCCGCCGTGAAGCGCAGGCAGTTGGCTCGAAGTGTACATGCAGCCCCTCCCAGCTAGCCTCCTCCCACCCAGCCCCTCCTCTGGCTCGGCCTAGACGCCATGTTTAAAACTTCCCATCCGTATAGAGAAACTTTACTTGTTCTTCTCTTGGTAAACAATACAGTATTATATTTTCTTGATCACAGTCCCTTTTTTTAATGAGTAGAGATTATATTTTAGAGCAGTTTTAGGTTTACCTGTGTTGACATTAGCAAGACAAAAGCCCTGATTTACCTTAGGGCTTGTGCTTCATATTGTTCATTCCATGGATTTTAACCAATGAATAAGAGCATGTATCCACAATTACACTTGGTTGGCCAAAAACTCTGTTCGAAGTTTTCCGTAACATCTTGCAGAAGCCCTGAAGGCACTGTCTGGCCAACCAGTACCTCGCACAGCACAGCCGGGGCTCCTGCCCTCACTCCGCCCCTTTGGCCGTGCCTCCCCCAGCTCCTGGCAGTGACTGATCTTCTCACCATCTCCATATTACTGCCTTTTCCAGAATGTGTTACCGTGGAAATTGTACAGCATGTAGCCTTTGCAGATGAGGCGTGATAGCTCATTTCTTTTTAGCACTGAATAATATGCTGTTTTATGGAAATACCATTTTATTTATCCAATCAGCTATTGAAGAACATTTGATTGCCTCCGCGTTTTGGCAGTTACAAACAAAGCTGATATAAACATTGCGTGCAGGGTTTTGTGTGGACATAACTTTTCAACTCATTTGGGCAAGTACCAAAACGTGCAATTACGGGATCATTGGGAAGAGGAAGCTTCGTTTCGTGTGAGGCTGACAGACTGCCTTCCAGAGGGGCGGTGCCTTCGTGCTCAGAGTCAGGAGTGGCCGCTGCAGGCCCTTGTCCACGTGCAGTGCTGTCGGCGTCCAGACTCGCGCGATCGTGACAGGCGTGCAGTGATGTCTCAGTGTCGTGATTATCTGTCCCCTGATGAGAGAGGATGCTGAACGTCTTTTCATATTCTTATTTGCCATCTGTATCTCATATCTGATGAACAGCCCGATCTTTTGCCCATTTTTAACTGGGTTGTTCATCGGGCCAAGCGCAGGCAGTTGGCTCGAAGTGTACATGCAGCCTCCCAGCTAGCCTCCTCCCACCCAGCCCCTCCTGCTCGGCCTAGACGCCATGTTTAAAACTTCCCATCCGTATAGAGAAACTTTACTTGTTCTTCTCTTGGTAAACAATACAGTATTATATTTTCTTGATCACAGTCCCTTTTTTTAATGAGTAGAGATTATATTTTAGAGCAGTTTTAGGTTTACCTGTGTTGACATTAGCAAGACAAAAGCCCTGATTTACCTTAGGGCTTGTGCTTCATATTGTTCATTCCATGGATTTTAACCAATGAATAAGAGCATGTATCCACAATTACACTTGGTTGGCCAAAAACTCTGTTCGAAGTTTTCCGTAACATCTTGCAGAAGCCCTGAAGGCACTGTCTGGCCAACCAGTACCTCGCACAGCACAGCCGGGGCTCCTGCCCTCACTCCGCCCCTTTGGCCGTGCCTCCCCCAGCTCCTGGCAGTGACTGATCTTCTCACCATCTCCATATTACTGCCTTTTCCAGAATGTGTTACCGTGGAAATTGTACAGCATGTAGCCTTTGCAGATGAGGCGTGATAGCTCATTTCTTTTTAGCACTGAATAATATGCTGTTTTATGGAAATACCATTTTATTTATCCAATCAGCTATTGAAGAACATTTGATTGCCTCCGCGTTTTGGCAGTTACAAACAAAGCTGATATAAACATTGCGTGCAGGGTTTTGTGTGGACATAACTTTTCAACTCATTTGGGCAAGTACCAAAACGTGCAATTACGGGATCATTGGGAAGAGGAAGCTTCGTTTCGTGTGAGGCTGACAGACTGCCTTCCAGAGGGGCGGTGCCTTCGTGCTCAGAGTCAGGAGTGGCCGCTGCAGGCCCTTGTCCACGTGCAGTGCTGTCGGCGTCCAGACTCGCGCGATCGTGACAGGCGTGCAGTGATGTCTCAGTGTCGTGATTATCTGTCCCCTGATGAGAGAGGATGCTGAACGTCTTTTCATATTCTTATTTGCCATCTGTATCTCATATCTGATGAACAGCCCGATCTTTTGCCCATTTTTAACTGGGTTGTTCATTTCTCATGGTTGAGTTTTACGAGTCGTTTCTGTCTTTTGGAAAGCAGTACTTAATCAGATATGTCTTTTGCACATATTTTCTGGGTGGCCCATTTTGTTATTCTCTTGATAGTTCTTGGGAACTTTAAAAAATAATTTTCCATCCTTAAAAGGGAAATCAAAGTGAACCAAGAAAAAGTTTTTTTTTTAAAAAAAAGATTTATTTATTTATTTATTTTTGGGCGAGGGTCAGGTTGGGGAGGGAGGGGAGCCACTTCTATTGGTCTTTCGTTTCTCTGTTTTCATCCGTCTTTGTTCTTTGGCCCGTGTGGGCCTCCCATCGTGGTGACATCTGTTGTCGCAGAGTACTGGCTCTAGGCGCATGCGCTCCAGAGCTCCGGCTCGGTAATTCGACACATCCGTCCAGCCGCTCCGTGGCACGTGGGATCTTCCCAGGCCAGGGATCGAACCGGCGCCCCTTGCACTGCAAGGCAGTGTCCTTATCCACTGGACCACCAGGGGAAGCCCAAGTTTTTGTTTTAAATTAAGTTGCAGAGTGCTAAGAAGAATCCGATGCTGAACACATGAATATTTGGAGACTCACTGGTTTCTTCCTCTGTGTCTTTATTCTCTTTTGGCATCCATCTCTTCCTAGGCACTCGAGCTTCAAGCATAGTGATTCCAGGTAAAGGCTATTCATTGTTTTTTAAAGTATTCAAGGGAGTCTTCTTTGTGTGTATTCATACAAGGGCATCTAGTCTCCCCTACTTATTAGAAAAAGAGTAGCCTGAAATATTGGGCTGCTCAGGTGGCTTACTGGTAAAGAATCCACCTGCTAGTGCAGGAGAGCAAGAGACAAGTTCATTCCCTAGATTGAGAAGATCCCTTGGAGAAGGGAATGACAGCCCACTCCAGTATCCTTGCCGAGGAAATCCCATGGACAAAGGAGCCTGGCCGGCTGCCAGAGTTGGTAGCGGCGGAACGACTAAATAAGCAGAAGTACCATTTTTTCTATGGCTGTTGACCTTCTTCTCTGTAGCCGAGACTCAAAAAATCAGGCCTGAGTAAGATAAATTCTGTGGGAATAATGCACTAAGAGGTCGGGCAAGAGAAATATCTTCTTACCAGACAAATGGACAATTGAAAAATTAAAACAGCTGAGAACATTTGGGCGCGTACCCTGGCCACGCTTTATGAACTAGCCTTTTCTGCTCTTCGCAATAATCTCGAGACAGAGGTCGCATGACTGTGGGTGTCTCTAGAAGCCACCCCGGACGCCTGGTGGTGGTGCCTCCTCACAGTCACTGTTGCCTTTGCCACCTGTATTCAAAGAGCAGAATCACCACAGCTCAGCCCGGCAGGTGCAGGTTCAGAAGATCAGAAACTCTTCCTGGCGTGAAACGCACTGTGAAATGTGTTTGAAAATGAAGTTGTTAATGACAATTGTCATCAAAAACTTGCCCTTTCAAATGCATTTTTCATAGCTTCCAGGCCCCAAAGAGCTCATCTCGTGTTGAGATTTCAGATGGTTGACTGGCGGAGTGACAGGCAGTCATGCATATTTAAGCGTGTGCAGGCACACGGAAAGCACACCTGGGCATCTAATTGCCCATCTATCACCTACATCCACACCTACCGTGCCCAGAGGGAGATGGTTTACACCCCACCGAGCTGCTCCGGATGAACGGCAGCCACATCTCTGGGTGTGTGTGGAAACGTCCCTACTGAGAGGGTGGAACAAAACCGGCAAACAAAGAACCTGAGAGCTCCAGGAGGTGGTGGTTCATTATGTACAAAGAGGGGGAACCACCCAGTAACTGGAAGAGCAAGGACAGCCCTCTGGGAGGAGACGGCATCCTAGCCCAAAGGCACAGGCCCTTCTCTGCCTGAGAGTTGCCCTCACTCTGTTAAACTAACAGAGATTCTACCAATTAGTAATGCATTTAGGTTAATAAGCCATCCTCTGGGATGGCTGAAGGGCTAAGAGTCATTCACACGTTGGTGTAAATTTGTTTAATTAGACTTGCTTTTTCCAACCCCCTTCCCCAAGGGCAAGCTGAACTCAAGTACTGAGGACAGAAGAAAGGGAGAGCCATTTACTGAGAGCTGAACTGTGCCAGACCCCGGCACGCCAGGAGCTTTATCTCATTAACCTTCACGGTCCTTTTTCAGAGTAGGAGCAATTTTCTCGTTCTACTGTTGAGGACATGAAGACCCCTCTCTCAGTCGAGTCCGACTCTTTGCAACCCCCTGGGCTGTAGCCACTGGGCTCCTCTGTCCTTGGGAGTCTCCAGGCAATGATACTGCAGTGGGCTGCCATGTCCTTCTCCAGGGCCTCTTCCCAACCCAAGGATTGAAAAATTAAAACGGCTTTTTATGAACTAGCCTTTTCTGCTCTTCGCAATAATCTCGAGACAGAGGTCGCATGACTGTGGGTGTCTCTAGAAGCCACCCCGGACGCCTGGTGGTGGTGCCTCCTCACAGTCACTGTTGCCTTTGCCACCTGTATTCAAAGAGCAGAATCACCACAGCTCAGCCCGGCAGGTGCAGGTTCAGAAGATCAGAAACTCTTCCTGGCGTGAAACGCACTGTGAAATGTGTTTGAAAATGAAGTTGTTAATGACAATTGTCATCAAAAACTTGCCCTTTCAAATGCATTTTTCATAGCTTCCAGGCCCCAAAGAGCTCATCTCGTGTTGAGATTTCAGATGGTTGACTGGCGGAGTGACAGGCAGTCATGCATATTTAAGCGTGTGCAGGCACACGGAAAGCACACCTGGGCATCTAATTGCCCATCTATCACCTACATCCACACCTACCGTGCCCAGAGGGAGATGGTTTACACCCCACCGAGCTGCTCCGGATGAACGGCAGCCACATCTCTGGGTGTGTGTGGAAACGTCCCTACTGAGAGGGTGGAACAAAACCGGCAAACAAAGAACCTGAGAGCTCCAGGAGGTGGTGGTTCATTATGTACAAAGAGGGGGAACCACCCAGTAACTGGAAGAGCAAGGACAGCCCTCTGGGAGGAGACGGCATCCTAGCCCAAAGGCACAGGCCCTTCTCTGCCTGAGAGTTGCCCTCACTCTGTTAAACTAACAGAGATTCTACCAATTAGTAATGCATTTAGGTTAATAAGCCATCCTCTGGGATGGCTGAAGGGCTAAGAGTCATTCACACGTTGGTGTAAATTTGTTTAATTAGACTTGCTTTTTCCAACCCCCTTCCCCAAGGGCAAGCTGAACTCAAGTACTGAGGACAGAAGAAAGGGAGAGCCATTTACTGAGAGCTGAACTGTGCCAGACCCCGGCACGCCAGGAGCTTTATCTCATTAACCTTCACGGTCCTTTTTCAGAGTAGGAGCAATTTTCTCGTTCTACTGTTGAGGACATGAAGACCCCTCTCTCAGTCGAGTCCGACTCTTTGCAACCCCCTGGGCTGTAGCCACTGGGCTCCTCTGTCCTTGGGAGTCTCCAGGCAATGATACTGCAGTGGGCTGCCATGTCCTTCTCCAGGGCCTCTTCCCAACCCAAGGATTGAACCCAGGTCTCCCACACTGCGGACAGATTCTTTACCGTCTGAGCCACCAGGGAAGACTAGTGGTAGCCTAGACAAGTTGAAATATGTCCAGTAAGACCCACCAGGTGAAGCACGCGGGATTTAAATCCAGATCGTCGGAGCTGGTTGTGAGTGGGAGCACTGACGGGATGAAGGAGGTCGTGTGGAAAGCACATAGGATGAGCATTGTTGAGACTGGGCTTCAGACGTCCTTTGATTCCAGGGTGTCCAGAGGCTCATCTCTAGCCACAATGTTAGACTCTGAGCAATGTATTCATTCATCAAAGAAATCAATACGTTAGATTGTACAGCAGGAACTTTTAAAATTGTTAGGGATATGTAGAAGGATAGAGCAAGCCTGTTACCGCTGTTACAGAGCTGCGGGTCTTAATAGAGGGGAACAGATAATGACCTGTGCATAAATAATCTAAGAGGTGACGTCTAATAAGAATAAAAGCAGCAAAGAATGGAAACAAGAGTGCCATAGAGCCCGAGGGGGTGGGTGCGTGGGGTCTTCAGGTGCTGTGTCGGAGGGGCCTGTCCGCCTGAGGCCTGGGGGCAGCGCCTCCTGCAGCGCGGGAGGAGGGCCCTCTCTGAGCAGGAACGGGAGCGGGCTTCAGGTGGTGGGGGCAACGGAGCCGCTGTGCACAGGGAGGCTCAGCAGACAGGCCCGTGTTTGTGTGTTACGAGTGTGTGTGTGTTTTCCCCAGTTGACATTAAAACCATTGGACGATGTTCCAAGGGAAGGTGCTCTCTTGATTTTCAGATCAGAGACGAGGCTGCTGGGCCAGGAATGTTTGTGGAGAGGCGAACGGACTGTTGAGACGGAGGGTCCCATTGCCGTGTCCAAGGCAGAGCCGAGAGGGGCGTGGCCTGGGCAGGGCGGCAGAGGGGATGGAGGAAGGTGGGCAGGTTCTAGATACATGTCGCGTCCAGAATGGACAGAGGCAGCTGATATGTTGGCTGTGAAAAGATAAAGAGAGGCGCCAAGGGCGATCCCGAATAGCTGCTGAATGGTAGTTGTGTTCAATGAGAGAGTAAAGGGCAGAGAAAGAGGACTAGTTGTTCTTGGAGGGGCTGGCTCAGGAGGCAGTGGTGCAGAGAGCACGTCTTGAGATACAACTGGCAACACCTATGAGACGGCAAATGGGGAGGTCTAGGGCGTGGTCAGCATCCTGTCTAACACTGAAGTCAGGATCTCCTGCATTCAAGATGTCTACAGATGAGATCAAGCAGGCGAGGGGGCAGGCAGAGAGGAATATCAGGACTTAATCCCCAGGTGCATTGGCAATTCGTGTCCAGCAGAAGGACCCAGAGCCGGCGCAGTGAGTGAGGCAAGACCGAGTGCCGCAGGAGACAGGGTGCCTTTGCAGAGGACTGTGGTCGTGTGGGGAGACCTGCTCACCCCTTGGGGACCAGTTCCAGCCACGTGGAGTTCGTCTGAGACCTGGAGGGTAGCTTCAGAGAAGCTGTAAAGATGAAAGCCTGATGGGGTGTGGTCAGGGGAAGATGGACTGAGAGTGAGTGAAGAGTAGGCGAGCACCGCCTTCCTCTGTGGGGTGTTGCTGTGACTGAGCAAAGAAGCAAGTTGGTCAGGAAGAAAGCCTCGAGGTGAAGGGAGAGCCTCTGTTTTGTCGGCTTCTTTGCAAGGTTAGACATCCTCGGCAGTGTTTGGATGCTGACAGGGATGTCCTAGGAGAGGAGCATCTGGTGATACGAAAGAGGGGCGCAGCCACGTCATGCAGACCTTGGGAGGCAGGCGAGGGGTCTAGGCAAGCTCTACCTCGGGCGTCGAGCTCCTGGGATCTGGGAAGAAGGGTGGCCACTCAGACTGGCTGAGACACAGTATTGCTTTTAAGAAATGAAGAGGACCAGGTCTCCTGTAAATGTGTTATGCTTTCATAATTAAACAAAAGGAAGGAAAAAAAAGAAGTGGAAGGGACAGATGTTGGCAGGGTCCCATTGCCGTGTCCAAGGCAGAGCCGAGAGGGCGTGGCCTGGGCAGGGCGGCAGAGGGGATGGAGGAAGGTGGGCAGGTTCTAGATACATGTCGCGTCCAGAATGGACAGAGGCAGCTGATATGTTGGCTGTGAAAAGATAAAGAGAGGCGCCAAGGGCGATCCCGAATAGCTGCTGAATGGTAGTTGTGTTCAATGAGAGAGTAAAGGGCAGAGAAAGAGGACTAGTTGTTCTTGGAGGGGCTGGCTCAGGAGGCAGTGGTGCAGAGAGCACGTCTTGAGATACAACTGGCAACACCTATGAGACGGCAAATGGGGAGGTCTAGGGCGTGGTCAGCATCCTGTCTAACACTGAAGTCAGGATCTCCTGCATTCAAGATGTCTACAGATGAGATCAAGCAGGCGAGGGGGCAGGCAGAGAGGAATATCAGGACTTAATCCCCAGGTGCATTGGCAATTCGTGTCCAGCAGAAGGACCCAGAGCCGGCGCAGTGAGTGAGGCAAGACCGAGTGCCGCAGGAGACAGGGTGCCTTTGCAGAGGACTGTGGTCGTGTGGGGAGACCTGCTCACCCCTTGGGGACCAGTTCCAGCCACGTGGAGTTCGTCTGAGACCTGGAGGGTAGCTTCAGAGAAGCTGTAAAGATGAAAGCCTGATGGGGTGTGGTCAGGGGAAGATGGACTGAGAGTGAGTGAAGAGTAGGCGAGCACCGCCTTCCTCTGTGGGGTGTTGCTGTGACTGAGCAAAGAAGCAAGTTGGTCAGGAAGAAAGCCTCGAGGTGAAGGGAGAGCCTCTGTTTTGTCGGCTTCTTTGCAAGGTTAGACATCCTCGGCAGTGTTTGGATGCTGACAGGGATGTCCTAGGAGAGGAGCATCTGGTGATACGAAAGAGGGGCGCAGCCACGTCATGCAGACCTTGGGAGGCAGGCGAGGGGTCTAGGCAAGCTCTACCTCGGGCGTCGAGCTCCTGGGATCTGGGAAGAAGGGGTGGCCACTCAGACTGGCTGAGACACAGTATTGCTTTTAAGAAATGAAGAGGACCAGGTCTCCTGTAAATGTGTTATGCTTTCATAATTAAACAAAAGGAAGGAAAAAAAAGAAGTGGAAGGGACAGATGTTGTTTCATAAGGATGCTGAAAGGAAGAAAAGGTGGGTCCCCAAGCCAGTGCCTGTGCGGGGAGGGGTGGCAGGGTGTGTGGAAGGTGTGAAGGTGTGATGAACCCAGGAAGAAAAATGGCGTAGAGACCAGATGAGCGAATGGACACAGGGGCTAGAGAAAAGGAGAAGGGTGACCAGGCAGAGCTGGGTGCCCATCAAAGTCCTAAAAATAAGAGAGGGCGTTCTCTCAAGATCATCGGCAAGACCTGTCATCTATGAAGAAATACATGCAGAGATTAAAAGCAGCTGACAACGTACATACATCGTACAGCAATAATGAATATTCACCAGGTGCAGTTGGCATGCATTATTTCATTTAATCCTTTCAAATTCATGAGATGGATACTGTTCCAGTCTTCACTGACGACCGAGGTGACTGGGACTCGGAGAAGGGAACTGCGTCACAGAAGGTTCCCGGCTGGGAGTGTGGACGGGGAGTGGGAAGACAGGTGGGGTTAGAGACGGCCTCCTTGGGGACAGAGCTGAGCCCAGCGCCTCGCTGCTGCCTCCTGGAGCAGAGTTCGGTTGGTGGTTGAGACCCACCCGTGGATGGCGGATGGTGACACGCATATCCTAGTACTTTCCTGCTGCTAGAAATACCCGCTGCCAACCACAGAGTGGCATTAGCCTAGAAGGACTTGTGTTTGGTTCTTGTGTGTTTCACTCCGTCTCTGGGACTGGGGATCCCCAGGAAGTGGAAGGTACCAGGCTGGGCCCTGGAAAGTGCCTTTGCACTGGGCAGCAGGCACAGACATCTGCCCACTCTCCATCACAGACAAAAAACACCCCTTGTTTCTCCTTGTAACCTCTCTGCCGCCTTGGAGAGACCTGGTTTCTCAAGGGAATGTCCCAAATCTTCTTGGTGACCCTGAGAGCAGAGTCCCATTCATTACAAGAAGCTGAAAAAGTATTTACACAAAGCAGAAAGAAACCTTCTCAACCAGTGGGGAAATTCAGGGGCACCCGTGACTCCAGCAGGTGGCAGGGGTGAGGGTGGGGGTGATCCTGAGGTCCTGGAGGGCTGGGGTCCTCGGGCTGTGCAGCTGTGAACAGGCTGGACCTCCACACCCTGCCCTCCACCGTGGCACTGGAGTCCTCCGGGGTGAATCATGGCAGGGTGTGTGGAAGGTGTGAAGGTGTGATGAACCCAGGAAGAAAAATGGCGAGAGACCAGATGAGCGAATGGACACAGGGGCTAGAGAAAAGGAGAAGGGTGACCAGGCAGAGCTGGGTGCCCATCAAAGTCCTAAAAATAAGAGAGGGCGTTCTCTCAAGATCATCGGCAAGACCTGTCATCTATGAAGAAATACATGCAGAGATTAAAAGCAGCTGACAACGTACATACATCGTACAGCAATAATGAATATTCACCAGGTGCAGTTGGCATGCATTATTTCATTTAATCCTTTCAAATTCATGAGATGGATACTGTTCCAGTCTTCACTGACGACCGAGGTGACTGGGACTCGGAGAAGGGAACTGCGTCACAGAAGGTTCCCGGCTGGGAGTGTGGACGGGGAGTGGGAAGACAGGTGGGGTTAGAGACGGCCTCCTTGGGGACAGAGCTGAGCCCAGCGCCTCGCTGCTGCCTCCTGGAGCAGAGTTCGGTTGGTGGTTGAGACCCACCCGTGGATGGCGGATGGTGACACGCATATCCTAGTACTTTCCTGCTGCTAGAAATACCGCTGCCAACCACAGAGTGGCATTAGCCTAGAAGGACTTGTGTTTGGTTCTTGTGTGTTTCACTCCGTCTCTGGGACTGGGGATCCCCAGGAAGTGGAAGGTACCAGGCTGGGCCCTGGAAAGTGCCTTTGCACTGGGCAGCAGGCACAGACATCTGCCCACTCTCCATCACAGACAAAAAACACCCCTTGTTTCTCCTTGTAACCTCTCTGCCGCCTTGGAGAGACCTGGTTTCTCAAGGGAATGTCCCAAATCTTCTTGGTGACCCTGAGAGCAGAGTCCCATTCATTACAAGAAGCTGAAAAAGTATTTACACAAAGCAGAAAGAAACCTTCTCAACCAGTGGGGAAATTCAGGGGCACCCGTGACTCCAGCAGGTGGCAGGGGTGAGGGTGGGGGTGATCCTGAGGTCCTGGAGGGCTGGGGGTCCTCGGGGCTGTGCAGCTGTGAACAGGCTGGACCTCCCACACCCTGCCCTCCACCTGTGCGGTGTGGGGCCACTGGAGTCCTGGCCCGGGGTGTGTAATCCTGCCCTGAGCCAGGTTTGCCCACCTGAGAATGGAAAGTAAGCAAGAAAAGGCGAATAAGAGAGAAGTCTTCGTGTGTTTACTCTGCGTTCTAATAATTGGCTGATTATGTTCCATTTTTATTTGGTTTCACTGACAATCAGATAGAGAGCTGTAATACCCACTCACACCTTGTAATTACCATTAATTTCTTCCCTTTGCTCTATGCAGAGTCAGGATGAAGTCGGCAGAGAAGCCGCGGGAGGCTGCATCAGGCTGGAGGCAGATGCATATGCATGAGGCTGGACCACAGGGCTCTGAGGCGGTGCTGGGGAGGGTGGGAGAAGGCGAGGAGAGGAGGAAGGCTGGAAGATGGGAAGAGGGGGAAATACCTTGAATTGGAGACAAAGGCAAGTGGAGGAAAGTGTTGAAGTCAGCACAACAGCCTTGCGAGCTTAATTACCATAATGATGTAAAATGGCCCAATCAGCAATCTGGGGCTAATCTTTCATGTATTACAGGTCTCTCGTTCGTCGAGCTGCACATCTTAAATGCATTTTTAATGAAGATATTCGAGGCGAGCAGATAATTTCCCCGTCTTTACAGGAGGGAATCAGAGCACGTTAAATCGGCCGGGCCTCCGGCCTGTCGCCCTCCAGAGGCCTTGCTCTGTCTGGCCCCCCGGGAGCCGATCCTCTCCCAGAGCACAGTGCTGTGTTCTCCCACCCCTCCTTCCAGGGGCAGCTGGGCAAGGAGGCGCAGAGGGACCTGCATCCAGGCAGAGGGGTGGTCGTCCCCAGGGGCCTCCGCCCTGACTTGCAGGGTACAGAAGAAAGAAGTGACTCCAGAGACCGTCCCCCGCGGTGTCAGGCGAAGGGCGCAGAAACCCTGGAAGTCGTTGGCTTAGACAGGAAAACGCATCTGCCCTGCTTGCCTGTGACCCTGTTATGTTTGCCTGTTGGCTCGGGCGAAAGAGCCGAGTCCAGACTAGCAGCCCTGACCCGATGCCAGCCTGTGCAGCTGGGTCGTCCCAGCATCTGGGGGCTCGTGGCTTGTAATAAGTTCAAGTGACCTGCAATGTAATTGACTTGACAAGGGCAAGCTTCTGGGTCAGCATTTAATGCTGTTTGGTCCTGAAGCCTAGAAAGTCTAGGCTGAGTGGACATGCTAGGTGTCTGTACTAGGACTCCCTGAGAAGGATAGGTCGGGGAGGAGAGGGGGAGAGAACACACCAGCTTCAACGGCTGAATGTCCTGGTCAAGACAGGGGCAGACCCAAAGGAGCTCTGGATCATCTGGGCAAGGCTCTCCTTGGCCTCTTGCTAGCCTTATCCTTGTCACCAGATGGTCTGAGATACAGCCTTAACTGTTTGGATGTACACAGCGAGTTCAGCAGGGTTCCTGGAACCCCACCCCCACTCCCTCCCCATCCCGGCTTCCACCATATCCCACTAAACTCCCAGGTTTCCAGAGGCGCTCAGCCCAGTGAATTCATGCCGACCAACGGAGCCTGCGGCACTAGACCGTCTGCTCTCAAATTCAGGCCCCATGCATCCGTGTGTGTATCTATCATTTATCTAATATCCATCATCTATCACCTACCCATCCATCCATCCATCCATCTATCATTTTTTAAGTCTTTTGCCTCCTGAAGCAGAAGCTTCAGTGTCTGGAGGTACAGACAGATCTCACTGGTGAGAGCTTGCTGGTCCTGGCTGAGAGTCCAGGGCCTCAGGCCTGAGAGCCATAGTCCACACTGCCTTTTCTTTATTTCTTCCTTTGCTTGACTCATTTACATAGTTATATGGGGGTCATTTAAGTATTCTTCTGCCACACAGTTTGAATGGCTAGTTCACCATATGCTGTATTATATTTCGTTTCATTAATTTCTGAGCAGTTTTAAAAATAAACAACCTTATAGTAACATCAAGTCATGTTTCACATATTCAAAAGTCTGCTCAGGACATAAGCAGCTGAAATGTACATTTGTAGTGAAAGTTTTAGAATTTTTTAAACGCATATTTTAAAGTGTTCTTATCGATTACATTATTCTACAAATACTGGTTTTGGGCCTGCCACTGCCCGTTGTTCTGGGACTAGCAGCCCTGACCCGATGCCAGCCTGTGCACCCAGCAGGGGCTCGTGGCTTGTAATAAGTTCAAGTGACCTGCAATGTAATTGACTTGACAAGGGCAAGCTTCTGGGTCAGCATTTAATGCTGTTTGGTCCTGAAGCCTAGAAAGTCTAGGCTGAGTGGACATGCTAGGTGTCTGTACTAGGACTCCCTGAGAAGGATAGGTCGGGGAGGAGAGGGGGAGAGAACACACCAGCTTCAACGGCTGAATGTCCTGGTCAAGACAGGGGCAGACCCAAAGGAGCTCTGGATCATCTGGGCAAGGCTCTCCTTGGCCTCTTGCTAGCCTTATCCTTGTCACCAGATGGTCTGAGATACAGCCTTAACTGTTTGGATGTACACAGCGAGTTCAGCAGGGTTCCTGGAACCCCACCCCCACTCCCTCCCCATCCCGGCTTCCACCATATCCCACTAAACTCCCAGGTTTCCAGAGGCGCTCAGCCCAGTGAATTCATGCCGACCAACGGAGCCTGCGGCACTAGACCGTCTGCTCTCAAATTCAGGCCCCATGCATCCGTGTGTGTATCTATCATTTATCTAATATCCATCATCTATCACCTACCCATCCATCCATCCATCCATCTATCATTTTTTAAGTCTTTTGCCTCCTGAAGCAGAAGCTTCAGTGTCTGGAGGTACAGACAGATCTCACTGGTGAGAGCTTGCTGGTCCTGGCTGAGAGTCCAGGGCCTCAGGCCTGAGAGCCATAGTCCACACTGCCTTTTCTTTATTTCTTCCTTTGCTTGACTCATTTACATAGTTATATGGGGGTCATTTAAGTATTCTTCTGCCACACAGTTTGAATGGCTAGTTCACCATATGCTGTATTATATTTCGTTTCATTAATTTCTGAGCAGTTTTAAAAATAAACAACCTTATAGTAACATCAAGTCATGTTTCACATATTCAAAAGTCTGCTCAGGACATAAGCAGCTGAAATGTACATTTGTAGTGAAAGTTTTAGAATTTTTTAAACGCATATTTTAAAGTGTTCTTATCGATTACATTATTCTACAAATACTGGTTTTGGGCCTGCCACTGCCCGTTGTTCTGGGAAGGCCATAAATACAGAGTGGCAGAGTCTCTGTCCTCTAAGCTACTCAGTAGCTTTGTTTTGTCCAAATATAACTTTCTCATTATCTTTTCTTTTTTCCAAGAGCCAGAACTGTTTCAAGACTATCTGAACTATGTGGGCCTAGGCCAGTGTGGCAGTGCTACGTCGCTTCTTCCCTCCCTGCTACAGTCCCTCTCTCTCTCTCTCTCTCTCTCTCTCTCTCTCTCTCTCGGCCTCTCTTTAAGTACAAGTACCTGCCGTGCCTGTACTTGTGTTTGTTTGTTTGTTTTTTAAAAGATGTATTTATTTATTTACTTTGGCGGCGTTAGGTGGGGAGGGAGGGGAGTAGGCGGGCCACTTTTTTATTGATCTTTCATTTGTCCATTTTCATCCATCTTTGTTCTTTGGCTCCTGTGGGCCTCCCATCACGGTGGCCTCTGTCGTTGCAGAGCGCCGGCTCTGGGCGCATGCGCTCCAGAGCTCCGGCTCGGTAATTGGACACATCGGTCCAGCCGCTCTTCGGCACGTGGGATCTTCTGAGGCCAGGGATCGAACTGGCGCCCCTTGCACTGCAAGGCAGTGTCCTTAGCCACTGGACCACCAGGGAAGCCCTGTACTTGTGTTTTTAATGCCTGTTTCTCCTCTGGAAGTCCGGGCCTACCTCTTTTCACCCTGTCTTCTCGATGTCTCTCATGGCTTCCCGCACGTGATAGGCACCTTGTCAGTATCAGCTGAGTTGATGGATGAATGGCCCAGCGCCAGTCTGCCAGTTTGTTTCAGCCAAATACCACACCTGTGCTGCACCAGCCAGGGTGACGTCGGCCCACCCAGGACACCGTTGTGTTACTGTCTCTCCTCATGTTCTCCTTGCCCTGACCTTCTTAATCTTCTAGAAGGCCCCTTTCCTCCTGTAACAAAGCACATCAGGTGTGTTTTTGTTCTTGTTTATTCAAAAGTCTGCTCAGGACATAAGCAGCTGAAATGTACATTTGTAGTGAAAGTTTTAGAATTTTTTAAACGCATATTTTAAAGTGTTCTTATCGATTACATTATTCTACAAATACTGGTTTTGGGCCTGCCACTGCCCGTTGTTCTGGGAAGGCCATAAATACAGAGTGGCAGAGTCTCTGTCCTCTAAGCTACTCAGTAGCTTTGTTTTGTCCAAATATAACTTTCTCATTATCTTTTCTTTTTTCCAAGAGCCAGAACTGTTTCAAGACTATCTGAACTATGTGGGCCTAGGCCAGTGTGGCAGTGCTACGTCGCTTCTTCCCTCCCTGCTACAGTCCCTCTCTCTCTCTCTCTCTCTCTCTCTCTCGGCCTCTCTTTAAGTACAAGTACCTGCCGTGCCTGTACTTGTGTTTGTTTGTTTGTTTTTTAAAAGATGTATTTATTTATTTACTTTGGCGGCGTTAGGTGGGGAGGGAGGGGAGTAGGCGGGCCACTTTTTTATTGATCTTTCATTTGTCCATTTTCATCCATCTTTGTTCTTTGGCTCCTGTGGGCCTCCCATCACGGTGGCCTCTGTCGTTGCAGAGCGCCGGCTCTGGGCGCATGCGCTCCAGAGCTCCGGCTCGGTAATTGGACACATCGGTCCAGCCGCTCTTCGGCACGTGGGATCTTCTGAGGCCAGGGATCGAACTGGCGCCCCTTGCACTGCAAGGCAGTGTCCTTAGCCACTGGACCACCAGGGAAGCCCTGTACTTGTGTTTTTAATGCCTGTTTCTCCTCTGGAAGTCCGGGCCTACCTCTTTTCACCCTGTCTTCTCGATGTCTCTCATGGCTTCCCGCACGTGATAGGCACCTTGTCAGTATCAGCTGAGTTGATGGATGAATGGCCCAGCGCCAGTCTGCCAGTTTGTTTCAGCCAAATACCACACCTGTGCTGCACCAGCCAGGGTGACGTCGGCCCACCCAGGACACCGTTGTGTTACTGTCTCTCCTCATGTTCTCCTTGCCCTGACCTTCTTAATCTTCTAGAAGGCCCCTTTCCTCCTGTAACAAAGCACATCAGGTGTGTTTTTGTTCTTGTTTATTAGTTTTGCTTTATTGTTTATTTTTACGTCCACAGACAGTAGAGTCAAAATTCAAAAGGAACACCATGAAAATACGGAAAAGGTGTGCTCACTTCTCTGTCTTCAGCAGCCTATTTCCTGGAGACAATCTGTGTTACTAGGCTTTAGTCTGGCATGTATTACCAGGGACATTTTAATAACAGAATAAACATACATCTTTCTCTTTTTATGTCCAAATGGTAGCATACTGTGTAATATTATTCTTTCTCATAAGTTCTTTTTTTTTTTTTAAATTTGGTCTCTTTTTACTGATTTTTTATGTATTTATTTTTCATCGATCTTTATTCTTTGGCCTTTGTGGGCCTCCCATTGCAGTGGCCTCTTTTGTTGCAGAGCACTGGCTCTGGGCGCATGCTAATTGGACACATGGGTCCAGCTGCTCCGTGGCCTGTGGGATCCTCCTGAGCCAGGGATTGAACCAGTTCCACTTGCACTGCAAGGTGGACTCTTTACCCACTAGACTACCAGGGAAGCCCCTCATAAATTCTTTAATTTGGGTATTTTCTATCTATCTCTATCCCATTTGCTCTTTCTGTGCCCAAACACCTTTAACTCCATCGACTGTGTTAATGATCTTGGATATCACATTGTTTGCTCCTAGAATTTCCGTGCATGGAAAATTTTTTAATAGATCAAAATACTTTAACATTCTCAGTTCTTCCATCTATTTTTATCCATCTGCGTACATTTTATTTACCATACTATTCATACATGTTTAAAATATTTGTTTGCTAATGCCAATACAAGTATTATCTGTAGATCTGTTTCTATGTCAATTTCTTCTCTCTATTGATTATCAGTCATGTGTCCTTGAATCTAGTGATTTTGTATTGAATATCTGACATGGCTTATAAAGAAACCACCAAGGTTGCAGATGTTATTTTTCCTCCAGAGAAGTTGTCTTTTCCCTCTGTCATGCAGAAAATATCTGGCATTATACATACATCTGGAAGTATTTATATATATTATAATGTGTGAAAGGCTAAGGACATAGGTCAAGATTTAGTTAAGACAGTCAAGAGAAAAAAAGCAGTAGAAATAGACCTAGATATGATTTAGTAGACCAGGATTTAAATTAACCGTAATTAACAGGTAGGTGTATAGTCAGTGCTTTTCAGAGATATCTGATATGATGTGTTTCTATATAATATATATTATATATTGAAACATGAATACACACACACACACACACACACATTTGTATAAGAGAGAGAGATTTGTTTTAAGAAATTCACTCATATAATTATGCAGGCTGGCAAGTCCGACGTCTGCAGAGCAGACAGGCCGACTCACCCCCAGAGAAGGGCCAGTGTCGCAGTGCCAGGACAGTGTCGGCTCCCGCAGAGTCCCTCTGGGTGGGGGAGGTGACGAGTTTTGTTCTAGTCTGACCGTCAGCTCATTGGATGAGGCTCATTTGGGCAGTCAGCTTTAGTCGATGTCCACTGATCTAAGTGTTGATCTGATCTAAAACACACCCCCATAGAAATATCCAGAATGTTTGAACAAATATCTGGGCAATACGGCCCAGGCAAGTTGACATAAAATTAACCATCACGAGTTTAAGAATTAGATTAAATAGAGGAAAGGATGGAGAAGCTCAATGGGAAATTAAGTCCGTACAGTGACTCAAGGGCCTTCGGGAGGGTGTCTTGTTCGTGGGCCCCACAAGACTGCTCAGAATTTCACCTGGCCCGTGCCCCACTTCCCCAGAGACTGCAGCGGAGATCACAGAGGGAAAGCGAGCCGTGCATTTCAGGTGTGGGAAGGTTCCACCCCAGCCTTACGTCACTGGTAAGAGCTTTGTTGATTCTCCTTTTCTTGCATGAAGTTCCGCCTGGACCAAGCCCTGTTTCTGGCCCAGCGGCAGGAGAGGGTGCTGAGGAGACAGGCTGATGACGCTGAGGGGTCTGTCCTTCCTGAGGCTGAGTTTATCTAGTCTTCATGTCTGCAGCTGTCTCTTTACCTTTTAACATGTTATTTTTGTGCCTTACACAGCTTTTAAAATTACATTAGGAAGAACATTAGTCCGTTGTATTGTACCCAGAATCTGAAGCGTTATGAATTCTTTATTCATCTCATTCAGTGATTCTTGACTGTGCTCATTAAAACCATGTCTATGAAACATGAAAAATGCAATGGTCTTCATATATCAAGTTTACCTGAATTAGAATCCTCAGCTTACCTTACCAGTGACTTGCGATTTCTAACTTCCTTGCTCTCTGTGGATCCATTTTGTCTATAAATCCATGTCCTGTCTTACCTCCTTTTACCTACATCCAGCTGCTCTGGCCACAAAGAAGAGAGCCAGAGGACTGAGGTGTTGGAGTGCAGGCTGGCAAGTCCGACGTCTGCAGAGCAGACAGGCCGACTCACCCCCAGAGAAGGGCCAGTGTCGCAGTGCCAGGACAGTGTCGGCTCCCGCAGAGTCCCTCTGGGTGGGGGAGGTGACGAGTTTTGTTCTAGTCTGACCGTCAGCTCATTGGATGAGGCTCATTTGGGCAGTCAGCTTTAGTCGATGTCCACTGATCTAAGTGTTGATCTGATCTAAAACACACCCCCATAGAAATATCCAGAATGTTTGAACAAATATCTGGGCAATACGGCCCAGGCAAGTTGACATAAAATTAACCATCACGAGTTTAAGAATTAGATTAAATAGAGGAAAGGATGGAGAAGCTCAATGGGAAATTAAGTCCGTACAGTGACTCAAGGGCCTTCGGGAGGGTGTCTTGTTCGTGGGCCCCACAAGACTGCTCAGAATTTCACCTGGCCCGTGCCCCACTTCCCCAGAGACTGCAGCGGAGATCACAGAGGGAAAGCGAGCCGTGCATTTCAGGTGTGGGAAGGTTCCACCCCAGCCTTACGTCACTGGTAAGAGCTTTGTTGATTCTCCTTTTCTTGCATGAAGTTCCGCCTGGACCAAGCCCTGTTTCTGGCCCAGCGGCAGGAGAGGGTGCTGAGGAGACAGGCTGATGACGCTGAGGGGTCTGTCCTTCCTGAGGCTGAGTTTATCTAGTCTTCATGTCTGCAGCTGTCTCTTTACCTTTTAACATGTTATTTTTGTGCCTTACACAGCTTTTAAAATTACATTAGGAAGAACATTAGTCCGTTGTATTGTACCCAGAATCTGAAGCGTTATGAATTCTTTATTCATCTCATTCAGTGATTCTTGACTGTGCTCATTAAAACCATGTCTATGAAACATGAAAAATGCAATGGTCTTCATATATCAAGTTTACCTGAATTAGAATCCTCAGCTTACCTTACCAGTGACTTGCGATTTCTAACTTCCTTGCTCTCTGTGGATCCATTTTGTCTATAAATCCATGTCCTGTCTTACCTCCTTTTACCTACATCCAGCTGCTCTGGCCACAAAGAAGAGAGCCAGAGGACTGAGGTGTTGGAGTGCACCCTTGCTTTCTGTTCCCCTCGGTGCTGAAGCACAAAATCAACACTTTGTTGCTTTCAATTTGGCTATTTCTTAGTCCCTGCTTTCCTTGTCCATTTATCTAAGAGACATTTACAAATACATTTTACAAGTGTCCTTGACAGTTGGTTTAAGGGAATAAAATAATGATAAGACATGTGACTGTGTCTAGGTAGGGAGATGTTTAACATCACAACATAGAGTGTTAAACCAGTGCACTGGTAGTGGTTTGGTCACTAAGTCATGTCCAACTCTTGCGACTCCACAGACCGTAGCCTTTTAGGCTCCTCTGTCCACTGGATTCTCCAGGCAAGAATATTGCAGTTGGGTTGCTATGTCCTTCTCCAGGGGGTCTTTCCGACCCAGGAATTGAACCCTGGCCTCCTGCATTGCTGACAGATTCTTTACCAACTGAGCTACAATATAACAGTTAGATCTATAAGGTTGAACAGCAGTGCAGGACAACATGATAAATCTAACCATGGGTGAGCAAAGGGAATTAAAACAATGTTTTGCAGAGAATGCCTTTTTTTAGAATGATTTTGGTGTTATTTTTCCAGGCTCAGAGTTCCTATCGTTTTCCTTGGTTAATGGTTTGGTCTTGGATTCTCTTCTCCTAGTTCTCACCACAGCCCAGAACTGCTCACGGGGCTCCATCATAATGCATAGCTGCTCCCAAGTTGATGCTCTTTTTTTTTTTTTTAATTATTTATTTATTCATTTATTTATTTATTTTTTGGCTCTTCTGGGTTTTCAGTGCTGCCACAGGCTCTTCTCTAGTTGCAGGGAGTGGGAGCTACTCTCTAGTTGAGGTGAGCAGGCTTCTTGTGGTGCTTACTTCTCTTGTTGTGGAACTCAGACTCTAGGGCACATGGGCTCCATAGTTGCGGCTCTGAGGCTCTAGAGCACAGGCTCAATCATGGTGGCTCAAGGGCTTACTTGCTTCATAGCATGTGGGATCTTCCCGGATCAGGGATGGAACCCGTGTCTTCTGCATTTGGCAGGTGAATTGTTTCACCATCAAGCTACCAGGGAAGCCCAGGTTGACACTTTCTAGATGTAAAATGCTTCTTTCTACCTCCTCCTCTACCAGACGCTACTTTGTGATGAGTTCCTGACTTGTACTGCTATATTATGGTCACATTTCATCACGTCTTGTTGACACTTAAATTATATTAGTTTAAGTCTTTACAGTAATTTCAAAGCCTATTTTGTGTCTTTACAAGTACTCCCCACACTGTTGTACAGACTTCCGTAGCTGTAAACTATTCCTACTGATGATTCCTAGACCCTTCTTTTATTACAACTTCTTGTTAGATTGCACTTATTTTCTGAAAATGTAGTTTCATCCTACTTCACCGCTCCCTTTGCTCCTGAAAATTTAAGTTCAGAGCCCTCCTAATAAAGCTGAGTTGTCTTCTGCCAAATTCATGATTATATTTCAGGGAATTATGAGATGTTCTCTGCTCTTGTCATGGGATCACCTCTCTGAGAGAACAGGCATCTTTCTAGAAAAAGCAGACGTTATTTTTCTTTAGTCTCATCTGCTTCTCTGGCCATCTGCTCTAGAAACCCTGTTTTCTTTTCTAAAGGAAAAAAAGAAGAGGTGAAAACACCTCCTGTGCCCCCAGTCTTTCAGTTTCTTACTTAGGACTACAGGGCCAACCCAGAGGCAAAGCAGACTTCTTTGGAATTCCCTCAAGAAAGTTATTCCTGGGGCTTCCCCTGGTGGTCCAGTTGGTAAGGACACCGCCTTGCAGTGCAAGGGGCGCCGGTTCGATCCCTGGCCTCGGAAGGTCCCCCATGACGCGGAGCGGCTGGACCGATGTGTCCAATTACCGAGCCGGAGCTCTGGGGCGTATGCACCCAGAGCCGGCCCTCTGCGACGACAGAGGCCACCGTGATGGGAGGCCCACAGGAGCCAAAGAACAAAGACGGATGAAAATAGAGAAGTGAAAGACCAATAGAAGTGGCCCGCCCGCTCCCCTCCCTCCCTATCCCACCCTAATCATGGTGGCTCAAGGGCTTACTTGCTTCATAGCATGTGGGATCTTCCCGGATCAGGGATGGAACCCGTGTCTTCTGCATTTGGCAGGTGAATTGTTTCACCATCAAGCTACCAGGAAGCCCAGGTTGACACTTTCTAGATGTAAAATGCTTCTTTCTACCTCCACTACCAGACGCTACTTTGTGATGAGTTCCTGACTTGTACTGCTATATTATGGTCACATTTCATCACGTCTTGTTGACACTTAAATTATATTAGTTTAAGTCTTTACAGTAATTTCAAAGCCTATTTTGTGTCTTTACAAGTACTCCCCACACTGTTGTACAGACTTCCGTAGCTGTAAACTATTCCTACTGATGATTCCTAGACCCTTCTTTTATTACAACTTCTTGTTAGATTGCACTTATTTTCTGAAAATGTAGTTTCATCCTACTTCACCGCTCCCTTTGCTCCTGAAAATTTAAGTTCAGAGCCCTCCTAATAAAGCTGAGTTGTCTTCTGCCAAATTCATGATTATATTTCAGGGAATTATGAGATGTTCTCTGCTCTTGTCATGGGATCACCTCTCTGAGAGAACAGGCATCTTTCTAGAAAAAGCAGACGTTATTTTTCTTTAGTCTCATCTGCTTCTCTGGCCATCTGCTCTAGAAACCCTGTTTTCTTTTCTAAAGGAAAAAAAGAAGAGGTGAAAACACCTCCTGTGCCCCCAGTCTTTCAGTTTCTTACTTAGGACTACAGGGCCAACCCAGAGGCAAAGCAGACTTCTTTGGAATTCCCTCAAGAAAGTTATTCCTGGGGCTTCCCCTGGTGGTCCAGTTGGTAAGGACACCGCCTTGCAGTGCAAGGGGCGCCGGTTCGATCCCTGGCCTCGGAAGGTCCCCCATGACGCGGAGCGGCTGGACCGATGTGTCCAATTACCGAGCCGGAGCTCTGGGGCGTATGCACCCAGAGCCGGCCCTCTGCGACGACAGAGGCCACCGTGATGGGAGGCCCACAGGAGCCAAAGAACAAAGACGGATGAAAATAGAGAAGTGAAAGACCAATAGAAGTGGCCCGCCCGCTCCCCTCCCTCCCTATCCCACCCCTCAAGAGATAAATAAATAAAAAATAAATGTTTTAAAAAAAGAAAGTTATTCCCCATGAATAAAGTTATACATACCTGTCTCTGCTGGCTTGGAGGATTTGAGTTTTAGACAGACATGATTTTTTCATAGTGAGTCATCTTCAGATGCAAAGCAATAGCCCAGTCTCCACCCCCACGCCAGTCATCTGAAGCTTCCAGTGTATGATGACATGATATTTTTTCTTGAAGATTGAATATGAAAGCAACAGCCATTACATCAAGCCACAGATCAATCATAGCCACCGCACAGAGAAAATTACCATTTGGCAACATCCATCATCTTCCTAAGCGGTCCCCGCATCTTCCACCACCTGAGCCAGGGTCTGCTGCTGCGCCTTCCCTTCCTCAGTCTGCAAGTCGACCACGGGGTCTTGTCTCCTCTCGGTGGAGAGAACAGGAGCACAGAGGATGGGTATGAGGGCAGACGGTCTCTTTTTCCAGCCCTGGTGTCTCTTATAACAGAGTTCTACTCATCTGTGATTTTCATAACATCATCAAAGAACTGAATTTCTCACACTTGATTAGTTGACTCACGGTACTAATCTACCCCCTGGGCTACTGATTTTGAAAAAGAGGAAGATAGCTTTGCAGAGTATAGCTGAGGACGAAGGAAAATGCAGGCTGCGTATCTGTGTTCTCTCTGGGTTGAGGAAGCGCTAGAATGCAGTCTCACAACAGACCAGGAACTCTCTCAAGGCTCTTGAACTCCCTGTGTGACTTTTAGTTCTTTCATTCATCTTCAGTGCCTGGTAGCCATACTCCCACATCACCGGGTACCAGGTGTCTCTTCCTGCTGTAAACAAGAAGTCTCATCTGCAGTTGGAGGTAAATGCACATATCTCTCATTTGAAAGTTTAACCACAAGAAATGAATGAGAAATGATGTAACGCATAGTGAATAAAAACACGTAAAGGGAGAAGTGCAGGAAGACACACGAAAACCATCTGTGTGATTCCTGAGACTGATCAGCCATCTATCACTCGTGGGTTAAATCCTGCCCACACCCCTGTTTTGGTATCACCCACGAGTATAAGATGTTTTTTACATTTGTAAATGAGTGAAAACAGATCAAAAGAATACTTCCTAATGCATCAAAATGATATGAAATTCATATTTCAGTGCTTGTAGATAAAGATTGGAGCTTCCCTGGTGGCTCAGTGGTGAAGCATCTGCCTGCCAGTGCAGGAGAAGCAGGTTCAGTCCCTGGGTTGGAAAGATCCCGTGGAGGAAGAAATGGCAACCCACTGTAGTTTTTTCCCTGGAAAATTACATGGGCCGAGGAGCCTAGCAGGCTTCAGTCTGTGGGGTTACGGAAGAGTCAGAAATGACTTAGCAGCTAAACCTTCAACCTTCAAATACATTTTGATAGGTACATTCTCATTCATTTATGTTGTCCATGGATGCTTTCAAACGGCAGAGCTGAGTATTTGCGGCATGGACCCTATGTTCTGCAAAGCCTAAAGACTTCCTCGATGGCCTTTTCCATAAACCGTGTGCCACACGCTACCCTAGGAGAGACTGCTTGCCTGTGGTCATGTGAAGCCACGAGACTGTGCAGACAGCATCAGTATCATCTCAGGAGATTTCCCACAATGCTTGGAAGCCTCTGGATCCTAAGTCCACACCCTTGCCCTTGACAGCACAGCTCTCCCGAGCCTTTTCATTCTCCCCCAGACCCCACGCTCCTTGGCTGCCCTTCACTCTCTCAGCAGGTGACCCCATTTTCTATTCCTCAGAGAGGAAAACTAGGTCATGGAGTGTGAACTCTCTCAAGGCTCTTGAACTCCCTGTGTGACTTTTGGTTCTTTCATTCATCTTCAGTGCCTGGTAGCCATACTCCCACATCACCGGGTACCAGGTGTCTCTTCCTGCTGTAAACAAGAAGTCTCATCTGCAGTTGGAGGTAAATGCACATATCTCTCATTTGAAAGTTTAACCACAAGAAATGAATGAGAAATGATGTAACGCATAGTGAATAAAAACACGTAAAGGGAGAAGTGCAGGAAGACACACGAAAACCATCTGTGTGATTCCTGAGACTGATCAGCCATCTATCACTCGTGGGTTAAATCCTGCCCACACCCCTGTTTTGGTATCACCCACGAGTATAAGATGTTTTTTACATTTGTAAATGAGTGAAAACAGATCAAAAGAATACTTCCTAATGCATCAAAATGATATGAAATTCATATTTCAGTGCTTGTAGATAAAGATTGGAGCTTCCCTGGTGGCTCAGTGGTGAAGCATCTGCCTGCCAGTGCAGGAGAAGCAGGTTCAGTCCCTGGGTTGGAAAGATCCCGTGGAGGAAGAAATGGCAACCCACTGTAGTTTTTTCCCTGGAAAATTACATGGGCCGAGGAGCCTAGCAGGCTTCAGTCTGTGGGGTTACGGAAGAGTCAGAAATGACTTAGCAGCTAAACCTTCAACCTTCAAATACATTTTGATAGGTACATTCTCATTCATTTATGTTGTCCATGGATGCTTTCAAACGGCAGAGCTGAGTATTTGCGGCATGGACCCTATGTTCTGCAAAGCCTAAAGACTTCCTCGATGGCCTTTTCCATAAACCGTGTGCCACACGCTACCCTAGGAGAGACTGCTTGCCTGTGGTCATGTGAAGCCACGAGACTGTGCAGACAGCATCAGTATCATCTCAGGAGATTTCCCACAATGCTTGGAAGCCTCTGGATCCTAAGTCCACACCCTTGCCCTTGACAGCACAGCTCTCCCGAGCCTTTTCATTCTCCCCCAGACCCCACGCTCCTTGGCTGCCCTTCACTCTCTCAGCAGGTGACCCCATTTTCTATTCCTCAGAGAGGAAAACTAGGTCATGGAGTGTGAACTAACTTCAGCTGCTTCTTCTCTCCTTCTTTTATTTGCATCTAGTATGCACCTTGTCCCTCTTCTGTACTTCTTAGTTGTTATTGTTTAGTGGCTAAGTCACGTTTTTACGACTCCATGGACTCTAGCCCTCCAGGTTCCTCTGTCCATAGGATTTTCCAGGCAAGAGTACTGAGGTAGGTCGCCATTTTTCTCCTCCAGGGGATCTTCCCAGTCCTGGGACCCAGCCGGTGTCTCCTGCAGGGGCAGGAGGAGTCTTTACCCCTGAACTGTCTTAGATTCGCATTTAAGACACGGTCCTCTACCTACAGTTGTTTCTTTCTCTTACAGGATTTTCTCCCATAAAATGTACTTTTCCTCATCTAGATAGCCACCCTCCAGGATGTCACAGCATATAAACTTGTAAACATGCATCGTCAGCTCTGGGGCTTCGTTAACCACCATCTTTCTCCCATTCTCCTCACGCCTACTTACCTACTGGAAAGCATGCCCTGTGCTCACTCTTCTTAACCATCTCTGTACTCTCAACCCATGGAACTCTTGAGAGGCATGGAAAAGTGTGAAATATTTGGGTGGAAAGAATCTAAGCTGAGGCGATGAGTTGGGTCTAAAAGGATCTGAAAGTTCATTGCTAAGGACTTTGACCTTAAGAGTGAAGGCAGTGATTGGAAAATTTCGGTCTTCATCTCTTATCTATTTTTCTCATTTCTTGTCTGTTTTTTCTTTTGCTTACATCCTCATATCCTTCATTAGAACTCCCTTTCATGGGAATTATTATACAGGATCCTGCACATACTTCGTGGACCAATAGATCAAGAAGATGAGTCTTGTAATCACCTTGAATGACTTGAAAATCCAAAGGAAAGACACAATCTGATAGCCGTTTTAGAAGGATGACTCATGGAAGCATGAGGAATGGCTTTAATTTGGTGGCCTTGGAAGCAAAGAACTAAGCTAGGAGACTGTTAATACTAGTCCAGGTGGGCAATAATGATGGCGTGGGCCGGGGGCGTCAGCTTAGAGCAGAAGTTTTTATGAGCATCGTTGAAATCAAGTAGGAAATGAAACTGAGCACTTTAGGGAAAGATACTTTTCAAGTTCACAATAAAGGCTTCACAATGATTAAGTATAACCCTTTCACTTCTAAAGGTACCACATTCCATCTAGTTGGAAGTATACGTGAGTCACTCCACTCTCAGAGACAGCGATTTCAGCACCTTTCTTGTCCCTCCAGTGAGAGTCCCTGCCTCCGGGGAGCTGTGTCCACAGGGATCCTCTGATCCACTGGATTCGGAGATGGGAGAGAGGGTCAAAAGGGAGGAGCTGCATGTAAACCTGTGACTGATTCATGGTGTGTGGCAGAAACCAGTACAATATGGGGAAGAAGTTATCAAAAAAGAATCATTAATCATTAATCCTTATATATTTTAAACATCAAAAATATGTCGAAGGAGTGAATGAACAGAAGAAACTGAACTAGGAAAGCATTGCTATTATTTCTCAAACAGGTATTAATTATCTATTAAACATACTTTGTAGTCAGATCCCTCCTTCCATTGGAATTTGTGGTGCAGACAGACTTGCTCACTGGCTGTTTTTGGAAGGTTTACAGTCTAGTGTTTGGAGGCGACTACCAGAGAGGCCTTGCCAATACAGCAGAGATTCTTAGAAAGGGTGTATTGGTTCTCATAAAGCAAATGTCTGTCTCAGAGGAGGGAGGGGGAGAGGCTTCCAGAATGAGACCATGTTTAAGGTGAAACTGAGGACAAATGTGAATTCATCTTGGGAAGGTCGGATAGGGGGAAGCGGCAGAGGTGAGAAGGAATGGGTGCGTTTAGCGAATGTAAGTAGTTCAGTGTTGCTGGAAGGAAAGGGTTCCATGGAGAGAGAGGAAGCCAGAGAAGAAGCACATCATGAAAACTCTATTCTGAGGTCTTTGGACTTGACCCTGAGGACCCACAATGGTGAAGCTTTAATGAGGTTTCTGTTGATTCTGTTCAGATAAGAGTGAGAGGTAAGAGGAGGCTCAGAGGAGAAGAAGATGGTGCTTTAATTTGGTGGCCTTGGAAGCAAAGAACTAAGCTAGGAGACTGTTAATACTAGTCCAGGTGGGCAATAATGATGGCGTGGGCCGGGGGCGTCAGCTTAGAGCAGAAGTTTTTATGAGCATCGTTGAAATCAAGTAGGAAATGAAACTGAGCACTTTAGGGAAAGATACTTTTCAAGTTCACAATAAAGGCTTCACAATGATTAAGTATAACCCTTTCACTTCTAAAGGTACCACATTCCATCTAGTTGGAAGTATACGTGAGTCACTCCACTCTCAGAGACAGCGATTTCAGCACCTTTCTTGTCCCTCCAGTGAGAGTCCCTGCCTCCGGGGAGCTGTGTCCACAGGGATCCTCTGATCCACTGGATTCGGAGATGGGAGAGAGGGTCAAAAGGGAGGAGCTGCATGTAAACCTGTGACTGATTCATGGTGTGTGGCAGAAACCAGTACAATATGGGGAAGAAGTTATCAAAAAAGAATCATTAATCATTAATCCTTATATATTTTAAACATCAAAAATATGTCGAAGGAGTGAATGAACAGAAGAAACTGAACTAGGAAAGCATTGCTATTATTTCTCAAACAGGTATTAATTATCTATTAAACATACTTTGTAGTCAGATCCCTCCTTCCATTGGAATTTGTGGTGCAGACAGACTTGCTCACTGGCTGTTTTTGGAAGGTTTACAGTCTAGTGTTTGGAGGCGACTACCAGAGAGGCCTTGCCAATACAGCAGAGATTCTTAGAAAGGGTGTATTGGTTCTCATAAAGCAAATGTCTGTCTCAGAGGAGGGAGGGGGAGAGGCTTCCAGAATGAGACCATGTTTAAGGTGAAACTGAGGACAAATGTGAATTCATCTTGGGAAGGTCGGATAGGGGGAAGCGGCAGAGGTGAGAAGGAATGGGTGCGTTTAGCGAATGTAAGTAGTTCAGTGTTGCTGGAAGGAAAGGGTTCCATGGAGAGAGAGGAAGCCAGAGAAGAAGCACATCATGAAAACTCTATTCTGAGGTCTTTGGACTTGACCCTGAGGACCCACAATGGTGAAGCTTTAATGAGGTTTCTGTTGATTCTGTTCAGATAAGAGTGAGAGGTAAGAGGAGGCTCAGAGGAGAAGAAGAGCCTCAACCGCAGGCTTTGGTGCTGTGATACTCAGGAAGGGGGCTTCCGATGATAGTGGTTGGGTTTTTAGTGTCTAACGTGCAGTAAAGTGGTTACGGCAGGTTCCTGTGTCTACCAGTGCACTGATAACTTCTATAGGTTCACCCAGTAAATCAATCTAGTCTCAGTGATCTTTCTGTGGGAAAACAGAGTCTAATTCTGATTGCCTCCTTAAGAATGGATTTCAGACATGCTAGTGTGTAATTGTAATTTGGGGGCTTCCCAGGTGCCTCCGTGGTAAAGAACCTGCCCCCAGTGCAGGAGCCGCAGGAGACTGGAGTTTGATCCTTGGGTCAGGAGATCCCCAGGGGGTGGGCCTGGCAACCCCCTCCAGTGTTCTTGCATGGAGAATCCCATGGACAGAGAGCCTGGTGGGCTACAGTTCATGGGGTCACAAAGAGTCAGACACGACTGAAGCAACTTGCAAAAAACTTGCAATTCAGAAATCAGGCATCATTTCCAGGTATGTTATAGGCTTAAGAATAAAGTAATTTACAGATGAGTGTCATCTTTGAGCTATATAAAGTCAGAGTCAATATTTCCTTAAGACATCAACAAAATGTAAAGTTATCTAAAAAGAAACATTTATTAAATTCACAGAAATTAATTCCAAATCAATGAAATTATAAAAAAAAAGAGAACCAGTATGAGTCAAAAGGGAATATTTTATTGATTTTCATAAAACTTTTATATTAACTTGCAAGTTTATATCTTACTTAGAGCAGCTTAGTATTTTCAGAGAGGACTTATTTTCTAAATCACAGATGGGTGAAAATGAAATCTGTCTTGCTTTCCACAAATATTTTTGAGCACATACTATGTGAAAATCACTGTATTAAGTGCCAGAGAAAAGTATTACTGAAGATGGACTGCTGCCCTCAAGGAAAACTGAAGTTAGTGAGGAAGCTGCTCAGAAAGATCACTGGTGGTGCAGTCTTGGTAATAACAAAGGAGGGAATGAATTAATGATGAGATAGTCGAGATCATTGTATTTCTGAGAAGTGAGCAATTAAGTTTGGGTGGAAATGGAGTCTTAGTTGACTTCTGAATCTTGGGTTTACTTTTAATAGAGGAAAGGAGGGAGAAGACCATCTGCTTCTCTACCTCATCACACTGTTGAAACGATACTCTGGAACAGTTCTATTGAATAATAACCCACTAACTGCTCTCTCTAATGATCTTTCGTCAGCTTCCAGTTCATTCTCTTCCTGCAGCATTTTCCTTTTAAACTTCCTTCCTCTCCAGTTTCTGTGATGCTAATTTTCTGAGTATCCACAGAATGCTGTGTTTCTTGGCTGGATTTTTTCCGACTTGTACAGAGAGAGTCAGGATCATTTAGTGAAGCAGATTTATGTTGTGCCTTCTTCCTACCTTTTGTTGACTCCTGTATCTCAGGTTCAGCTCCCAGACACAGGCAGCAAAACTGAGAAAACTCACCTACAATTTTGCAGCGGCCAGTATAAGGACTGTCCCGCTAGGCTTGTAGAGAATTCAGCAGGTCGGCACTCCTCCATCCTGGTGGCTCACGGGAATGGCACAAATTCAGATAGACTTCTTCCTGATCCCCCTTTATTCATTATGATTCTACAACTGTAAGACTGATATAAAAGGGCCACGGGTGAAGCTGATGTACGACCAGAAGTAAAAAATGTCAAGGTCAACTTCGGGGGTTCATCTTAGTTTATTTTTTGCTGCCAGCCACTCCATCCAAGGGCCTCCCAGGTATATCAGTGGTAAGACCCCTCCCAGGAGATACAAGATGCAGGTTTGATCCCTGGGTTAAAGTTTAACTTTTATTTGAGTTTATATCTTACTTAGAGCAGCTTAGTATTTTCAGAGAGGACTTATTTTCTAAATCACAGATGGGTGAAAATGAAATCTGTCTTGCTTTCCACAAATATTTTTGAGCACATACTATGTGAAAATCACTGTATTAAGTGCCAGAGAAAAGTATTACTGAAGATGGACTGCTGCCCTCAAGGAAAACTGAAGTTAGTGAGGAAGCTGCTCAGAAAGATCACTGGTGGTGCAGTCTTGGTAATAACAAAGGAGGGAATGAATTAATGATGAGATAGTCGAGATCATTGTATTTCTGAGAAGTGAGCAATTAAGTTTGGGTGGAAATGGAGTCTTAGTTGACTTCTGAATCTTGGGTTTACTTTTAATAGAGGAAAGGAGGGAGAAGACCATCTGCTTCTCTACCTCATCACACTGTTGAAACGATACTCTGGAACAGTTCTATTGAATAATAACCCACTAACTGCTCTCTCTAATGATCTTTCGTCAGCTTCCAGTTCATTCTCTTCCTGCAGCATTTTCCTTTTAAACTTCCTTCCTCTCCAGTTTCTGTGATGCTAATTTTCTGAGTATCCACAGAATGCTGTGTTTCTTGGCTGGATTTTTTCCGACTTGTACAGAGAGAGTCAGGATCATTTAGTGAAGCAGATTTATGTTGTGCCTTCTTCCTACCTTTTGTTGACTCCTGTATCTCAGGTTCAGCTCCCAGACACAGGCAGCAAAACTGAGAAAACTCACCTACAATTTTGCAGCGGCCAGTATAAGGACTGTCCCGCTAGGCTTGTAGAGAATTCAGCAGGTCGGCACTCCTCCATCCTGGTGGCTCACGGGAATGGCACAAATTCAGATAGACTTCTTCCTGATCCCCTTCATTCATTATGATTCTACAACTGTAAGACTGATATAAAAGGGCCACGGGTGAAGCTGATGTACGACCAGAAGTAAAAAATGTCAAGGTCAACTTCGGGGGTTCATCTTAGTTTATTTTTTGCTGCCAGCCACTCCATCCAAGGGCCTCCCAGGTATATCAGTGGTAAAGAACCCACCTGCCCATGCAGGAGATACAAGATGCAGGTTTGATCCCTGGGTTGGGAAGATTCCCCGCAGAAGGACATGGCACCCCACTCCAGTGTACTTGCCTGTAAAATCCCACGGATAGAGGAGCCTGGCAGGCTGCAGTCCGTGGGGTGGCAAAGAGTTGGACACAAGTGAGTGACCGAGTACTCCAACTAACTGAGCTGGAGAGGAGCTAGAATGTAGAAGAGAGGGCAGCACCGCTGCTCACAGCGCCTCAGCAGCTAACTCTGCGCTCGTGCTCCTGTGGCCAGGCCGTGCTTTCCTCCACCTGCCAGTCCGTGGGCAGTCCTCGCCCTCCACCCACGGGTTGTTGCTGTGATGCTGTAAAGTAGGGTATGACTGTGCTGCCGTCTCTGCGTTTGAACCCTTAGTGGGCGCTGACCTTTCCAGGCTCTGAGTCATTACAGCTCTTATTAATTTCCTGTAGGGATGCTGGCACTCCGAGGCACTGGAGTGGCAGGAGTTCATTACCATGCGGGGCTCTAATTAGCTGGCAACGGATTTGTTTCTGTCCTCATTCCGATAACTAACGAAGCTATAAATATAGACATACAAGAACAAACAAAAAGCCCAGAACTGAAGGAAAGAGGTGTTGACATGTCCAGAGCAGATCTTTCACCAAAATAGCCACGCTGTTTTCTTCCTCCACTCTCCAGGGACTTAATCAAGCTTTTCTGGAAAACTGCATGTGGGCGGCAGCGCAGGGTGGGAGAAAATCCAAGGGTCTAGATCAGGCCTGGAAAGAATTGTTGATTGGGTTACTTACAGAAGTCCCTTCTGAACCTGCAGTTCTTTGAATATTAAGTCTAAGGAGAGGCGAAAAGACTGAAAGTTTCAAGGTATTGAAAAAACAAGGAAGGAAATGTAGTAATTGTCTTTGTGTCTGGGTAGGATTTTAACAGAATAATGACTGCATTCTCTGTTTCCCAGACTAGAAGAGAAACATATATAGATTGCAGCTGGGAGCAGTTCAATTGCCTAATTAATATTTAGGGGGTCTTTATAAGATACTAAACCTCATTCATAGAGTTGGTAGGTAGTTAGCACACCACTCTTGGGGATACCCTGAACTGTGCCAGATGTTGCTATGGAATCCCTGCCCACCGATGCTGAACCAGCTGGTTGAGGTTCCAGGAAGGACTCTGAAGGTTTTTAATTGCTGAACTGAATTCCCACGTAGGCTGCATAGGTCACCCCACTTATGCTCTTTATAAGCAAGAGATCTACCCACCTGAGGTTAAGGAGCTGGCTTGTTGAGATGGATGATTGGCTCCGTAAAGAGTCAGCCCCTGGGACGGGTGGTTTTCCCCAACCGGCGGCCGTGCTTTAGAGGTGCCGAGAGCCAGACATTCTGAAGGTGCAGCCACCTGCTTCTGCATTCAACATCCTTTCTTGGTCTTTCTTCAAACCTGAGTCCAGACACATTGGTGTTCTGAAATCCCCAGTGCTAGCGCCCTCCTTTTCTGTCTACACCTGGACCCACCTTTCTGTCCACACTTGGGCAAGGTATCCTGGGAGTGGGAAACCTGAATACCCAGGAAGAGTTCCCTGAAAACCATGCTGGAGGCTTGACCTGCCACTGCGCTTGGGTGGCAGCCTGCACAGAGACCAGTGTTCATAACTACAAGTCATAAATAGATGCCCAGAAATGGCATCTTCTTTAATTAAAGATTTTTTTATTTTTTAAGATGACATTTTAAATAAATGGGCTATCCGTATATTAACCCTAGGGAACATTTAGAGACATATTAAAAATGTTAAGATTTACGATCTACAGCAAGGAAAAATTTTTAAAAATCAGCTCCATAAAGTCCCATGAACTTAAATGAAATAACTCTAAAGCATTTCCACAGTGAGTGTGACATCCGTGTTCATTGTTGTGGGCACCTGCTTTGTCCACACGCGGTTCCCGAGCCAGCCTGGACCTTGGGGTTGGGGTGCCGGTGCTGGGGGACCGGCCGCTCCTGCTCCCCGCCCCTCAGCGGGTGTTACCGCCTTTCAATGACACAGGTCGTGGACCTGGGGAAACGAATCTTTAAGTATTTTTCTTGCTTCTGGGCTTCAATGAATCGTTTAGCAAAGAAAACAGTTAACCTCATTGACTAAAATCATTTTGGCATTCCCTGTTGCTCTTCTATATTTCCTGTTAAGGCCCAGAGTGAGGTGCACTTCTTTAAGCTCCCAGGAGCATGGCTTCCTGTGGTGTGGTCTTCCCGAGGCTGCCGGCTGGCGGTGCAAGTGAAGCGGGACTTTTCTCCTTGGACTTTTGGAGAAACAAGATGTTGGCAGACGAAGCATAGTCATAACTGAAAGCGTGCACTTGGGACTGCTCGATACCCTGGTTCGGCCAGAGACCCTGGGCGCACTAAGAGACCTTCTCAACGCAGCATCGAAACCGTATTAATAGGGCAGTCAGTGGCGCGGTAGCGGGTGGGAGAAGCGTTCTCTCGGCCTCTGCGTTTCTGCGTGCTCTCCCGAGAGACTGCGCGTCCCAGGTTGGTTCAAACCTGCTTCAGTGATCGTTCAGCAGCACACGTGTCGGAGTAGAGAACCGAGTCAGAAAAGGAACGCATGCAGGTCCCTTCCTCTCAGGTTTGCACTGACTAGTGAAGTGACTGCTTTGTCGCTTGGGTTTCACCCCGAGGCGGAAGGTATGATCACAAACGTGTCATCAAAATTCTTTGAAAGAAAAAAGTGATGACCTTCAGCACGTAGCCTCCAGCCGTCCCCTCCAGCCGTGCCACGTGCCCTGGTCATCTCTGCCATCTCTGTTTATTTTGAGTGTATACGTTTATCAGTCTAGTCAAACAGCTTTCCTCTCGGCCTGCTGAACCCGACTCGACGTTTCACATCCAGATGACAGGCAGGGCCCCCTCGCCCATCAGGGCGCCTCATCCTGCTAGACTCAGCGTTTATCTCAGCTTCTTGTAAGTCAGTAGATGCCTGTCTTCTCTGAGTCGTGGACCCCCTTAGGTGGAGAGCCCTCTTGGCTTGTTACTGTATTGAAGTCCAGTTCAGGCTTGGGGACTTATTCGGACTTGTTTATGGCTAGGGCTGTGGACCGTCTTGGGGAGCACACCATGCACACTTGGAAAGAGGGCAGCGTCTGCGTTGATGGGTGTAGTCTTTGTGAGCCTCGGGTAGATCACGTTGCTTGTTTCCAGTCAATTTCTTTCCTCCTTTGTCTGCTTATTCCTAGTGATTACTGCGTGAGTAGACTTAAAATATTCAGTTTTAGTTGTGGCCATATTTCTCCCTTTCCTTTTTGTTGATTTTTGCTTTATATATTTATTTAAATACTCTGGTATTGAATGAGTTGTATTTTCAGTTGGGGTGCCCTCCGGGCAAATTGCTCTTTTCATCACATAGTTTGTTGTTGTAGCAAAGTTTCTCCTGTTGTCTATTTGTAAGACGTCAATAGAGCCAGGTCAGCCTCCTTTTGCTTACTGTCTGTGTGGCATGTCTTCTTCATCTGCTTACTTGCAGCTTTTCTCCTTAAAATGTATATTTTGGAGGTAGCTTAGAGTTGGCTTCTGCTTTTCTATTCATTCTGATAATCTCTTCCTTATAATTGAGATTTTTTAAATCCATATACATTACTGTTTGAATTCAATTTAAGCCTGCCATATTGCTAATTTTTTGCATTTGTACTTTTTATTTTGTTGTGCTTTCTATTTTTTTCTCTGCTAATCTTCTTTTATGTTAATTCAGTACTTTTAGAGTTTCAATTTGTTTTTTCTATCAGCTTCTTAATAGCTGTAACTCTTCTGATTGTTATTTATTATTGTTATTATTATTTTGCTTTAAATATTACCTTTTTTAATTAAAAGCTTTTTTTTTTTTTAATTTTTGGATCATGCCGCCTGAAGCCCTTGGTGGCTCAGACGGTCAAGAATCTCCCTGCACTGCAGGAGACCCGGGTTCGATCCCTGGGTCAGGAAGATCTTCTAGAGAAGGGAATGGCAGCCCACTCTAGTATTCTTGCCTGGAGAACTCATGGACAGAGGAGCCTGGCAGAGTACAGTCTATAGGATCGCAGAGAGTCTTGACACGACTGAGCGACTGACACTTCCACTTTTTCACGGCATATGGGACCTTAGCAGATCGAACCCTTGCCCCCTGCACTGGATGCATAGAGTCTTAACCACTGGACTGTTAGGGACGCCCCATTCAGTGATATTTAAAGTAAATTATGGGCTCCCGGGTAGTGCTAGTGGTAAGCCACCTGCCAATGCAGGTAGATACAGGAGACACAGGTTAAATTCCAGGGTTGGGAAGATCCCCTGAAGGAGGGCACTGCAACCCACAGGTATTCTTGCCTGGAGAATCCTATGGACAGAGGAGCCCTGCGGGCTGCAGCTATGGCCTCACAAAGAGCCAGACACGACCGAAGCAACTTGGCACATGCGAAGTAAACAAAATAGTCCTTTACTTACTCATTTACCCTTTCTGGTCTTCTTTGTTCTGACCTATTGATCCAAGCTGCTCTCTTTGTTTTTATTTTTTTTCCTTTAAAAGGAAAAATATCTTTTGACATTTGTTTTAGTGCAAATCTGTGCAAATATGCTGTCAACACATTTTTTGAGTGTTCGTTTACAGAAAATGTTTGAATTCACTCTAGCTTGTGGATTGTTCACTAGACTTGTCTTGGGTGGGCTTTTCCTTCCTTTTAGCGACTTAGAGAGGTCGAGCCATTGCCTCCCACACACTGGTTTTTTCATAAGTCCAAGTACTGTTATCATTCTTACCTGTACTGTTTTACTTATTTATTTTTTGGGTTTTCAGCAGTTTAAAAATGATCTGCCTAGTTTTTTTTTAAACAGAGTTTTGGTGTTTGCTGCCACTGATCAGCTATGCTTGCTGAAGTTCTTCAATCGATAGATTGGTGGGGATTTTGAAATAAATTTGAGATGTTCTCTGCCATTACATTTTCAAATATTTGCCCACTCTTACTCTCTTCTGCTTTAGGGACACCAATCATTGTAAATTAGCATATTTTATAGAGTTCTATGTGTCCCATAAACTTTATTTACTTTTATCAATATTTAAAAAAATAGCCATTCTTAAAGTTAGGTAATTTCTATTTGCCAGATCTTTAGTTCCCTGGCTTTTGCTTGCCATCTTGAATCAGTTCCTGAGTCCATCCAGCGAAGTTTTCATTTCTGTAGTATGATTTTTAGTTCTGGAATGTGCATTCGGTTCCATTTTAGAAATAGTTTCCATTTTGCACCACGACTCCCTGTCTGCTTATTCATTTAAATTACATTTTCCTATAACGTTGTGAACACATTTTGTTTAATTCTTTGAGTATATTCACAATAGCTGTTGTAGATATAGCTGATGAGCCCAACATCTGGGTTTCTTCGGTTTGGTTTCTATTGGTTTCGTATTCTTATGTATGTATCATATTTTTGGCTTTTTTATGACTTGATTTTTAACTTAACATTGGAATAATGCTAAATAGTGGTAGAGTCTCTGGGTTGTGTTACCTTACTCTGAAGACTGTGCTGTCTTGTCTCAGCAGGCATTCACTCACTGACTGATCATACTGATACAAGGTGCCAAGACTCCGCTTCCAAACGCTGTCCACTTTGGATCATGCTGGGCTTCCTTTTAGGCTTTGGTCATGGGTCAGAAGGTCGGCTACGCTGTGCATGTGGGTCTTATGCCTCGGGGCCACGGTCGGACATCTTGGCTGGAGCCTTGTGTGTTAGGGGCGTCCATCATCCTGGCAGGGTCTGTACTCCAAGACCCCTGGGCACGGCCCTTCCCCGGGCAGTGCCTCTGTGACCCTGGGTGTTCCCAAGTCCACTGCCACTGTGGCCCCACGCCTCTGGCTGTCTTGCTCGTGGAGGACCCGCGCAGCCACAGATGTGCATGGACATCCCACGAGATGGCTGAGGCTCCCGTCTGCCATGCTCCTCGGTTTCCGTTTCCAGCCCCCGTGTCTCCAGCTACCCTGAGCTGTGACCGCTGCCTCCTCAGTGGCAGCAGGCTTCTCTGCTGTGCCGCCAGCTTCCCGCACTGAGCTTGGGAAATGGTCCCTACGTGGAACTCTGGCCGCCGTGGGAGGCGCCGTCTCTCAGCCACGGCAGTCTGCTGCTGCCTGTGCCTCACTTTCTGAGAACAGCTGGGCCACCTATGTTACACTGTCTATACTGCCTCTTACAGCTGCTCATGGCTGTAGGGCTTGTCTAAAGATTTATTTATTTATTTATTTTGGGCGGGGGTCGGGTTGGGGAGGGAGGGGAGTGGGCGGGCCACTTCTATTGGTCTTTCATTTCTCTATTTTCATCCGTCTTTGTTCTTTGGCTCCTGTGGGCCTCCCATCGCAGTGGCGTCTATCGTTGCAGAGCACCAGCTCTGGGCGCATGCTCTCCAGAGCTCCGGCTTGGTGATTGGACACATCGGTCCAGCTGCTCTGCGGCATGTGGGATCTTCTCAGGCCAGGGATCGAACCGGCACCCCTTGCACTGCAAGGCGGCGTCCTTACCCACTGGACCACCAGGGAAGCCCTGTAGGGCTTGTCTAACACAGCGACTCCACTGTGGCCGGAAGTGGAACTTCATTGTATAATCTGTAGCAAGGACCCTTACTAGGAATGGTAATTTTTCATCTTTTAATAAGCAGGCTAAATAACAACAGTTACTAGTTAACATGGCTTCCAGTATGCAAGGCATTGCTTCGAATGCCTGACCTCTTCAACCCATTTAATCCTTAACGGCTCTCTGTGAGGTATTAATAATATCATTGTCTCTGTTTCTAAGTAAAGATGTTGAATCACAGATATATTAAGTAACCTGCCAAAACGCGTACATTTTCAACATCATTGAGTCACTCCCTGGTTTTAGCTCTTGTACTCTAACAACTGTCCATCAGTGCCAGGGGCCCCCATCCTGTGACCCTGGGTGTTCCCAAGTCCACTGCCACTGTGGCCCCACGCCTCTGGCTGTCTTGCTCGTGGAGGACCCGCAGCCACAGATGTGCATGGACATCCCACGAGATGGCTGAGGCTCCCGTCTGCCATGCTCCTCGGTTTCCGTTTCCAGCCCCCGTGTCTCCAGCTACCCTGAGCTGTGACCGCTGCCTCCTCAGTGGCAGCAGGCTTCTCTGCTGTGCCGCCAGCTTCCCGCACTGAGCTTGGGAAATGGTCCCTACGTGGAACTCTGGCCGCCATGGGAGGCGCCGTCTCTCAGCCACGGCAGTCTGCTGCTGCCTGTGCCTCACTTTCTGAGAACAGCTGGGCCACCTATGTTACACTGTCTATACTGCCTCTTACAGCTGCTCATGGCTGTAGGGCTTGTCTAAAGATTTATTTATTTATTTATTTTGGGCGGGGGTCGGGTTGGGGAGGGAGGGGAGTGGGCGGGCCACTTCTATTGGTCTTTCATTTCTCTATTTTCATCCGTCTTTGTTCTTTGGCTCCTGTGGGCCTCCCATCGCAGTGGCGTCTATCGTTGCAGAGCACCAGCTCTGGGCGCATGCTCTCCAGAGCTCCGGCTTGGTGATTGGACACATCGGTCCAGCTGCTCTGCGGCATGTGGGATCTTCTCAGGCCAGGGATCGAACCGGCACCCCTTGCACTGCAAGGCGGCGTCCTTACCCACTGGACCACCAGGGAAGCCCTGTAGGGCTTGTCTAACACAGCGACTCCACTGTGGCCGGAAGTGGAACTTCATTGTATAATCTGTAGCAAGGACCCTTACTAGGAATGGTAATTTTTCATCTTTTAATAAGCAGGCTAAATAACAACAGTTACTAGTTAACATGGCTTCCAGTATGCAAGGCATTGCTTCGAATGCCTGACCTCTTCAACCCATTTAATCCTTAACGGCTCTCTGTGAGGTATTAATAATATCATTGTCTCTGTTTCTAAGTAAAGATGTTGAATCACAGATATATTAAGTAACCTGCCAAAACGCGTACATTTTCAACATCATTGAGTCACTCCCTGGTTTTAGCTCTTGTACTCTAACAACTGTGGATTCTGCCTTCCGGGGGAAAGTGGGTCAGGACGGAGCAGGGGGAGAGAGTCGGAGGAGAAGCACACGGAAGCTCGTGAGAGGGGCGCACAGCACACCACGAGTGGGATCGTGGCAAGTCTGAGCTCAGGGCTTCGGCCAGCCCTGCTGTGCCCACCGCTTTCCTTCCGTCCTGCCGTTGTGTTCTCTGGCCCACTCCCGTCCAGAGGCAGGACTTGGAGCAGCAGTGAGACTCGTTTGTATTCCTCCCCACACTCTCATTCATTGCTTTTTCTTTTTCTTAGCATAGATGTAGATGTGGGCTCATAAATGTGCCACCCAAAAGAAGTGCGTTTAAAATCTAAACCCCTGGGTGGAATAATATATGTTAGATTGGCCGTTTGATCTATCTGTGACAAGTGTTAGAACACATGTGCATTGATTTTTTTCTTTGAGGAGCGTATTTCTAAGGGTAATTTAATAGTGGTATTGACCCTCGGTTTTACTGGTGGGAAAGAGGAGGGGAGAACAGACGAGGAAAGGGAGCCGCTAATGGCATTTTTCCTAATGCAATTGCTTAGGTCAGTGGAATGCTGTCCCAGTTTAATGCACTCACTGTTTGAGGATGTTATCGTGGACAGGATCAGGCCGGTGCAAAACATAAAAACAACAGCGGCTTGTTAGAGTGTGAGCTTGTTAAAGACCTTCTATCTGCTGTTAGGACCATTTGAAGAAAGAAGTTATGGTTCTTCCACCTTTATTTCTAAGATACATTTAAGTGGTAGGAAGAGAAAGCATTTCAACTATTGAAAAAGAGTGGAAGACACTGTAGTCAGTGGCATCAGACACCACTCTCGTCACTGCTCACCCACCTATGGAGACCAGACTTTATTTCTAGAGGGGATCGAGGCATTTGACTTTAATGTTAGTAGCTTCTGGAACCAGGAGAACATTTGCTCTCTTTAACTTTGGCCTGATGTACTACTCCAGTAATCAGGACAGGAACGTGCACCCTTCATTGAAACTGTATCTTCTGGGTGTCAAGAATAATCCAGGTCTGGGGTATATTTTAAATTCATACTTATTTTCTGTGGTTGGTTTTTATGCTGTTCATTGTATACAGTTCCAAAAATCTTTCTAATGGGGCGGTAATACATTTGGTGTTGCAATTGGATCACAGAAGTTTTAGAAGTCATTTCTAAGACATCCTATAGGATCAGTTCTTCGTACATTCCCATGTTCACTGCCTACAGAAGGCTGGTGAGCACAGATTGTATTGAGGAAATAAGGGGCTGACTCATGATGAAGCTGGAGAGGCAACCAGAAAAACCTAGAAACTAAGACTACAGATTCAACATACTGCACAACAGGAACACAGAAAAGCTTTGGTGGGGGTAAGGAGAGACATCTTTACATTAGCTAAAGATCATTCTGGGTTCTGGGTACAGAACAGACTTCGAGGGGGAGGAGGGAAGAGTTAAGGGATCCAAGAAGGTGGAGATTTGGACGAGTGGAGGTATGCATTCCATATAGATATAAATTTTTGTGTTTTAGTTTCAAGTGAAATGTTTGGCAATAGGAGTGATAGCAATCAAGTTTACTTGTCCTTAAAAGCTTTCTTTAATATTTGCTCACCAGGTAGGACACAGGACATTTACTGTAGATTCTCGATAGAGACGCTTTTATAAAGGGTGGAGAGTCATTTAAGGATGACTCTTTGTATTTATAAGTGGCTAAAGTGTATTTCTATTTTTAATCAATAATTGGAATTTATTTTTATTGCCGGTGCAAAACATAAAAACAACAGCGGCTTGTTAGAGTGTGAGCTTGTTAAAGACCTTCTATCTGCTGTTAGGACCATTTGAAGAAAGAAGTTATGGTTCTTCCACCTTTATTTCTAAGATACATTTAAGTGGTAGGAAGAGAAAGCATTTCAACTATTGAAAAAGAGTGGAAGACACTGTAGTCAGTGGCATCAGACACCACTCTCGTCACTGCTCACCCACCTATGGAGACCAGACTTTATTTCTAGAGGGGATCGAGGCATTTGACTTTAATGTTAGTAGCTTCTGGAACCAGGAGAACATTTGCTCTCTTTAACTTTGGCCTGATGTACTACTCCAGTAATCAGGACAGGAACGTGCACCCTTCATTGAAACTGTATCTTCTGGGTGTCAAGAATAATCCAGGTCTGGGGTATATTTTAAATTCATACTTATTTTCTGTGGTTGGTTTTTATGCTGTTCATTGTATACAGTTCCAAAAATCTTTCTAATGGGGCGGTAATACATTTGGTGTTGCAATTGGATCACAGAAGTTTTAGAAGTCATTTCTAAGACATCCTATAGGATCAGTTCTTCGTACATTCCCATGTTCACTGCCTACAGAAGGCTGGTGAGCACAGATTGTATTGAGGAAATAAGGGGCTGACTCATGATGAAGCTGGAGAGGCAACCAGAAAAACCTAGAAACTAAGACTACAGATTTAACATACTGCACAACAGGAACACAGAAAAGCTTTGGTGGGGGTAAGGAGAGACATCTTTACATTAGCTAAAGATCATTCTGGGTTCTGGGTACAGAACAGACTTCGAGGGGGAGGAGGGAAGAGTTAAGGGATCCAAGAAGGTGGAGATTTGGACGAGTGGAGGTATGCATTCCATATAGATATAAATTTTTGTGTTTTAGTTTCAAGTGAAATGTTTGGCAATAGGAGTGATAGCAATCAAGTTTACTTGTCCTTAAAAGCTTTCTTTAATATTTGCTCACCAGGTAGGACACAGGACATTTACTGTAGATTCTCGATAGAGACGCTTTTATAAAGGGTGGAGAGTCATTTAAGGATGACTCTTTGTATTTATAAGTGGCTAAAGTGTATTTCTATTTTTAATCAATAATTGGAATTTATTTTTATTGAACTCTCTGTACTCTCTTTCTTGAAATTTTTGTTTTTTTCTTTCCTAACTGTGTGAATATAGTGAAATACATAGAAAAGATTTCCTCCTGTTAAATTATCTTTGTATTCCCCAAATAAAACCTCTTTTATCTATGACTGGTTTTAATTATACATGCATATACGTATGTGTGTATGTTGGATCTGATGCACGATTCTGTTTGTTGTTGTTCAGCCCCTGAGTCAGGCCCAGCTCTTTGCAGCCCCATGGACGGCAGCCCGCCAGGCTTCCCTGTCCTCCACCGTCTCCCAGGGCTCAAATTTGTGTCCATTGGGTCAGTGGTGCCATCCAGCCGTCTCCTCCTCTGCTACTCTCTTCTCCTTTTGTCTTCAGTCTTTCCCAGCATCAGAGCTTTTCCCATGAGTCAGCTCAGCTTTGGCATCTGTCCTTCTAATGACTTCTAGAAAATCAGTAATTCTCTATTTAGGATTCTTTAATTTTTATTTGTCAAGTTGGCCTATATGATTTATTTTTCTTCATTGTCCTTTTTGAGTTTCTGTACCAAGCATATAGTAATAATTGGTTGTCTATTGCTGAGTATGTTATTCAGCAAAACCAGGTGTCTTAAAAAGAACGCAAACATTTTTAGAAAAATTCTCTGCGAAGTTCTCTGAATCAGGAGTGGGCGAGGAGCTCGTCTGGGCGGTCTGACTTGAGGCCTCCCGCAGGGCTGCCGTGAGCTGACCGGCCGGGGCCGGGCGTGGCCGGGGCGTGGCCCGGAGGCCGCCTGTGCGGCCAGCTCTGGGAGGAAGCCCCGCGCCTCTCTCCGCGAGCCCCTCGCAGGAAGGCTCGGGGTTCTCACGGCAGAGCGATGGGTTCCCGTCAGAAGAGCTCATCCGGGCAGAAGCTCAGCGTGTTTTATGGGCTCCCTGAGGAGTCAGTGACCCTTCCGCCCGCGCCCACGGGCCTCCCCAGCCGTGGCTCCTGTAGGAGGGCTCGCGCCGCAGGCTGGCTGGAGGCCGGGGCCACGGCGACCCGCACGGCCTGCCCGCGCCCTTCCTCTTCCTCTGGAAGAGCCAGTGTCGCCTTGGAGCTGCTAATGTCTGGGCTCGGCCTCTTCAGCCGTGCCTGACTCTTTGTGCCCCTGTGGCCCGTGGCCCGCCAGGCTCCTCTGCCCGTGGGATTTCCGAGGCAAGAACACTGGAGTGGGTGCCATTTCCTTCTCCAGGGGTCTTCCATCATGACCCAGGGATGGAAGGCCCGTCTCCTGACTCTCCTGAAGCCCTGAAACCCACCGGGGAATCACCTGGTGTGCTGTTATAAAAAGAACGTGTCTTTTTATTCATTGCTTAACTGCTGATAAGGCTCATAGGGTTTTAAAACTTTTTCTTGAACCTATATTGGTCATTTAATATTTACATAAAATTTGCTTATTTTAGGTTTCACATCATAGGTATCAAGCATGGTTATTTTCTTAATATTTGAAAAATCTATATTAAATTTCTACTATATACAGTCTTTCATTACTAATTTGCTTACCTCTGTCTTTAATTTTAATCCATTTTATAAAAGGCATATCCTTTTTATCCTCTTCAAATAAATAGTTTCTATTGATCTATATTTTATTACTTCTTATTAAGTAATACTTCTTAAGTAATTATGTAATACTTCTATAAATAAATCACATTGTATTATACAAACTTATATAATATGAATAGCATATACATAAATAATGTTCTTTCCTTCCTCTGCTTACTTCAGATTTACTATACAGTTTTTTTTCCCCAAATTTCTTTTTTTTTTTAAGGTTTTTTTTTGGGGGGGGCACTTCTATTGATCTTTCATTTATTTATCTTTTGTTTCTTGGCCTGTGAGGGTCTCCCATTGCAGTGACCTCTCTTGCTGCAGAGCACCAGCTCTGGGCACATGTGCTCCAGAGCTCCAGATTGGTAGTTGGACACACCAGTCCAGCTGCTCCGTGGCACATGGGATCTTCCCCCCTTGCACTGTAAGGCAGTGTCTTCACCCACTGTACCACCAGGGAAGCCCTCCCCTAATTTCTTGAACTGAACATTTGTCATTAGCTTTCTCCTTTTCTAATGCATATACTTAAGGCTACAATTTTTTTAATGCAGTGCTCAAGTAGTTTTGTATATACTATTTTTTTTTTTTTTAGATTTATTTATTTTATTTTGGGCGGGGGTCGGGTTGGGAGGGAGGGAGTGGGCGGGCCATTCTTATTCTATTTTCATCTGTCTGTTCTTTGGCTCCTGTGGCCCGTGGCCCGCAGGCTCCTCTGCCCGTGGGATTTCGAGGCAAGAACACTGGAGTGGGTGCCATTTCCTTCTCCAGGGGTCTTCCATCATGACCCAGGGATGGAAGGCCCGTCTCCTGACTCTCCTGAAGCCCTGAAACCCACCGGGGAATCACCTGGTGTGCTGTTATAAAAAGAACGTGTCTTTTTATTCATTGCTTAACTGCTGATAAGGCTCATAGGGTTTTAAAACTTTTTCTTGAACCTATATTGGTCATTTAATATTTACATAAAATTTGCTTATTTTAGGTTTCACATCATAGGTATCAAGCATGGTTATTTTCTTAATATTTGAAAAATCTATATTAAATTTCTACTATATACAGTCTTTCATTACTAATTTGCTTACCTCTGTCTTTAATTTTAATCCATTTTATAAAAGGCATATCCTTTTTATCCTCTTCAAATAAATAGTTTCTATTGATCTATATTTTATTACTTCTTATTAAGTAATACTTCTTAAGTAATTATGTAATACTTCTATAAATAAATCACATTGTATTATACAAACTTATATAATATGAATAGCATATACATAAATAATGTTCTTTCCTTCCTCTGCTTACTTCAGATTTACTATACAGTTTTTTTTCCCCAAATTTCTTTTTTTTTTTAAGGTTTTTTTTTGGGGGGGGCACTTCTATTGATCTTTCATTTATTTATCTTTTGTTTCTTGGCCTGTGAGGGTCTCCCATTGCAGTGACCTCTCTTGCTGCAGAGCACCAGCTCTGGGCACATGTGCTCCAGAGCTCCAGATTGGTAGTTGGACACACCAGTCCAGCTGCTCCGTGGCACATGGGATCTTCCCCCCTTGCACTGTAAGGCAGTGTCTTCACCCACTGTACCACCAGGGAAGCCCTCCCCTAATTTCTTGAACTGAACATTTGTCATTAGCTTTCTCCTTTTCTAATGCATATACTTAAGGCTACAATTTTTTTAATGCAGTGCTCAAGTAGTTTTGTATATACTATTTTTTTTTTTTTTAGATTTATTTATTTTATTTTGGGCGGGGGTCGGGTTGGGGAGGGAGGGGAGTGGGCGGGCCACTTCTATTGGTCTTTCATTTCTCTATTTTCATCTGTCTGTTCTTTGGCTCCTGTGGGCCTCCCATCGCAGTGGCCTCTGTCGTTGCAGAGCGCCGGCTCTGGGCGCGCGAGCGCCAGAGCTCCTGCTCGGTAATTGGACACATCAGTCCAGCCGCTCTGCGGCACGTGTGATCTTCCCAGGCCAGGGATCAAACCGGCGCCCCTTGCACTGCAAGGCAGTGTCCTTACCCATTGGACCACCAGGGGAAGCCCTGTATATACTATTTATATTGTTGCTTGAACCTACACATTTTATTGTTTTTTTAATAATTATTTTGACTCATGGATTATTTAGAGATATTTTATGGTACTCAAACATAAGCTTGTGGTTGATTTTCCTCACCAACTTTTACTATGGATTAGCAATTTTATTCCATTTTTGTTTATACTCCGTGGTCTGTGTGATTGTGACTTGGTGGCAGTTTTTAAGCTTGTGCTCTAGGATGTGGTCAGTCTTTCTAAGTGTTCCATATGTGCATGAGTAAAGTAAGTGGTTTTTGAATCTGGAGTGCAGGGTTTAGGATATGTTTGTTTGGTCAAATGTCCATTGTGTGCTCTCTGCCTGTTGTAATGGTTTCTGAGAAAGATGACCCCAAAACTCATGCTGCAATTTTTTTTTGGGGGGTGGAGAGGGGTGCGGGGTGGGGAGGGAGGGGAGCAGGCGGGCCACTTCTATTGGTCTTTCATTTGTCCATTTTCATCTGTCTTTGTTCTTTGGCCCACCTGGGCCTCCCATCGCGGTGGCCTCTGTTGTCGCAGAGCACTGGCTCCGGGTGCATGCGCTCCAGAGCTCCGGCTCAGTGATTGGACACATCGGTCCAGCCGCTCTGCAGCACGTGGGATCTTCCCAGGCCAGGGATCGAACCGGTGCCCCTTGTACCGCAAGGCAGTGTCCTTACCCACTGGACCACCAGGGAAGCCCTGTATATACTATTTATATTGTTGCTTGAACCTACACATTTTATTGTTTTTTTAATAATTATTTTGACTCATGGATTATTTAGAGATATTTTATGGTACTCAAACATAAGCTTGTGGTTGATTTTCCTCACCAACTTTTACTATGGATTAGCAATTTTATTCCATTTTTGTTTATACTCCGTGGTCTGTGTGATTGTGACTTGGTGGCAGTTTTTAAGCTTGTGCTCTAGGATGTGGTCAGTCTTTCTAAGTGTTCCATATGTGCATGAGTAAAGTAAGTGGTTTTTGAATCTGGAGTGCAGGGTTTAGGATATGTTTGTTTGGTCAAATGTCCATTGTGTGCTCTCTGCCTGTTGTAATGGTTTCTGAGAAAGATGACCCCAAAACTCATGCTGCAATTTTTTTTGGGGGGTGGAGAGGGGTGCGGGTTGGGGAGGGAGGGGGGTGGGTGGGCCACTTTTGTTGGTCTTTCATTTATCTATTTTCATCCGTCTTTGTTCTTTGGCCCATGTGGGCTTCCCATCGTGGTGGCCTCTGTTGTCGCAGAGCACTGGCTCCGGGTGCATGCGCTCCAGAGCTCCGGCTCGGTGATTGAACACATGGGTCCAGCCGCTCCGTGGCACGTGGGATCTTCCCAGGCCAGGGATCGAACCCGCACCCCTTGCACTGCAAGGCAGTGTCCTTACCCACTGGACCACCAGGGAAGCCCCTATGCTGCAATTTTGAACTTTTTCAATTTCATCATCAGTTCTGCTAGAATATGCCTCATAAGGTTGCCTTGAGTTAAGAAGCTAGGTACCAGACTAAATGTGATGTCTGAGACACAGTCCCCACACAGAAATGCCAGTTGTTTTAGCTAATTTATTTTATTCAGGTGAGCATTTGTGCACCAGATTACCTTTTAAAATTTATGCAACTGTTTCCATGCTTTAAAAGAGAAAGCAAAAACTCTAATTTCTCTTTTTCATACGCCTCTGTTGTAAAAGCTTATTATCAGATGTGTGTGTGTTTATGTGCATGTAAAATTATTTTCTAATGAATATATTTAAGATCTTTTACCCAAAATTTAGAAAATATATATTCTCTGCAAGACATTTTTAAATAGCATGTTCTAGGCCACAAGATAAATATATATTTATGTTTAGCTGCTCAGTCATGTCTGACTCTATATACTATGTTAAATATATATTATATATAATGTATATTAAGTTAAACATATTATATCTAATTGTATTATTAATTTTATTAAATAATAGCAACAGCAATATCAATAACAGGTAATAATACATCATATTATTGATTAATAATGAATGTGGATATTTGACTGACATTTTAAAGTTAATTTATGTTGTTCCATTATTTTCTAAATCATATTAGGATCACAGAGCATTTCAGTTCTTATCATACTTTTTTTTAAAAAAATCAAAGATTTTTTTCTTTGATTACTGCTTCCTTCATTCTATCTCGTTTGTATTCTAGATACATTCTGGGTTCAGTTTCCATTTATTTTTAAAGTATAACCTTTAGTAACGTTTGTTGTAAAACTAGAAACTGTTTTTATTCTGTAAACAGCTTTTTTGTGTGTGATATCATTTGCGTGTCCTAGGATTGATCCGTTTAAAGCCAACACCTCAATGTTGTCTTTAGCCTGTGCGCCATGTGGGCCTCCCATCGTGGTGGCCTCTGTTGTCGCAGAGCACTGGCTCCGGGTGCATGCGCTCCAGAGCTCCGGCTCGGTGATTGAACACATGGGTCCAGCCGCTCCGTGGCACGTGGGATCTTCCCAGGCCAGGGATCGAACCCGCACCCCTTGCACTGCAAGGCAGTGTCCTTACCCACTGGACCACCAGGGAAGCCCCTATGCTGCAATTTTGAACTTTTTCAATTTCATCATCAGTTCTGCTAGAATATGCCTCATAAGGTTGCCTTGAGTTAAGAAGCTAGGTACCAGACTAAATGTGATGTCTGAGACACAGTCCCCACACAGAAATGCCAGTTGTTTTAGCTAATTTATTTTATTCAGGTGAGCATTTGTGCACCAGATTACCTTTTAAAATTTATGCAACTGTTTCCATGCTTTAAAAGAGAAAGCAAAAACTCTAATTTCTCTTTTTCATACGCCTCTGTTGTAAAAGCTTATTATCAGATGTGTGTGTGTTTATGTGCATGTAAAATTATTTTCTAATGAATATATTTAAGATCTTTTACCCAAAATTTAGAAAATATATATTCTCTGCAAGACATTTTTAAATAGCATGTTCTAGGCCACAAGATAAATATATATTTATGTTTAGCTGCTCAGTCATGTCTGACTCTATATACTATGTTAAATATATATTATATATAATGTATATTAAGTTAAACATATTATATCTAATTGTATTATTAATTTTATTAAATAATAGCAACAGCAATATCAATAACAGGTAATAATACATCATATTATTGATTAATAATGAATGTGGATATTTGACTGACATTTTAAAGTTAATTTATGTTGTTCCATTATTTTCTAAATCATATTAGGATCACAGAGCATTTCAGTTCTTATCATACTTTTTTTTAAAAAAATCAAAGATTTTTTTCTTTGATTACTGCTTCCTTCATTCTATCTCGTTTGTATTCTAGATACATTCTGGGTTCAGTTTCCATTTATTTTTAAAGTATAACCTTTAGTAACGTTTGTTGTAAAACTAGAAACTGTTTTTATTCTGTAAACAGCTTTTTTGTGTGTGATATCATTTGCGTGTCCTAGGATTGATCCGTTTAAAGCCAACACCTCAATGTTGTCTTTAGCCTGTCCACAGCCGTGTCCTATGGTTACCACGTCAGTTTTAGATTTATCACATCCAGTTTAGAATCAGTCATGTCAGCTCCGTGTGACCCCAGGGACGGAGCCCACCAGGCTCCTCTATCCACAGGATTCCCCAGGCAAGAATCCTGGAGTGGGCTGCCATTTCCTTCTCCAGGGAATCTTCCTGGCCCGGGGTTGAGCCCAGGTCTCCTGCACTGCGGGGGGCTCCTTCCTGTCTGAGCCACCAGGGCAGCCCAGTTTTAGGAGCTGACCTCTGAAAGCCCCTGTCACCCTTTCTTTCTCGCTCCCTCTGCCACCACCACCCCCAGCCCGACAGCCACTATTTCTATTGTGTCTCTATAGATTGCCCTGAATTTGAGTATGAATGGAATTATCTAATATGATTCTAGTTATATATATTCTATGTCATGTAGTGTGCAGTCTTCTGACTAGTTTCTTGGAGGATGTATCGGTGGTTCATGCTATTTTACAGCTAAATGATGTGCCATTGTATGGTTTTGCCTTTCCGCTGCTTCACACCTCAGTGGGTGGACGTCTGTGGCGTCTCCGCCTGGGGGCTGTCACGGACGCCGCTGCTGGGAACGTCGTGCACACGTGCGGGCCTTCTGGTCATCGCTGTCCTGTATAGGGTTTGAAATCAGGAAGTGTGAGTGCTCCTACTGGTTATTTTGTTAAATATTGCCTGTGTCTCTTGAAATTCTACATATGAACTTTAGAATAGCCTTTCCATTTCTTTTTCTGGGATGTTATTCTTTGTTTGATAAAGTTAATTTATGTTGTTCCATTATTTTCTAAATCATATTAGGATCACAGAGCATTTCAGTTCTTATCATACTTTTTAAAAATCAAAGATTTTTTCTTTGATTACTGCTTCCTTCATTCTATCTCGTTTGTATTCTAGATACATTCTGGGTTCAGTTTCCATTTATTTTTAAAGTATAACCTTTAGTAACGTTTGTTGTAAAACTAGAAACTGTTTTTATTCTGTAAACAGCTTTTTTGTGTGTGATATCATTTGCGTGTCCTAGGATTGATCCGTTTAAAGCCAACACCTCAATGTTGTCTTTAGCCTGTCCACAGCCGTGTCCTATGGTTACCACGTCAGTTTTAGATTTATCACATCCAGTTTAGAATCAGTCATGTCAGCTCCGTGTGACCCCAGGGACGGAGCCCACCAGGCTCCTCTATCCACAGGATTCCCCAGGCAAGAATCCTGGAGTGGGCTGCCATTTCCTTCTCCAGGGAATCTTCCTGGCCCGGGGTTGAGCCCAGGTCTCCTGCACTGCGGGGGGCTCCTTCCTGTCTGAGCCACCAGGGCAGCCCAGTTTTAGGAGCTGACCTCTGAAAGCCCCTGTCACCCTTTCTTTCTCGCTCCCTCTGCCACCACCACCCCCAGCCCGACAGCCACTATTTCTATTGTGTCTCTATAGATTGCCCTGAATTTGAGTATGAATGGAATTATCTAATATGATTCTAGTTATATATATTCTATGTCATGTAGTGTGCAGTCTTCTGACTAGTTTCTTGGAGGATGTATCGGTGGTTCATGCTATTTTACAGCTAAATGATGTGCCATTGTATGGTTTTGCCTTTCCGCTGCTTCACACCTCAGTGGGTGGACGTCTGTGGCGTCTCCGCCTGGGGGCTGTCACGGACGCCGCTGCTGGGAACGTCGTGCACACGTGCGGGCCTTCTGGTCATCGCTGTCCTGTATAGGGTTTGAAATCAGGAAGTGTGAGTGCTCCTACTGGTTATTTTGTTAAATATTGCCTGTGTCTCTTGAAATTCTACATATGAACTTTAGAATAGCCTTTCCATTTCATGAATTTATTCTTTGCTTGGAGAATTGAAACTTGAAGCTTCTCTTATGTATTGATACATAGCTTATCAAGTATAAAATACTCAATTGACAATTTTGCTTTGTTTATTCATTTCTTACTGTTTTAGCACTATTATTGGATGATTTTCTGTTTTTATTGATGAGAAATTTGCCGTCATCAGTCTAACTTTGGTTCTCATTAATATAGTCTGTGTTTTTCTCTTTTTTTTACTTTCAAGGTAAACACTGTGTCTTTGGTGTGATATAGTTCTAGTAAAAGATACCCTTGTTTACATATATATTTCTAATTGGATTGAGTGCCCTTCATGACTCCAAGGTCTCATGCCTTATTTCTGCAATTGCTATCCATAGGAATATTTTTGATCTTTTCATTTTATTCTTTATGTCTTTAGTATCCACTATGCCTTATTTATATTTTCTGTATCTTTGTTTCTCCATGACGAGATCTAGACGATTCCTCAAATGTATTTTCTGCTTCTTTACTGTTTTCTTCAACTGTATGAAACCTTTTCCTTAACCATTGAATCTTAATCTTAATGAATTTACCTTCTTATTTCTGATATTCCATTTTTCTTTTCTTTTTTGGCGGGGGGACAGGTTGGGGAGGGAGGGGGGTGGGCGGGCCACTTCTATTGGTCTTTCATTTATCTATTTTCATCCATCATTGTTCTTTGGCTTGTGTGGGCCTCCCATTTCAGTGGCCTCTGTTGTCACAGAGCACCAGCTCTGGCGCATGCGCTCCTGAGCTCCAGCTCGGTAATTGGACACATCGGTCCAGATCTTCCCAGGCCAGGGATCGAACTGGCGCCCCTTGCCCTGCAAGGTGGTGTCCTTACCCACTGGACCACCAGGGATGCCCCTGATATTCCATTTTTATTAGCAGAGATTAAAGAAACACTGGCTGGGATAAGACAGCCGTGTTCAAATTCTGACTTCTTTGCTTAAGAGCTGTATAATCTTGAGCAATACTTAACTTCTCTGTCATGTCCTAGCTTCCTCCTTTCAAAAATTGAATACTAATAGTGTATTTTCAGAGGATAACTATCAATATTAACAGGATTAGGTGAAATGCTTACCACAGTGTCTAGCATTTAACAACACTAAACTTTGTCTTTAAACAAAGCAGCCTCTATTCTTTTTAAATTAGCCTACCATCCTCTCTGTTCATTCTCCTGTTGTCTTAATTGTGTAAACCCTAACAACTGGCTTATCTTTCACCTCTGGTTTTGGGGCGCTAGTTTTCCCTTGTGTTTCTTCTGTTGATTCATGGTAGAATCTAAGTCTGAATCCAGCCTCGAATGCCACTATGAAGGAATATTTTTCACAATCTGAATATAGAATATATCAAAAGTTCTATAGGTTGATTTACAATTTTGAAATAGTTAGACGTGGCATGTGCACCTCCAGGGGAACAGTTACCCTGGGCCTTGCAGAGGTCAGGGGTCTGTGGAGTTCTATTCCTGTATCAGAAACAGGTTCATGAGGAAAGCGTTAGAGGAGGAGATGGTCAGTGCCACGTGGAAGCACACTGTGTGTGTTGTGGGGTCGCAGGGGTAGGATGCCCATTCAGCAGCAGCTCCCACGTCAGGAGGTCCTCCTGGAGATGGGGTGGGGTTCAGGACCGCGGGTGCCATGGCGCAGACCACAGCTGGTTGTGGGAAGGGGCCAGGGGGCGCGGCGGGTTTTCTAGAGCAGTGTCACGGTTCAGGCTCGGTACACAGGAAGACACTCGCATCAGGCTGAGCAGGAGGCTGGCAGAGGCTAAGGGGCCTTGGTGGCCTCAGGCCCGTCGCTGACCACTTCATGTGGACACAGGGAGTCACTACAGGGCCGGAAGCTGCGAGGACACAGCCAGGCCCCTGGATCACCTGAGGCCGCCAGGCTGCAGGAGGCAGTTGGACGGCCAAGGTCGAGGCCAGGAGATCTGGATGGGAAGTTGTCAGCGAGCAAGGGCAGGTGGTGGCGGAGGCCTTAGCTGGATGGAGAGGTGGGGACGGCTGAGAAGTGCAGGAGGCGACACGGGCAGGGATGGGCTCGTCCATCGTCCAGCTGACAGCTGCGTACCCTCAGAGGGGATCACCTTTCAGGCCACATCTAAGTCATAAAAAGGGGATGGACATCAGGCCCAAAGAGGAATGGGCGCCCTCAGCTCATCAGAACCGCTGCGCCCACCTGCCTGGCCGGGAGCCAGCCCTGCCTTGCCCACAGTCGAGGTGGCACCCCTCACAGACGCCTGAGCCTTGTTCCCCTTGGGTTTCAGGACACAGGGACAGATTACGAGGCTGCCAGCAGCTCGTGCCCTGGGCCACCCTTTCGTAGTGGATGTTCACGTAGAAGCCCTGGCAGATCTTCTTGGGAAGAAAGCAGGTGCAGGACTAGGAGTTGGGAGTGAGGGCGTGCCCGCCCTCTGGATGGATCGTGGTCAGGGAAGGACAGGGCCCGCCTCCGTGCCCTCTGGCTTGGGACCATCACGGCCCTTGTGCCTGACTGCCAGCTTAGGTCTCGGGGAGTGGCGCTGGGTCAGGGCGGGCGGGGCCGACCCTCGGAGCCCCTCGAGGGCCCCGTGTCTGGGAAGAGGTGTGATGGAGCCGGGGGATGCCCAGGCTCCACGGATCCTCCCTCCTGGGTTGCTCAGCCCTGAGCCCCCTTGCCCCATCTCCTTATCTAAATTCACAGGCCCCGCTTCCTGTAAATGGCACTTTATCCAGCTGGAAATGTGAGTTCTGTCAGGAGCACTGGGCTCCGTCATGCTTATCAGAAATACATTATCAGGTGGGGATTAGACGGAGGCCAGTGCTGCTGTGCTGTCCATGCCGGTGAGCAGTGAATAATGGAAGCTCCACAGGCCGGAGACAGGCAGTCGGCAGGCCGGGCTCGCCCAGCCTCCCGCGCGCTCGGTTCAGTGTGGCGCACGGGGCTCCTGGGAGGCTCTCTGCTCCACTCCCCGGCCGCGGTCGCGCGGCCCCGGGCCAAGCTCGTCCATGCCTCCCTTCCGTCCTCCCTGCTTGTCTCTCTAGCTTCCTGTGCCCAGCCGCGGCAGCATCTAATAGAAGCTATGGAACTGTAACAGCTGGAAGAAACACTTGGACAAAGGCCCAAGCTTGGCCTTTTTCATGAAAATGGGTGGCCGGAGAGTCAGGGTCAGCCGTCTCTCTCTGGAGAGACGACCGCAGGAAAGGGGGGCAGTTGACCATGAAGGAGCGTGGATGGAGAGAGAACATGGGTTAGACATCCATTTGGAAGACAGGATCAGTGGACCTGATGATGGACGGAGGGGGCTTCCCAGATGGCTCAGGGATAAAGAGCCTGCCCACTAGGGCAGGAGCCACAGGAGATGTGGGTTCGATTCCTGCATCAGGAAGGTCCCCTGGAAAAGGGCAAGGCAACCCAGTCCACTATGCTTGCCCAGAAAATCCCATGGATAGAGGAGCCTGGCTAGTCTGGACCAGGGAGCTTCCAGTATGCAGGCTCCATCCATCCTGTCGCTCTGTAGACTCACCCTCGCCCACGGGGCGAGCCCAGACACACGCCGAGTGGCTGGGGATTCACAGGCTTTCCAGCGTATCCGCGTGAGTCTCCATAGTGGAGAGCCACTTTGGAAGAAGGACAGACACAGTGTTTACACATAAACGTGAGGTGTGTCCAGTCAGGCAGATGCTCTTGAATACCTGCTGTGTGCTCGTCTAGTGGCTTCATGCAGAAGCACCCGTGTGTCGCACCAAAGTCTGCCTTGAAGTATGTGATAATGTCTGCTCCTGAAGACAGCTTTCCCATAGTGATCTGAAAGTCCTTCTAAAATATTAATATTCCTGAGAGGCACAAAGGTAAATGCTATTAGCTTTACCTTCCAGGTGGGTGAGAAAAAGCAAAGGCGCCACACTGGGAAGTGCCGGATGTCAAAGCCGTTCATTTTCTTTGGAAATGACAATGAGATCACTTCTTGTATTTGAGTTATCCAAATGATTTCTCCAGCTTTAATATTGTTCCCCCATTTCTTTTCCCTTTAGTTATTACCTTGGATTTGCACTATTGTGTGTAACTTAAAATTAATTATTCAGCTCTAATGCCTAATTCTGGTTAGCACTTTAATTATGAGGTTCCTTTAGCTTTTACATGAATTACAGTCCAAGTGAATGAGCAGTATTTACTTCCACTAATGACAATTTTCATTACTCTTCCCGTCCACGGTCACCACACGGTGAAGGCTTTCAAAGCTAGAGGGAGAATCCAATAAAGGTGAGAGTCTCCAAGTCCCACTGGCCTCGGAGGAGAGACGATGGAGGTGGGAAGGGACCCGTCGTGATGCTTGGAGGACGGCAGGGTTAATCGTGCTTCTCGTCGTTTCTGGTGTTTACATCCTCTGCCTTCATCCACAGGGGCAGGGGTCAGCGCCCGACCCTCGGGATCCTTGCGGAGGTGGAAATCTGAGCTGGGAACTCTGTGCATGTGCAACTTCCTCCCAACCCCTGACTGAAATAGTTCATAAAGTCCCTGCCCGCCCACTCTAGGCTTTCTTTGTATGATCAGGAATATCTGGCTGTTTGGGAAATTCAGACCCAAGGCCCCCACGCCTAGATCCTCAGGCAGCAGCATCGATGGAACTTTTCCGCAGCCTGTACCCACCTGACTTATACTTCACAGGAGACACTGAACTCTGAGGTCAGGACGTGTGCAGGCACGACTGTGTCCAGGGAGCGGCCGTGTGGTTCTGTGGCCGGAGTTGGTCACTCTAGAACAATGACGTGAGCTTTCTTTTTATCCCTTGAAAAATTTTATTCTGTAGATGTTCAGTTGCTTATTTTTTACTGGGGAATATTGTGTCTGTTTTTTGTTGTTATCGTGTAATGGAAAAACATATCTGCTCCTCTTTTCTGTGCCCGTGTGGCACTTGCCATGGGCCCTTGCCGTCTGTCTCCACAAGGATTCAATCCTGTGCTGTGGCCGCTGCCGGCCTTCAGCACCCCCGAAGGAGTCCAGGCTGGAGAGCAGAAGGGAGGCACGCTGTGCCTGGGGAGAGCTGGCAGGACAGGTCTTCAGGTTAGTGAGAGAGTCTCAGGAGCTGATTTTATGAGCCCGAGTCTTGCATCTCCTGCTCCGTGGAAACGCACTAAAATACTTCATGGTGACGCCTGCTCCTTCTCACTAGCAGTGACCTGCATGAGGCCAGCAGGAACCTTCTGCAAAACCCATGTGCTTGATTGCATGTGCCCCCCTCCCCTGACCCAGATCACATATGTGCTACCCCCTCCCTGTCCCTCTGGGGCAGCCTCTCGGAGCAGCCTGACATGCTGTCTCCTGGGCTACAGTGGCTCCCCAGGTGGGAAAGAATGCACCTGCCCATGCAGGAGACTGAAGAGAGGTGGGTTTGATCCCTGGGTCAGGAAGAGCTCCCGGAGGAGGGCTGGGCGCCTCTCTCCAGTGTTCCCGCCTGGAGACGCCCATGGACAGAGGAGCCCGGTGGGCTGCGGTCCGCAGGGTTGCGAAGAGTCAGACACGACTGTAGCGACTGAGCACACGTGCGTGGGCTGTAGTCTTCATTTTGTCCCAGCTAAATCTTGCCTCTCAGTGGTGCGTTTGTTTTCACTGGCATACAGAAGCACTTCTGCCAAGTTCCTCTTTCTCTGGGCTTTCTCGCATTTCAAGCCAGGACAGACTTCCTGAGTTTGCTGCTGGGTGCCCGGGTCTGCCCTGAGACCGAGCGCCTCCCAGGGTCCTCGTGTGCCACATGGAGCCCGCGGGCGCTCCTGCCCTGGGCTGCTCTGGGGGGTACATGAACGAGCGTGTGTGAAGGGCTCCCACTGGTCGCTGGCTCGCCTGGTGTCAGGGTGGGTTCTGTGGTCCCGTGTGACAGTGCCATTCCGACCTCAGCACTGCCATTATTTATGAAAATCCTATGTGGGCTCTGCTTAAGTTCCTTCGAGGACAATATAAGAAGACATTATTCGTGTATGATATTAAGGATACAATGTATTATTCCACTGAAAAGAAAGCTTTTAAAAGAGACCATTGTGGAGATAAAGACACAGGATGGAGCAAGCAGGCTGTTTACGCGGAGCCCCCTGGAGCTGGGTGTCCCCTCCATCACGAGCGCGGGGCAGAGAGTGGGCGCTGGCGGAGGAACAGGGGAGCTTCACCACGGGAAGAAGGGGAGGCTACAAAATGCACTGACTGGAAGCCATTGGTGGGGGAGGCTCCCGGTAGGCACACCAGAAACAGGGCATTTATGCCATTGGTCAGGGGAGCATCTTTGGTTGCCTCTGGCTGGTTCAGAGCTAGAAAAGGAGTGAGAATTAGGGAAGCTGTCAGTGATCAGCCGGGTCCTGGCCAGGTGGAGCCGATCGTTCCAGGATTCTTGTCTGGCTTCCTGGCTTGCTGGTGAGAGAGAAGTTGGACTTCTCACAGGCCTGCCTTAATAGCACCCTGATTCTGGGCTGTGGCTGCACATGATGGTCCCCCGCCAGTATATGCACTTTTATATGTGGTCTGGACATTCAATCATCTAGCACATTCAGTGGTGCTATGCAGATGCTTTTCGCTTTGTGGGCCTAACTGACCATTAAATCAGGGTGGCTAAAACTTCTAGTTAGAAAGCCTGTAAAATAAAATAAAAGTAATAAAGTTGCATTGATTTTTTAAAAAAAAATTCCCACAGCAGACGCTAAATGAATAAGCATTTCAGATTGAATTGATTTCAGGGTTTATTTTAATACATGATTGTCCGTCCCCTACTGGGTTTAAGGTTTTACTAAGGTTCACTTGGTTTTTTACATTAATTAATTAATTTTTATTGATTAATTTTTTGCCTGTTCTGGGTCTTCATTGCTACATGAGGTTTCTCTAGTTTCAGAGAGTGGGGCTACTCTCTGGGTGTGGCGTGCAGGCTTCTCATTGTGATGACTTTGCTTGTTGCGGAGCACAGGCTCTCAGGAGCACGGGCTTCAGTGGTTTTGGTTCTCGGGCTCCAAGACAAAGGCTTCGCAGGTGCCAGCACATGGGCTTGGTTGCTCTGTGACATGTGGAATCTTCCCGGACTAGGGATAGAACCAGTGTCCCTTCCAATGCAAGGCAGATTGTTATCCACTGGACCATCAGGGCAACCCCTTAACTTGGATTTTGAATAAATTTAAGTAACAATTGTGTGCTCTTAAAGTGGGGGGATTGTGGTAAAAATAAATCATTTAAAGGTTGTATTTTTAGGAGATAAGTTACTAATGCTTTTGGGGAGTCTTCTATGTGTATTGTTTGTTCTTCACCTAGATGTTCTGTTTGGGATATATTTACAGGATAATTTTATGGCTGAATCGTATTCCTGGAGCCCTTTGATAGAAGGAGACTTCTAAAATGTATTAGCTGATAGAGATTAACCTGTTTGGGAGTAGCAGTTGGCAAGATCCAAAAGAGTTAGTTCTTTGGATACTGTGATTTCATGGTGGAGTTCTTGTGATCTGACATTTCAATGTGGATTCTTGTGTTACAATGTATTGTCTTTGGGGCATGAGTCTGTCATGCATATGGCCCAACTCCAGAAAGGCAGAAGGCCTGATATGCTCAAGGTGGGAAGAAGTAGGTCCCATGGAAAGTTTATGGCTCTGGTCATCACGAGCACAAACAAGACTGGGCTTAGTGACCTGTTGTCACAGGGTATGAAGCTCCTGATGCCCGTCTAAATCAGGGTGGCTAAAACTTCTAGTTAGAAAGCCTGTAAAATAAAATAAAAGTAATAAAGTTGCATTGATTTTTTAAAAAAAAATTCCCACAGCAGACGCTAAATGAATAAGCATTTCAGATTGAATTGATTTCAGGGTTTATTTTAATACATGATTGTCCGTCCCCTACTGGGTTTAAGGTTTTACTAAGGTTCACTTGGTTTTTTACATTAATTAATTAATTTTTATTGATTAATTTTTTGCCTGTTCTGGGTCTTCATTGCTACATGAGGTTTCTCTAGTTTCAGAGAGTGGGGCTACTCTCTGGGTGTGGCGTGCAGGCTTCTCATTGTGATGACTTTGCTTGTTGCGGAGCACAGGCTCTCAGGAGCACGGGCTTCAGTGGTTTTGGTTCTCGGGCTCCAAGACAAAGGCTTCGCAGGTGCCAGCACATGGGCTTGGTTGCTCTGTGACATGTGGAATCTTCCCGGACTAGGGATAGAACCAGTGTCCCTTCCAATGCAAGGCAGATTGTTATCCACTGGACCATCAGGGCAACCCCTTAACTTGGATTTTGAATAAATTTAAGTAACAATTGTGTGCTCTTAAAGTGGGGGGATTGTGGTAAAAATAAATCATTTAAAGGTTGTATTTTTAGGAGATAAGTTACTAATGCTTTTGGGGAGTCTTCTATGTGTATTGTTTGTTCTTCACCTAGATGTTCTGTTTGGGATATATTTACAGGATAATTTTATGGCTGAATCGTATTCCTGGAGCCCTTTGATAGAAGGAGACTTCTAAAATGTATTAGCTGATAGAGATTAACCTGTTTGGGAGTAGCAGTTGGCAAGATCCAAAAGAGTTAGTTCTTTGGATACTGTGATTTCATGGTGGAGTTCTTGTGATCTGACATTTCAATGTGGATTCTTGTGTTACAATGTATTGTCTTTGGGGCATGAGTCTGTCATGCATATGGCCCAACTCCAGAAAGGCAGAAGGCCTGATATGCTCAAGGTGGGAAGAAGTAGGTCCCATGGAAAGTTTATGGCTCTGGTCATCACGAGCACAAACAAGACTGGGCTTAGTGACCTGTTGTCACAGGGTATGAAGCTCCTGATGCCCGCGTCTGGCTCTCTCCCTTTAACCCGCCTTGTCGAAGAAGGGGCTTTGAAACAGCTGGAAAGAAACAAGGTCACAGGGGTAAACTCCCAAAATGCTGAAGTTGAAGAGAAATGAACTTCACGTATAGTAAATATGTGTATACACACATAAACGAGCACATGCACACACCGATGGAATTATTCCCTCGACTCTTTGTTTCAGCCTGCCTATTATTAGAAAGGAAAGAAACATTGTTCCCCATTCTTATGGGAAAAATCTTCAGGAGAAATTGCTTTTTTCCTTCTGATGAGACGTTAGGGTGGGACGTGACCAGGCACTTGATCTGTATGTCTCCTAAATTTCAGCAGTACCTGCTCCCCCGCCAAAGAGACAAAGAGTGAAGACGCCAGAACTGTGATCTGTGTACGAGCCACACCACATCTCAGTCTAACTCAGTGCCTTTCCAGAATTAGCGCTTCTGTGGCCAGCCTATTGCTGAGCACTCACTTTACTCAGAAACATCCATCCTGGACCAAGAGAGGAAAGATTGAACCTGTGAGAACCGCTGAGAAGTCAGCCCTCACTAGCATAATCCATCTCCATTGGCGAGGATGGAAATGCCAGCAGAGGGCCTGATGGACTGGCCTGGGGACCCGTGTGCGGAGCTGTCTCCATGGAAACTCCATGGCTGGCGACAGGGAGCCAGGACTTCACAAGGAGACACACCTGCTGCGCCCAAGTCTCAGCGCGTTTATGTCCTCCCCTCACTCCATTCACGTCTTTTTATTAAATGAGTCGATTTGTCACCACCGGCTCTCTCGCTCCGTCAGCCGGGTTCTGATCTAAGGGAAAAATACAACTTCCAGTTCAAAAATCTGCAGAGACATGGAGTAGTATGGAGCTGCTGCGGATGAGGCTAGAGGTGTGGCCGCCTCCTCTGAAATGAGTGACTTCGCAGCTCTGGCTGCGCCTTCCGTGGGAGACGGCAGCAGAGGCAGCATGCTGCCGCGCCTCTTCCTGTCACTCGAGCCACCGACAGAAAACGCCCTCGGATGCGTCAGCCGTGTGGCTGTGGTCTCTGGGGTGGGTTAAATCTGGACGGAGGGCAGGTGTCCACGTTTATTGAACCTAAACGCTCTTTTCCTGCTGGTTTCAGACAAATTTCCCAGATGCCCGATTTTCTGAAAAGCCGTCCTGGATGGTGTTGTGAAGAGGTGACAGTGGCTGTTGCCCAGAGGCCTCCGGGTGTAAAGGCCCCGTGCTTACTTGCCCTCTTCTTCTTGGGCACCTTTTAGTTTTAATTTCTAGTTAATCCCAGCTAGTAGTCAGGACTTGATAAACTGCGTCAAATCCTTCAGGGAAAGGATAGAGCATACGTAAGTGGAAAAATATATATGTACATGTTTATATATATTTGTATATATAGGAAGGTTCTGTAGTTCACCATGTGTACAGCTCGTGTCTATACTTTTCCCAGTGAATCTTTGTTCATATGACCCATGAGTCAGGAATTTAAAGCACAGAAAATAGGTACTTCTTTCTTTGTTTCCCAGATAACAAAGTGTTGTTCGCAAGCAACAACAGTTATTTGGAGTTCCCAAAGTCAGGTCAGGAGGATGATCCAGCCCCGTCAACCCTCGCAGCGTGCAGCAAAACCAGAAGGCGGCTCAACACACATGTGCCTTCGTCTTCCACGTGCAGCGGGGCCGCTTGTGGATTTTCATCAAAATCCTTACCTGTACCATCTGCTGCTTCTCAGACCCATCCTGAGTCCATTCAAATCTGGGACAAATGAATTTGCAGGGGAAACTAATGGTTTTTAATCAATACTTGTCCTGTAATCAGCTTTAAAAATCCTTCAGCATCAAGCTCTGATAGCCCTTCCCCAGATAGCAAGCTTAGCAAGGGGTGTGAAAAGGGGCATTTAGCAAAAAAACATCTAAAAGGAAGGAACACAACCCACTATTTAGAGCCAAAGCCCCCAAATGTCCCATCAAAAAGCTTCTGTGCTTGGTCTCCCTCCTTCTGGCACCTGCTGATCCTACTTCAACCCCCTCATTCATCAGAACAAATGCTTCTCTGCGTCTCAGCCGACCGTGTGGGGCAGAGATCTCCCCGCTGATTAATGGGACTGTTCACGGACTCCGGCCCTGGACTGGCGGCCTGGAGAAACGCACACCGCCGTCGCTCACGGAGCTTCACGGAGCTTGTTTCAGGCCTGCTCAGGCTTTCTGCGGGGTGTTGGAGTCACAGGACTGGATGCTTCTCTGCGTCTCACACCCTGTGATGCCAAAAAGGCCTTTCCGGGTTTTTAAAGGCAGTGGCTGTTGCCCAGAGGCCTCCGGGTGTAAAGGCCCCGTGCTTACTTGCCCTCTTCTTCTTGGGCACCTTTTAGTTTTAATTTCTAGTTAATCCCAGCTAGTAGTCAGGACTTGATAAACTGCGTCAAATCCTTCAGGGAAAGGATAGAGCATACGTAAGTGGAAAAATATATATGTACATGTTTATATATATTTGTATATATAGGAAGGTTCTGTAGTTCACCATGTGTACAGCTCGTGTCTATACTTTTCCCAGTGAATCTTTGTTCATATGACCCATGAGTCAGGAATTTAAAGCACAGAAAATAGGTACTTCTTTCTTTGTTTCCCAGATAACAAAGTGTTGTTCGCAAGCAACAACAGTTATTTGGAGTTCCCAAAGTCAGGTCAGGAGGATGATCCAGCCCCGTCAACCCTCGCAGCGTGCAGCAAAAACCAGAAGGCGGCTCAACACACATGTGCCTTCGTCTTCCACGTGCAGCGGGGCCGCTTGTGGATTTTCATCAAAATCCTTACCTGTACCATCTGCTGCTTCTCAGACCCATCCTGAGTCCATTCAAATCTGGGACAAATGAATTTGCAGGGGAAACTAATGGTTTTTAATCAATACTTGTCCTGTAATCAGCTTTAAAAATCCTTCAGCATCAAGCTCTGATAGCCCTTCCCCAGATAGCAAGCTTAGCAAGGGGTGTGAAAAGGGGCATTTAGCAAAAAAACATCTAAAAGGAAGGAACACAACCCACTATTTAGAGCCAAAGCCCCCAAATGTCCCATCAAAAAGCTTCTGTGCTTGGTCTCCCTCCTTCTGGCACCTGCTGATCCTACTTCAACCCCCTCATTCATCAGAACAAATGCTTCTCTGCGTCTCAGCAGACCGTGTGGGGCAGAGATCTCCCCGCTGATTAATGGGACTGTTCACGGACTCCGGCCCTGGACTGGCGGCCTGGAGAAACGCACACCCCGCCGTCGCTCACGGAGCTTCACGGAGCTTGTTTAAGGCCTGCTCACGCTTTCTGAGGGGTGTTGGAGTCACAGGACTGGATTCCAGAGGCATTTGGTCTCCTTTTGGGAAGCACACATACACATTCTGTGTTTCTCACACACCATGTGATGGACACCAGAATCAGAGAGGCAGTTGCTGAATATTAAATTAAACTCCAAAAATAAGAAAGAAAGAAAGAAAGAAAAAGGGAAGAAGAAAGGAAAGCCGGCATGCATGGAAAAAGAAAAAAAAAAAAACAAGCTGAAAAGGTTAGGAGCCAAAGGAGAATGCTAGAACAGTTTCGGTCTGTTTGGAATGAATTAAGCAGCCCATTAAGCAAATCTTTTAATCTAAAGCATCCCTTTCATTTCTGTGCCCTGTAAAACAAAGTGGTGGAGGGTTGATGGGGAAATCGCCTGCTCCTTCTTTGTATTACACAGACTGGAGGCCTGGCTCATTATCATTCCGCTGCAGTCAGAGACCACACATTCAGGCTGAAGGCTGGAGCAGGAGGGTCTGGGGCCCTGAGGTCTCTCCCAGCTTGACACGAACCACCGTGAGAAGGCTCCCTCTTCATCTGTCTGTCGACGGCCACCCGTAAGCTGGAGAGTGCAATCAGCCTCTGAAGAGCTGCTTCTCCCACCCCTGACAAAGCACCTAAAGCTATAAACACTCAAATTCTACACACAGTTCAGGAATTGCAGGAAACCTCAGGACCCCATTCGTGGACGCAGGGGTTGAGGAGAAGAGAAAGTCAGTGTCATCTCCTGGACCAGACCACCTTCACATCCTTTCTATGGGATGTCGGTTTGGTAGATTTCAATTTAAAGAGACAGTTTAAGCGCAACTCTCAGTGTTACTCATTGTAGATCAGAATTAGATGAAAACAGATTCCATTAACATCCATTTCTATTTTTTTCATCAAAGGATACGTTGATGATGAAAGCATTAAGTCTGGGATGTGGGGAGCCTGAAGCTAACCGCCCTTCTTCCAAGAACTGAGACTCTGACTGTGGACCTACCTGATGCCTTCAGGCCTTGATTTTCTTACCTGCGACGTGACTTGGTGGGGCAGGAGAATCTCAAAGGTCCATTTCAGTTTTCCTTCCCAACTTCTTATTTTCCAGTGGTGCCCTCCAGAGAAGGCACAGTAGGGACAGTAAAATGCGCTTATTGATAAAAGGCACAACAGAACGACAGTTGCCAGGATGAGACTGCCACATTCCATAGAAGAACAAGGACGCAAAGAGCAACTGAACTCCTGCTGGTTGGGTAACTGTTCCCATGGTTGCTGCTATTTGTGGTTTACCTTGGCACTAAATTTTAGGTCCTGTGGTCATGATTTGCACTTGACTTTTTAAACTCTCCCACGCCTGTAAGGATGGCACCTACTGCCAGGGGACGCTGAAGAAGTTGCCCCTGAACGACTGCGTGGATTCCTAGGATGGAATGTGGGGGAGGCCGAGGGAGCCTCTGCGGCAGTGTAAGCAGAAAAGTGAACCGTTAGTCGTTCAGTTGTGTCCAGCCCTTTGTGACCCCATGGACTGTAGCCTCCAGGCTCCTCTGTCTGTGGGATTCTCCAGACAGCACTGGAGTGGGCTGCCACACCCTTCTTCAGGGGATCTTCCTGGGTCTCCCACTTTGCAGGCAGATTCTTTAGCATCTAAGCCGCCAGTGCAGCCCTAGGTAGCCGTGGGTATCAACAGCAGCTCCACGAGAACGAGTTCAGGAGAGTTCTTGGAAGCTCTTGAGTGTTCAGAGGCTGCTTGAAGAACATAGCCAGGGAGTGTTTGGCGAGCAGAATGGACAAGGACACTTCATGTAAGGCTGCAGTGGCACAGCATGAGTCCATCCTTGGTTTATCCAGTCACACCCACATTTCAGTGCCACTGTCGAATCTTATAAACCATTGCCAGCCAGCTTTCCAAGAGCACACAAGCCTTTCTTCTTTCAGGAAACAATACAGTTGGTTTAGATCTTTCCTGGAAGTCGCACCCAGAGAAGAGGAAGGAACAGATGGAAAGATAAGAGCTTTCTGGCCCGAGTAAAAGGAGAGAAGAGGTTTATCTCATTACTTGAGAACTAAGGAACTCAGCTGACTTCAAAGTGGCGTACCGTTAAACACCCTCAGAAACCTCCGAGTGTGAGGCCGGACGCAGATCGGGGGCCCCTCTTCCCACGTAGCTCACCCCGCTTCCCCCTCTCCTCCTTCCTCCTCTTTCCTGAACCGAGCAAGATTAAGTGGCCGATTTATCTCCTCGCCACTGAATTTTAAAGGGAACAGCTCACTGTGTGATCATATTATTAATATTTATACCCTATCACTGAATGTTGACAGATTAATTATGCAACATAGTATAAAAATCAGCAGGCAGTGTGGGGGAGCAGTGCAAAGTTCATGTATTAATAACTCAGCTGGTGGCTGGCATGTGTCCCAGGACGACCGCAGGCTCCCAGAACTGCAGGTCCTCGTCCCTCTTGGGGCAGTGACCTGCTGGCTTTATTCCACACTCCTAACAGGTCAGTGTACCGTCTTCTTAGACATCGAAAACCAGGGTTCATGGAGCCTTCTGGCTTCATCTCTGGGAGGTGACTGCCTGAGCCAGAGAACCCAGAAAGAGGGTTTTCTGAAGCATAATGGGACCCGTGATGGAGCAGAGGCACCCAAGGTCTCTACGAGTCACGCTTCATACTGAATGGTCCATGTGTGGGGCTCCTTTTCTCAGCGCAGGAATCCTCTGAGATTGCTTGTTTGGGAGTTCTGCACAGAATCCTCTGCTAGGTCCTTAGACCTTACGACACAGTGAGGTAGCTCCAGTCCTTAGGGAATTGGAAGTTTCACCGGGGAAGCAAGGCTTCCTTCAGGAGGGTAGCATGACGGAGGGCCATGGGAGAACCCTTCCCCGCGTCACAGCTCATCATCACTGTTGCTTGGCTGTCTGGGCCCCGGGTCCTTTGGGTGATGGTGGGACTCTCGTAGAGGTCACTCGGCAGGACTCAGCACAGTGCAATGAGGAGCAAGGACTTTGCTCTCCCAGACCGGGGGTCCAGGGCTGACCCAGAGCGGTGTGGTCTTGGGAAGACTCTGTAACCTTTCTCATATTTTGTCTCCGGGGAATAGAATAGTAACTCCAGCAGGGTTTATTATATGGGATGTATTGCTGTTCAGCCCCTACATCATGCGACACCAACTGTTTTTGACCCCGTGGACTGCAGCACGCCAGGCTCCTCTGTCCTCCAGTATGTCCTGGAGTTTGCTCAAGTTCTTGTCCATTGAGTCAATACTGTTCTCTAACCACTGCTGCTCTCTTCTCCTTTTGCCCTCAGTCTTTCCCAGCATCAGGGTCTTTTCCAATGAGTTGGCTCTTTGCATCAGGTGGCCAAAGTATTGGAGCTTCAGCTTCAGGATCAGTCCTTCCAATGAATATTCAGTGTCGATTTCCTTTAGGAATGATCAGTTTGATCTGCTTGCTGTCCAAGGGACTCTCAAGAGTCTTGGCCAGTACCACAATGTAAAAGCATATCAGTTCTTTTGTGCTCAGACTTCTTAATGGTCCAGATCTCACATGCGTACATGACGACTGGAAAGACCATAGCTTTGAATATACGGACCTTTGTCATCAAGTGACGTCTTTGCTGTTTTAATACACTGTCTAGGTTTGTCATAGTTGTTCTTCCAAGGATCAAGAGTGTATTTGGTGGCTACTGAAGGAAGACGAATAGATAATTCTGCAGAGTTCACTTGAACCCATTGGTTATCAGGTCACATAACAAAAAGCCCAGGCAATCACAACAGATCGTTTCTGGAAGTGATATACCTTATAATCACACAATGCAAACAATCAGACCCAATAAGCCGGCACACCTTCACTGTCATCAAGCATGACTGCCCCTCACAAGTAGCTCTGAGAGCGGCCGATCGGCCCTTAGACTCCTGTACTCAGCCTCAGCAGTCCGGATGCACTTCCCAGGCAGACGTGCGCCAGTTAGCATCCCCAGAGATGCTGCTCCCGTTAACTGCCTGTCGTCACGTAGCAAGTCAGTCAATTACATTAGCCATTTAGTAACATTCCATGATGATCTGTGAACCAGAAGAAAAAACATACTGAGTGCATATGTAAATGAAACACTCTAGTATCCATTCTGACAATAACCCTTCTCATGTACCGGAAGCCACGGTTGTGGGGCTGGGCTGGAGGAAACCTATGAACTACAGGCTGCAGCTCTACCTGCTGAAGGGCGTGGCGTCAGATCCCATGCCAGCAGCAAGCAACAACATGGTGGTCAGTGTGATGATGTGTGTATGAGCCAGTGGGCGTTTGTTAATTACCTGCTGTGTGTCCAGCTCTCACAATGCACATGGTCATGAAGGCAGCCCTGTCCCAGAGGCACCGGCGCGGCAGAGGGGAAGGAGGAAGTGGTGAGGCTGCGAGGAAGGGAACATGGAGGGAATCTAGGAAAGGGAGGCCAGCGAAACGTGAATCCTGGGAACTCTGAAAAAGTGGGGTGGCATGCTTCAGGCTTGCGCATTTCTGTCGCTAGAGAGCCTCCTGCCGCTGGAGTTGTCGCTGGTGAATCTTAGGAGGTGCTGAGGGGCCTGGGCTCGGGAGTTTCCTGCACAAATGTCCTTCCTCATCATCCACGGTACATTCTCCATTCTTACCAGCCAGAGCACGAAGGAGGAAGCCGCTGCCCACGCCCACCCCAGAAGGTCGATGGAAGGTATTCAAGGAGGTAGCCTAGAGCTTTTAAGCCTTTGGAATTTCCATGGGATTCTCTAGACAGGAATACTGGAGTGAGTGTGCCATGCCCTTCTCCAGGGGATCTTCCCACCAGAACCCATTGGTTATCAGGTCACATAACGAAAAGCCCAGGCAATCACAACAGATCGTTTCTGGAAGTGATATACCTTATAATCACACAATGCAAACAATCAGACCCAATAAGCCGGCACACCTTCACTGTCATCAAGCATGACTGCCCCTCACAAGTAGCTCTGAGAGCGGCCGATCGGCCCTTAGACTCCTGTACTCAGCCTCAGCAGTCCGGATGCACTTCCCAGGCAGACGTGCGCCAGTTAGCATCCCCAGAGATGCTGCTCCCGTTAACTGCCTGTCGTCACGTAGCAAGTCAGTCAATTACATTAGCCATTTAGTAACATTCCATGATGATCTGTGAACCAGAAGAAAAAACATACTGAGTGCATATGTAAATGAAACACTCTAGTATCCATTCTGACAATAACCCTTCTCATGTACCGGAAGCCACGGTTGTGGGGCTGGGCTGGAGGAAACCTATGAACTACAGGCTGCAGCTCTACCTGCTGAAGGGCGTGGCGTCAGATCCCATGCCAGCAGCAAGCAACAACATGGTGGTCAGTGTGATGATGTGTGTATGAGCCAGTGGGCGTTTGTTAATTACCTGCTGTGTGTCCAGCTCTCACAATGCACATGGTCATGAAGGCAGCCCTGTCCCAGAGGCACCGGCGCGGCAGAGGGGAAGGAGGAAGTGGTGAGGCTGCGAGGAAGGGAACATGGAGGGAATCTAGGAAAGGGAGGCCAGCGAAACGTGAATCCTGGGAACTCTGAAAAAGTGGGGTGGCATGCTTCAGGCTTGCGCATTTCTGTCGCTAGAGAGCCTCCTGCCGCTGGAGTTGTCGCTGGTGAATCTTAGGAGGTGCTGAGGGGCCTGGGCTCGGGAGTTTCCTGCACAAATGTCCTTCCTCATCATCCACGGTACATTCTCCATTCTTACCAGCCAGAGCACGAAGGAGGAAGCCGCTGCCCACGCCCACCCCAGAAGGTCGATGGAAGGTATTCAAGGAGGTAGCCTAGAGCTTTTAAGCCTTTGGAATTTCCATGGGATTCTCTAGACAGGAATACTGGAGTGAGTGTGCCATGCCCTTCTCCAGGGGATCTTCCCCACCAGGGGATCGAACCCTGGTCTGCGGGCAAATTCTTTACCGTATGAGCGATCGAGGAGGCCCCAGTGATTGATTAGGAAGCTTTAAAATGAAAAGGCAGTTATTCCAGCGTGTGGAGCAGAGCAGCATCAGAGAGCAGAGGGGGCTCCACAGCTGGGCGTCAGGAGCCCTGCCCTCGGACGTGTCAGGTGGGCTTCCGAGGGCACGTCCTGAGACTCCTCCGGAGGGGCCGCGCTGGAGCACGCAGTTTGGGAACCGAAACCTTTGAGAGTCAAATCCTTCCTGTTCTAGGCTGACCACAGCCTGGTGGGTGCTGAGCACAGAGCCTCTTCTCTCTGGAAAGCTCAGTTAAAATGTGCATGTGCAGTCCTCTCCCTTCAGAGCTCCGGGGTGATTGATAGAGTTATTTCCTAGTGTGTTTAGGCGCAGTGGAGCCCCGTAACTCATTGCGGGACTGCGCGGATGAGAAGGAAGGAGAGGTGACAAAGAATGAAGAAGCCAGAGGAGGCTGGAGACACGGGAAGCAGGGGGCCTGTGGCCGGCAGGATGGGGCTGGAGTGGGTCCCTGGAGCCCTGCCCTGTGCCTGTTTTCAAAGTGAAGGGACCCTGGGTAGGGGGTGAGCGATAGCTTTTGGTACGAAGCTCACGGTGTGTTTACCGACAGGAAGGTTAATTGTGAGGCAAGCGAATGCCACCTCGAGGCAGAGGCTCTGAGGCCAGCTTTTGGTCGGGCCCCCAGGATCCTGCGAGGACAGAAGCCGTCCACTGACAGCCAAGCTGGCAGCCCGCCTCTCTCGCCGGTCCGGCAGGTTAATGCAGCGCTGCCAGCCCTCCAGACTGAGGCAATCAGAAACACGGCTTGATAGAAATAAAATGAAATGTGCGGGGGAGGAGGGGCAGGGCCCGCGGTGGGCACTTCAGGGCCTGGCACGGCCCTCCACACATCAGACCCTCTGGAAGGCGGGGCTAGCGGAGAGGCTGAGGGGCACCCGCAATGCCGAGATTAACCCCCTTTTGTTCTCTTTCATGTCTGGGCACCGCTGCGTGGAAGGATTTCTGTTGGCCTCCGTCCGAGAAGGCGGTGGCCAGGCTGAGCACAGAGACGCGTCCTCACATGACGCTTCCGCGCGCTCTGTGGCTCTGTGCGCCCCGGCCTCCGCCCGGCCCTGCTCTTCAGGGCTGCTGTCTTTCTTCCCCAAACTGGGCTTTTGTGTCCTGAACTCGTATCTCCCATCCGAGCAAGGCAGCCTGTCTCTGGGGGCCGAGCCCTTCTCCTTCTCCAGGGCCGCCCAGGTCCGACTCTGAGACCGGCATTCAGGGACGTGGGCGGGGACACGCTGAGCTTCCCTCTCACTTGCGCGCTGAGCCTGGCTCGGCGCGGGGGATGCAGCTGTCTTTCACAAATAAGCTCGTGCTGTGGGGAAACAGCCCTCGGGGATCAATTTGAAATGTAGGGCAAGCAGATCTCTCGCCCAGGACCTCCATGGCTTTATTTAAGCAGCGATGTCAGTTTTTTGGAAAATAAAATATCATTTATAGTGTCCAGAGGTAAAAGAGACATGGAGGTGCTGGGACTGTCACGGGTGGGAATCAGGGAAGGGAGGGGGCGTGGCCTCAGCCCAGTGAATCCCTCCACCTCTTGGGACCCCGCTCCCAGTCAGTGAGAGCTTATCCTTGTGCATGTGATGGCTCAGATGCCTGGGGTCCCTGAAAATCTTATTGGTTCCCCTGGAGCTGTTGCAGCTCCTTCTTTAAGGTGTGTTGTGTGTTTAGTTGCTAAGGTATGTCCAATTCTTTTGCAACCCCGTGGACTATAGCCAGCAAGTTTCCTCTGTCCATGGGGTTTCCCAGGCAGGAATGTGGACTGGGTTACCATTTCCTTCTCCAGCGGATCTTCCCGACCCTGGGATCGAACCCGTCTCCTGCATTGGCTGGCGGGTTCTTTAATGCTCTGTCTCCTGGAAAGCGCACGTTCTAAGGCAGAGTCCTACTAGATGCTCACGGGCTGGGAATTTGGGATTCTATAGCTATTGTGTAGAATGGTCCTACTGTGTAGCACAGAGAACTGCAGTCACTATTCTGGGATAAATCATAATGGAAAAGAATATGAAAAACAATGTACATATGTGTAGGAAGGGTGAGATAGTTGGATGGCATCACTGACTCAGTAAATATATGTTAGAGCAAATTCTTGGAGATAGTGAAGGACAGGCTTGTGCAGGTCATGGGGTTGCAAAGAGTCGTCGTAAGGCCATTTGCAGCATATGGATGGACCTAGAGAGTGTCATACGGAGTGAAGTAAGTCAGACAGAGAAGGAGAATTTGACATCCCTTTTATGTGGATCCTAAAAAGAAATGATACAAATGAACTTATTTACAAAGCAGAAAGACACACACACACTTAGAAAAGGAACTCATGGCTGCAGGGGGGAGCGGATGGCTGGGAACTCTGGGAAAGTCAGTCACCGCCATGTTTGAAGTGGATAACCAACAGAAGTCTATTGTACCTCACATGGAACTCGGCTTAGGGTTATCTACCAGCCTGGACAGGAGGGCATTTCGGAGGAGAATGGAGGCATGTGTGTGTGGCCGAGCCCCTTCCCTGCTCACTGGAAACTGTCACAGCATTGTTGATTGGCTGCACCCCAGTAAAAATGGTCCTGGCGTAAAAACAAAAAAAGACTGAGCGACTGCACAACAAAAATAAAATATGTATACAGCTGAGTCATGTTGCTGTACCACAGAATTTAACACATTGTAAATCAACTATACTTCGGTGAAAAAAAAATTAAGAAAGCTAAGAAGGGCTTCCCTGGTGGTCCAGTGGGTAAGGACACTGCCTGGCAGCGCAAGGGGCGCCGGTTCGATCCCTGGCCTGGGAGGATCCCACGTGCTGCGGAGCCGCTGGACCCATGTGTCCAATCACCCAGCCGGAGCTCTGGAGCGCATGCGCCCAGAGCCGGTGCTCTGCGACAACAGAGGCCACCGCGATGGGAGGCCCACTCAGGCCAAAGAACAAATATGGATGAAAATAAATAGATGACAGACCAATAGAAATGGCAAAAAAAAAAAAAAAAACTAAGAAAAGGAGCCACTCGGTCTCCTAGTAAACGTGCCTGAGTCAGCAGGCCAGGCCAGTCTCTGCTCTGTTGCTTTTGTGAATTTCCCAGGGGGAGAATGGTCCTACTGTGTAGCACAGAGAACTGCAGTCACTATTCTGGGATAAATCATAATGGAAAAGAATATGAAAAACAATGTACATATGTGTAGGAAGGGTGAGATAGTTGGATGGCATCACTGACTCAGTAAATATATGTTAGAGCAAATTCTTGGAGATAGTGAAGGACAGGCTTGTGCAGGTCATGGGGTTGCAAAGAGTCGTCAAGGCCATTTGCAGCATATGGATGGACCTAGAGAGTGTCATACGGAGTGAAGTAAGTCAGACAGAGAAGGAGAATTTGACATCCCTTTTATGTGGATCCTAAAAAGAAATGATACAAATGAACTTATTTACAAAGCAGAAAGACACACACACACTTAGAAAAGGAACTCATGGCTGCAGGGGGGAGCGGATGGCTGGGAACTCTGGGAAAGTCAGTCACCGCCATGTTTGAAGTGGATAACCAACAGAAGTCTATTGTACCTCACATGGAACTCGGCTTAGGGTTATCTACCAGCCTGGACAGGAGGGCATTTCGGAGGAGAATGGAGGCATGTGTGTGTGCCGAGCCCCTTCCCTGCTCACTGGAAACTGTCACAGCATTGTTGATTGGCTGCACCCCAGTAAAAATGGTCCTGGCGTAAAAACAAAAAAAGACTGAGCGACTGCACAACAAAAATAAAATATGTATATAGCTGAGTCATGTTGCTGTACCACAGAATTTAACACATTGTAAATCAACTATACTTCGGTGAAAAAAAAATTAAGAAAGCTAAGAAGGGCTTCCCTGGTGGTCCAGTGGGTAAGGACACTGCCTGGCAGCGCAAGGGGCGCCGGTTCGATCCCTGGCCTGGGAGGATCCCACGTGCTGCGGAGCCGCTGGACCCATGTGTCCAATCACCCAGCCGGAGCTCTGGAGCGCATGCGCCCAGAGCCGGTGCTCTGCGACAACAGAGGCCACCGCGATGGGAGGCCCACTCAGGCCAAAGAACAAATATGGATGAAAATAAATAGATGACAGACCAATAGAAATGGCAAAAAAAAAAAAAAAAACTAAGAAAAGGAGCCACTCGGTCTCCTAGTAAACGTGCCTGAGTCAGCAGGCCAGGCCAGTCTCTGCTCTGTTGTGTCTATTTAAGATGAATTTCCCAGGGAGGTCGTAACTGGGACCCAGTGTCAGATCCCAGAGCTTCCGAGTTCTTACTGTCGTGGATAAAGATTTCAGGACCCAAAGCAGCGACCAGTTCCCACCGATGCCTCTGGTTGCTCCAGCAGATCGTAGAAAAGGGGATGTGTTCCAACGTCTTCAGCAGGGTCTCGTCTCCCAGCAGTGGGAAGGGTGAGTGTGTTTTGATCTGAGGATCACTCCTTAGGAAAATGGAATGTGGAGCCTACCACGACAGAGCCCCAGTAGATCCTGGGCTTTGGGGTAGGTACCTGGCTCGGTCCCCGAGATGGAGCGGGGGCGGGGCAGGGGACGGGGCGTTCCTGACTCTGGCTCCAGCAGCTCCAGCATCCTGCACCGCGGACCGCGGTCCTGCCCCTTTAACAGGAAGTGCAGGGAGAGCTCCTGCTGCCAGAGGCGTTACACAGACCCGGGGTGTCCCCCTGCGCTCCTGACGGCACCTGGGTCCTTCTCAGGGAGGGTCCCCATGAGGAGGCGTGGCCTCCAGTAGAATCACTCCCTGCCTGGCTGAGCCAGAGAACACAGCTGAGCACCTGACTTTATGTTCTGTGCCTTTGCACGGACTCACCCTCCCTGAGGCTTCCTGGAGCCTTGTGTTTGCTCGGTGTGTCGTGGACCGATGAAGTCTCGCGGGCTTGGGCTTCCCAGGTGGGGCTGTGGTGGAGACGCTGTCTGTTCACGCAGGAGACGCAGGAGACGCGGGCTTGATCCCTGGGTTAGGAAGGTCCTTGGAGCAGGAAGGGGCAGCTGGCTCTGGTATTCTTGCTTCGAGAACTCCATGGACAGAGGAGCCCCGCGGGCTCCAGTCCAGGAGGACTCCAAGCGCCAGACGTGGCGGAGCACGCGCACACGCACGCCTCAGGGGCTGCACCATCCTCAGGACACCCTGTTGGTGAGAGATGCCAGCCACACCTCGACAGCTCCCGGCCTGTCCCCTGGGGACTTCCGTAGGGACCCAGAGAGCCTCAGGTAGAGAGGGAATCGTGCCGGGGTTAGCTGCCCGCCTTCCACCGCTCACCAGTTCCTCATCTGCCTTCAGAGCCCGGAGTCAGGACCACCAGTCCTTGTGACTGTGTTTCTTCGGCTGAACAATCGGCTAATTGATTTATCGCAGAGGTGGCCTCCGTGCTTTCTGTTCTGTACATCCTGCAGGGAATTTTGTTGCCTTCTCGGCGCTTTCTATTGCGTCCCATCAGGCAAGTAACCGGAAACTCAGCACCAAGCAGACGGGGAGCGGGGAGCATGCATTCTCTAGATGTCAGAGCTGAGAGGGTATAAATGTCAGTCGCTTCCGAGGTGGATCGCTCCCAAGACCCCGACGCCTCCCGAAGCATGCTCAGAATAACCTATTTTCCGTGTGAACACAGGGCTCGGTGGATGAAGGTTATTTTCAAGTAGCCCTCAAGGTTAAAGTTGGTTGCTCTTCCAGATGGTTTCTATCTGAGGCTTTGGATTATGATATTGAACCTCCCTGTGATCAGAACTCCTAGTGCCAAGAATAACAAGAAGTGGAAGCCAGCCACAGCGAGGGCTGCTGCTCCGAGAGCGGGCAGAGATGCGAGGGTCAAGGCCAGACCATATGGTCAATCACGGCCCTGCTGCCATACCCCAGGAAGTACAGACCCACCTGCAGGCCGGCGCACCCCCGCCCTTTCCTGTCGCCCTTGTCACTGTTTCTTCCGAGGCCCCCTCCTCCACTCTTTCTTCCACGAATCTTTTCCGTGGGCTCCTTTCTACAGCCGCTGGTTCGATTCCAGCAGTCGCAGCGTCTAGCAGGCTCTGCGGGAACACGGCTGAGAACGGCCATGTGGGTGGAGAGGGCTCCCAGGTGACAGACTGAGGGCTGGAGCATTAGCCTAACGAGAAAGCAGGTGACTTGCACAGTGGGGCCTCAGCCACCCTGGCGGGGAAATCTGGGCAGACCATGCAGGCCCGCAGCGGCTCCCCTCAGGGCCGCTGGCACCTTCCTCAGGACACCCTGTTGGTGAGAGATGCCAGCCACACCTCGCCACCTCCCGGCCTGTCCCTGGGACTTCCGTAGGGACCCAGAGAGCCTCAGGTAGAGAGGGAATCGTCCCGGGGTTAGCTGCCCGCCTTCCACCGCTCACCAGTTCCTCATCTGCCTTCAGAGCCCGGAGTCAGGACCACCAGTCCTTGTGACTGTGTTTCTTCGGCTGAACAATCGGCTAATTGATTTATCGCAGAGGTGGCCTCCGTGCTTTCTGTTCTGTACATCCTGCAGGGAATTTTGTTGCCTTCTCGGCGCTTTCTATTGCGTCCCATCAGGCAAGTAACCGGAAACTCAGCACCAAGCAGACGGGGAGCGGGGAGCATGCATTCTCTAGATGTCAGAGCTGAGAGGGTATAAATGTCAGTCGCTTCCGAGGTGGATCGCTCCCAAGACCCCGACGCCTCCCGAAGCATGCTCAGAATAACCTATTTTCCGTGTGAACACAGGGCTCGGTGGATGAAGGTTATTTTCAAGTAGCCCTCAAGGTTAAAGTTGGTTGCTCTTCCAGATGGTTTCTATCTGAGGCTTTGGATTATGATATTGAACCTCCCTGTGATCAGAACTCCTAGTGCCAAGAATAACAAGAAGTGGAAGCCAGCCACAGCGAGGGCTGCTGCTCCGAGAGCGGGCAGAGATGCGAGGGTCAAGGCCAGACCATATGGTCAATCACGGCCCTGCTGCCATACCCCAGGAAGTACAGACCCACCTGCAGGCCGGCGCACCCCCGCCCTTTCCTGTCGCCCTTGTCACTGTTTCTTCCGAGGCCCCCTCCTCCACTCTTTCTTCCACGAATCTTTTCCGTGGGCTCCTTTCTACAGCCGCTGGTTCGATTCCAGCAGTCGCAGCGTCTAGCAGGCTCTGCGGGAACACGGCTGAGAACGGCCATGTGGGTGGAGAGGGCTCCCAGGTGACAGACTGAGGGCTGGAGCATTAGCCTAACGAGAAAGCAGGTGACTTGCACAGTGGGGCCTCAGCCACCCTGGCGGGGAAATCTGGGCTGGAACAGCTCGCCGGTGAAAACCATGCTGTTTCCAGGAGCTTGGCAAGCTCGTGAACCTCTTCTGTGTACAACAGAGAACTTGAGCGCAGAGCCCTCGAGGAAATCGAGACTGACTTCAGCACCTTGGCTATTTTCCCTTTTATTCCTCTTTCTTCCTTATTCTGAAGGCAGTTACTGCAGCACAGAGCTAGCTGACTTCAACTACCTGTTTGCTTTTTCCACAAGGCTATAGTGAGGCTTTAAGCACTCAGCTGAAGTCAGGGTTCCAGGACGGCGGGACTGTGCATCTATGTTGTGCTGCAGTATCTTCAGCGTCTAAGGCAGGGCCAGAAACTCAGTTGTGTTCAGTAAACACCTCTGGGTGTCTAAAGGACTGCCTACGGTGGGATAACAAAAGCTGAAATTCTGAATGTTTTCCCTTCTCTGACTCTTCCCCCCAAATCAACGCTGAAGGGTCTTGCTCGAAAACCAGCTAAAATGGCTATCGTGTCCTTACTTCTCTCTCGAGAGCACTCCAGCCCGAGGTGAAACGTGTGCTTGTGGTTTAAGCCAGGCTCCCCCGCTCCTGCAGACGTCTGCAGAGCCTCATCCGCGGTGACTTGGGCTCACGAGGGCGACGTTTCCACACCCGACATCTTGTCCGTTCCCACAGCCCCGCTTCCGCTCACGGCCTTCCTCTGTGATGGTGGGGAAATGGGATGAACGTCGTGTCTCCCTGCGGAGGGACCAGACAAGCGGGGGCCCAGCAGTATGGCCTCTCACAGCCAGTTTTGGGGTGCACGTATTCCAGTTGGCGGGTGTACACGTCCATGCTTTCAGCCGGCCTTCCTCCTTGAGACGCTGCAGATCTGCGCTGCTTGGTCAGACTACCAGGCATTAGCACCCGGAGGCCACGTCTGCCCTGGGGTGGGGCAGACCCTGAAAGACGAGCTCCTGCTTGGTGACGGGAAGCAGGCCTGTGAGATGCCACAGCCTCCGGCCAGGGAGGGTGTTTTCTCTTGTGGAGAGAATGTGGTTCTAGCATTAAATAGCCACTCCGCTGTCTGACAGAGGCCCGGTACCCCCGCATCCCCTTCCTGTCCCCGGCAGCCCGGCGGCCACCGCAGACCTACTCAGCAGAACAGCCTGGTCCCGAGGGAGCACTTACGAGGCTGACCTCAAGGAGCAATTTCAAGCAGGAACGGAGAGGCTCGATTGTTGATAAACCTGACATTTATTACCGGAGATTCTTTCTCCACTGTGCAGGCTGCTCTCCACAGTTTTACCCAATGAAGTGCTGCTTTCTTGAGTGCCCCACTTTCTCCTGCGGGCTTCCTCCTGCCTCCCGCCACGCCCGTCTTCCTGTGGCTTTGCATGGGACGTAGCAGGAGACACAAGGTCCTTCACTTGGAAAACCCGAGACCTCTTGGTGAGGGCCAGACTGGGGTCCAGGGTGGGGGACGTGTCCTCCTTTCTTCTTCCTTTACTCAGGCAGCAGGGAGTGAGAGGCAAAATAGGTCCGTAATAGAGCCTTCTCCACCTTGACATGCGTGCGGCTTACCTGGCGTTTTCTAGGTCACAGTTCAGACCAACTCCTGGAGTAAATCGAATGCCAGCATTCAGAGTCCTCAGATCATTGACAAGCAGTAGCAACACATGTTGTTTCCCAGACTGGGGACCAGGGGGACTGCTAGAGATCTCTGTAGTGATATCATTTCAATTAACACACCCCCAGATGGCACAGAACTTGACTGAATGGATGTTCACGGGTATGGAGGCAGGAGGGGTGTGGAAGGAGCCCCCCAGGTCCTCCCGTGTATCCCTCTGTAGCATGATACGTGGATAGAACTGGGACACGGCCTTCCTGATTGCTGACTGCAGATGGTCTGTTATGTAATCGTCGACCCAGGAGTGGGAAGTGCCCAGCCCCGTGGTCTCAAGCAGGAGGAGCAGGTGGTCTGTGATCAGGAAAGACAGGTCCAGTGTGGCTCAAAAATGAAGACAGAGCGCAGAGGCACCGAAGCCTATCCCTGTGCCCTCGTTTGACTTCTGAAGGAGCCTGTCCTTGTCGTTGAGGTTGAGGTGGCCGACGGGACGCCGGCTTCTTCTTCCCGGGACTGTCCTCGCGCGTCGTCCTCACTCAGGAGTCCTACCCTGGCTGACCCAAGGCCAGTATGAGGGCGGGGTTCCTGTGAAGCATGTGACTACAAAACACTTTTAGTCTTTTATAATTTTTCTTCTAATCAATTACAGTTAGTTCCCACATTTAATGCCATTTTTTTTTAATCTACTTGCAGTTATTGAATCTTCCTAAAATATCATACTTAGCTTTCATGGAAACAGCAGTTCTCTTTTTCACTCATATTGTATCAGTTTATGAAGAATTTAGGGAAATTATGTAATTATATGAAAAAGTCCATCTGCTGAGAACAGATTTGGGAGAAGACGCCACTGACTCTTGGTAAGCAGTCGACTTAACCAGTGAGTGCCCAAGCGCCTGGGCAGATCAGAGGTGAGGGCAGGGATTCCGCTGGCCCTCAAGGGGAGAGGGAAGCGGTGTCCTTCAGAGAGCAGAGGGGGCTGGTGAGCTCAGCCTGCCAGCTAAGGGACATTAGGCAGAAATTAGTTAAGAGAGCTTTCATTGTGTGCTTACCTTGGACTCCAGGTTTCTGAATTCATATGCTAATACTATTATTGACCTCAGACAGATCCCTTAACCTCACTGAGCTCAGCCTATTCATGTGCAAAATGAAGATGTGGCTAACATGTGTGAGTGTGTATTCACACACCCATACACTGATGCACACACAGATACACAGACACGCACACACACATACCACACATACACAGTCTTTTAAATTGTGTGGTTTTTTTTTTTTTTTTGTCACTTCTATTGATCTTTCATTTATTTATCTTTGTTCTTTGGCCTTTGAGGGCCTCCCATTGCAGTGGCCTCTCATCGCAGAGCGCCAGCTCTGGGCGCATGCGCTCCAGAGCTCCGGCTGGGTAATTGGACACATCGGTCCAGCCGTTCCACGGCACGTGGGATCTTCCCAGGCCAGGGATCAAACCGGCGCCCCATGCAAGGCGGTGTCCTTACCCACTGGACCACCAGGGAAGCCCCATACAGTCTTTTGAGAAGATCACATTATGGGTGATGTGGATGGATGGTACAACAACTCTACCTACTTTACAAATAGAAACTGTTTTAATTTTTGCTTTGAAATTGCTTGAAAATTTTAGAAAAATGCAAGAATACTGCTAAACACTAACTCCTCAAAAGATTTGCCTTCATTAGCACCTTCATTTTATGATCTTCTATATGGATGGATGGATGGATAGATAGATTGATAGGTAGATACGTACCTAGATATGTAAATATATAGGGGCTACTTGCAGTTATTGAATCTTCCTAAAATATCATACTTAGCTTTCATGGAAACAGCAGTTCTCTTTTTCACTCATATTGTATCAGTTTATGAAGAATTTAGGGAAATTATGTAATTATATGAAAAAGTCCATCTGCTGAGAACAGATTTGGGAGAAGACGCCACTGACTCTTGGTAAGCAGTCGACTTAACCAGTGAGTGCCCAAGCGCCTGGGCAGATCAGAGGTGAGGGCAGGGATTCCGCTGGCCCTCAAGGGGAGAGGGAAGCAGTGTCCTTCAGAGAGCAGAGGGGGCTGGTGAGCTCAGCCTGCCAGCTAAGGGACATTAGGCAGAAATTAGTTAAGAGAGCTTTCATTGTGTGCTTACCTTGGACTCCAGGTTTCTGAATTCATATGCTAATACTATTATTGACCTCAGACAGATCCCTTAACCTCACTGAGCTCAGCCTATTCATGTGCAAAATGAAGATGTGGCTAACATGTGTGAGTGTGTATTCACACACCCATACACTGATGCACACACAGATACACAGACACGCACACACACATACCACACATACACAGTCTTTTAAATTGTGTGGTTTTTTTTTTTTTTTTTGTCACTTCTATTGATCTTTCATTTATTTATCTTTGTTCTTTGGCCTTTGAGGGCCTCCCATTGCAGTGGCCTCTCATCGCAGAGCGCCAGCTCTGGGCGCATGCGCTCCAGAGCTCCGGCTGGGTAATTGGACACATCGGTCCAGCCGTTCCACGGCACGTGGGATCTTCCCAGGCCAGGGATCAAACCGGCGCCCCATGCAAGGCGGTGTCCTTACCCACTGGACCACCAGGGAAGCCCCATACAGTCTTTTGAGAAGATCACATTATGGGTGATGTGGATGGATGGTACAACAACTCTACCTACTTTACAAATAGAAACTGTTTTAATTTTTGCTTTGAAATTGCTTGAAAATTTTAGAAAAATGCAAGAATACTGCTAAACACTAACTCCTCAAAAGATTTGCCTTCATTAGCACCTTCATTTTATGATCTTCTATATGGGTGGATGGATGCATAGATAGATTGATAGGTAGATACGTACCTAGATATGTAATATATGGATAGGGGACATATTGTGAATTAACATTTTTCTGACTCTTTCAAAGTAAGCAACAAGTACCATGTTCTTTATACCAGCACTTTAGTGTGCATTTCCAAGGAACATAGCATTTCTCAGATGATTAAAAAAATAGATGATTTAATCTTGATACAATATCATTAATTGATATTTTATTATTATTGAAAATTTTCCACTGTTTTCCAATAGTGCTCTTTATAATATTTTTACCCCTCAGGGAAACAGTACAGGATCACACAACATACTTTTTTTGTATCTCTTTAATCTGTTAAGTTGATTTTTCTGTTTCAAGGAGTCGACATTTTTGTAGAATGTCCCTCAGTTAGAGGCTGCGATGTGTCCTCACACCCAGATGCCGTTTCTGGCAACAGTATCACATACATGACGTGTTTTTCTCGTGTTGGGAGGTGCCCAGCGTTGGTGTTTCTCATGGTTAGTGTCAACACTTGGTTCAGGCTATATCTGCCAAGAGTTTCCATTGTAATGTTGATATTTTTCAGTGAAATTAGTCAGTAATGTCTGGCAAGATCTTTTTCTTTGAGTTGTTCCTTTATTTTCATTTTTTAAAAATTTATTTATTTTGAGACTGTGTCCATAGTTTGCTCTCATCAAATGCCTGACCACTGGTTTTCACAACCACTGATCATCCCACCTTCATTAATTGTTACCAGTGTGGTTGCAAAGTGGTGAGCTTCTAAAGCACGCATCCATCTGTATCTATACACACATATATATATATTTGTACACAGATATAAATATGCATTTGTTTGTTTTCTTGGTAGTAGTTATGGTTTTATTTCAGTTGCGCCAAGGACCTATAAAGTGTTGGCACATGACTGAGCGGCTGTGTGACCTAGGATAAATCAAATAACCTTCTGTATCTCAGTTCATATAACTGAAAATAAGGGTAGATTTAGGCTCCATGTAATTCTTATTTCATGAATGAATCTGTTAATCATACAAATTATTTGGTCAGATGAAGAATATACCAAAAGATCTTTATCACATAAATAAAATACAGAGCCCAGAAAGGCTTTGCTTGAAACTCCTGTTTTTAAAATCCTATTTACTTAAGGAATGTAATAGCCAAGTACGCTCGGGTTGTTGAGAGGATCCAGGTTTGAATAAATCAAGTGTAAACTCTGTTTGAAGCGACTGGAGAACTTTGACTGTGGACTGGTTATTAGGTGGTGTGGACATGTGTTGATTACACTGGGTGTGGTAGCTGCACTGTGTTTATGTAGAAACAAATCTATATTTTAGAGGTGCCTACTAAATATTTATGGGAGAGATGCCATATGGCTGGAATTTAAACAGTTCTTGGAAAAATGATGAAACAAATCTGGTAAAATATTAGTAAAACTGTTAAACGTATGTGATGGATATAGGAGCATTCGTTGTATTTTGCTGAACCATATAAAATTGCCTATATTGGGTCATTGTTAGCCAAAAAACCAGCAAGTTCATATGGTTTGGAGTTTTAACTGGTGTTTAGTTTTATGTGCATTTTAGTTTTTTGTCAACAGCAAAAAGTTTCTGTGCATCTATAGGGAAAACACTTCAATATTGGCCCAGGTGGCACTGGTGGCAGGTAAAGAGCCTGCCTGGGAATGCAGGCGTCCCAGGAGACGTGGGCTAGATCCCTGGGTTGGGAAGATTCCCTGGAGGAGGACATGGCACCCCCTCCAGTGTTCTTGCCTGGAGACTCCCACGGACAGAGGAGCCTGGCGGGCTGTAGTTCATGGGGTGGCACAGAGTCAGGCATGACTGAGCGAGTGAGCAGGTTGGTACAGAGAGCAGTCACCGCCCTGGCCTCCATCCTTCTTGCCACCTACTCACCTGAGCAGAGTGAATGAAACTTGGTAGGACCTCCCGGACTTCCCTGGTGGCCCAGTGGGTGAGGACACCGCCTTGCAGTGCAAGGGGCGCCGGCTCGATCCCTGGCCTGGGAAGATCCCACGTGCCGCGGAGAGGCTGGACTGGTGTGTCAAACTACCGAGCTGGAGCTCTGGGGCGCATGCGCCCAGGGCCGGCGCTCTGCAGCGAGAGAGGCCACTGCGATGGGAGGCCCTCACAGGCCAAGTAACAAAGATAAATAAATGAAAGACCGATAGAAGTGTCCAGGAAAAAAAAAAAAAACCTTGGTAGGACCTCTCTGTTTCTGACAGCCTGGTTTCTCCTAAGCGGGCCTTGAAGTCTGTTCCTGTGACCTTGAAGTGTCTCCTCTGCCCAGAGCGGCACCCTTTCACTAACCCCTCCGACGGCGACCCCTCCACACCTTCCAGCTCACGGTCACGTTAACTGTGAAGCCACGTCCGGGCCTGTCCACCGCCCGCAGCCCTCCCTGCCCTCGCCCCGTCGCCCCTCAGCCTCTCCCGCCTTCAGTCCCCAGCACGCGAGAGGCAGCCTTGCGGGCGCGTCTCCAGGACTCAGACCCCAAGACAAGGGCAGCCCGTCATCAGTCTCTGTGTCTTCGGGGAAGTCTGTGGTAGGAGGCTGAAGGGCTGACTTCCACCGGCTCAGCGCCGGCCGGCCGCCCCCCAAGGAGCTGAGCCGCCCAGCGTCCAGCGCAGGATCGACCCCTAACGCGAGCCTGCTTCTTGGAGGAACACGAGGAGGCTGAGCTCTGACTCTGCTTGCCGCTTCACAAGGCTCTTATGTTTCTGCTTGGAAGCAAAACTAACAGTCACGATGGGGTGAAAGCCCAGGAGGACAGAGAGGTCCACGTGTGGTCAGAGCCCCTGGCTTAAAGGCCTCCCCTTCCGTGCTGTGCCTGAGATGAGCCAGGGCTCCACGGTTGTGACCTGGTGGGTTGACAGTTCAGCGAAACCAAGCCCTTCTGTCCTGCTTCAGCTTCCGCTTCCTGGGTCAGAGGGACGGGGGCCTTCAGTAGTCACCCGGCCTGAGAGGACGGCTCTCTGAGAGGCGGGGCTGTGTGCCAGGCCTCGGGTGCAGCTGTACTGAGCGCCGGTATCTGCGTTTTATGTTACTGACCAGAGGGCAGGCGCCGCAAGGGCCGGGTTTACAATCTAATCGGTGTTATTGCTGGAGAAGGAAATGCCAGCCCACTCCAGTGTTCTTACCTGGGAAATCCCATGCGCAGAGGAGCCTGGCGGGCTGCAGCCCCTGGGGTCGCCAAGAGTTGGACGCTGCTTAGTGAGCAAACAGCAACACTTGTTTTCCACACGGTGCCAAGTGTATTGTCTGCCCGGAGTCGGGACCCTCGTGAAGCCACTAAGCTCGGCTTCTACACACCAGGTACCTTTGTTCATATTTTATGTAGATTTCTTCGCTTAATCTTCATCTTCCTGATGGGTCAGTCACTATTATTAGCTACATATTACAGATGAGAATATTAAGGAGGTAAAAAAAAATATGATTAGCAACTGGCCCCAAGTTATTACTCAGTTTGGAAGGGGTAGAAGTGGAGTTAAAACCAGCAGGTTTATTCAGTGTGTGTGTATCACTGAGCAGGATTTGAGTTCAGTGGACAGACCCTGCGTTTACACAGGCTGGATAAGGGAATGAATGAAGATGATTAATTATATTTTCAACAGCACTCTTTGAATATATTGTGCTGCGTCTCTTATGATATTCAGGAACACATTATGAAAATGAGTGGGAATGAAGGGAAAAAGACTTTAAATTAAATGAATTAAAATAATTATTTAATTGCTCCCTGGGATGAGTGCTGTGGAGTGGAAGTACGGAGGGCTGCGGAGGGTGTGCCCGCAGGCCGGGCGCAGCCTGGAGGCCGGGAAATAGGAAGGTGATGACCTCCAGGTGGGGTGTGAGAGCCTCCCGAGCGGGGGGGGGGGCATGGCCGGTGGGCCTTGCGATGGAGAGAGCTGCGAGGAGGGGACGGGCCCTTGTTTCACAGATGAGTCTCCTGTCGTATGATGGGGATCTGGGGGCTGTAAGTGATGGCTCTGGAACCCCAGTCAATTGCGTGCACCGTGGTCCCCAGGGAGGTGATTAGTGGCCGTGAGTACAGAGCAGGGATGGGACCGGGGAGAAGCAGACACGTGTGATCTGTGTCAGAAGGTCACAGCAAGGCACGGTCCAGAGATCTGAACGAAATTCCCTGGGAAGTTCTTGGGAGGGGGCTCTCTCTCCTGCCATCTCCTGGTCTCATCTCTATCTTCCTGTTAGAGCTGCGATCACAAGACAAGTTTTAGGGGCCCTTCTGATTTTTTTTGCCTGGCGGGCTGCAGCCTGGGGTCGCCAAGAGTTGGACGCTGCTTAGTGAGCAAACAGCAACACTTGTTTTCCACACGGTGCCAAGTGTATTGTCTGCCCGGAGTCGGGACCCTCGTGAAGCCACTAAGCTCGGCTTCTACACACCAGGTACCTTTGTTCATATTTTATGTAGATTTCTTCGCTTAATCTTCATCTTCCTGATGGGTCAGTCACTATTATTAGCTACATATTACAGATGAGAATATTAAGGAGGTAAAAAAAAATATGATTAGCAACTGGCCCCAAGTTATTACTCAGTTTGGAAGGGGTAGAAGTGGAGTTAAAACCAGCAGGTTTATTCAGTGTGTGTGTATCACTGAGCAGGATTTGAGTTCAGTGGACAGACCCTGCGTTTACACAGGCTGGATAAGGGAATGAATGAAGATGATTAATTATATTTTCAACAGCACTCTTTGAATATATTGTGCTGCGTCTCTTATGATATTCAGGAACACATTATGAAAATGAGTGGGAATGAGGGAAATAGACTTTAAATTAAATGAATTAAAATAATTATTTAATTGCTCCCTGGGATGAGTGCTGTGGAGTGGAAGTACGGAGGGCTGCGGAGGGTGTGCCCGCAGGCCGGGCGCAGCCTGGAGGCCGGGAAATAGGAAGGTGATGACCTCCAGGTGGGGTGTGAGAGCGTCCCGAGCGGGGGAGGGGGCATGGCCGGTGGGCCTTGCGATGGAGAGAGCTGCGAGGAGGGGACGGGCCCTTGTTTCACAGATGAGTCTCCTGTCGTATGATGGGGATCTGGGGGCTGTAAGTGATGGCTCTGGAACCCCAGTCAATTGCGTGCACCGTGGTCCCCAGGGAGGTGATTAGTGGCCGTGAGTACAGAGCAGGGATGGGACCGGGGAGAAGCAGACACGTGTGATCTGTGTCAGAAGGTCACAGCAAGGCACGGTCCAGAGATCTGAACGAAATTCCCTGGGAAGTTCTTGGGAGGGGGCTCTCTCTCCTGCCATCTCCTGGTCTCATCTCTATCTTCCTGTTAGAGCTGCGATCACAAGACAAGTTCTTTCATATATACCAGGAAGAGGACAAATTCCATCCAAACTTACATTGAAACTGATTATTTTTCTTGTTTTTTGGAAGCATTCAGTGGGTTGGGAGCTAAATTCTTTGTGAGGAATTAGATGCTAAGGAATCTCTTAGTCAAGGCTCTGGAGGATCAAGTCACACAGCTTCTTTATTTTCTCTGGATTTTAGTGAGGGATTTTTCTTCCTATTCAGTTCCATGGCAGTGAATTGCGTTTCTCTCTAAGGCTCCTCAACACACAATTTACAGTGTAAATATATTTGTTGGCATGCAAATCACCCTGCATTATGAGTCTTGATTAATATTATAATGTGTTGATGAAAGCCTATAAGTGGTTCTTGGAACCAAGGTTTCAGACAAAGCTGTGGTGTTTGGGTGCAAGATGTTTGTTGAATATTAGATTAGGTTCTTTGTTTTGCTTCTCTCACTGTCTTTTATTTTAAGGAGATGCCTCGTGTGAAGTGGTAACAAACTTCCAAATGCACAGCCAATTAATTAACACAACCGATCCCTCACCCAGGCTGCACAGAAGCACACCTGCCCCCCACCCCCCACAGGTGATCCCTGGTCACACGGAGGCCGTGGGCCCTCCCGCTCAGCTGATTGGCGGCTTGCTCGTGGCCAGCATCCTGGTTCTCGAGTGGTATTGTTCTAGGGCATTCTGTGTGCACTTGAGGGTGGGTTAGGCCGCGTGCCTCAGCCTGACGGCCCCATGCGATGCAGAGCTAGTGGCACCAGCTTTGCGCCTGTGATGACGGGCGTCTCCTCTTCATGGCTGTCAGCACAGCCATGAAGACAGGAGGGCTGTGAGACAGGAGGGCTGACCCTCCATCTCCAGCAGCTCACGTAGTGACCAGAGCTCCTCTTTCACACTCCAGTTTGGACGAGCCACATCCAGGAGAAGACGCGCAGGCTCAGGAGGTGAGCCGTGACCCAGAGTGTAGGGCTTCCAGCGCAGGCAGAGCTCAGCTAATCCTGCTCCGGCACGTCACAGCCGCCTGGCCTTGGCCAACTTACACCAGCTCTCCAAGCTTCGGCTTCCTCTTTTGGAAAATGAAGTTAATAATTTCTTTTTCTTGAATTTGGAGTGAAAAATTGAATGAGATCATAGATTTGAAGTGCTTTCCTGGCCATAAAAAGAGAAAAGAGAAAGGAAATAAGCAGGGTGCTGAGCAAAGAGAGGCTCATGTAGTAAGCGGATCCTCAGCCTGTGATCCACAGATAAGGAGATCGTGCATTTCATATTTCACTGAACTCTCCTCAAGTTTTGTGGGTTTAATTGCATCTCACCATCTCTTGAGTGCTCACCACCAAGACTGGGGACTCTCATCTGTACTGTGCCCCCTTTTCTGGATGCATATCTCAGGGGTTGTGTCAGAGCACCTTAGGGAACTAGCCAAGCATCTCAAGAACCTCTTGGTGACTGGTACCCAGGCATGCAGTAAGGAAGTTGCAAACACAGCCAGAGGCCATAAAGAGGAGAGAAGGGGGCTCAGCAGGTGAGGGCGAGAACTGTGCTTGGTCGAGGAAAGCAGGGAGGTTTAGTGTTGACCCCAGATGGGCACACAGTCTCTGGTTCTACTCCTGCCTAGTGATCCCAGAGAAGAGATGGCATTTGAGGACATGTGTTCTGTCCCCCAAGCAACTGAGGGATCGCTCAGTCGGCTTGATCAGTTACATGGCCCTCAGAAGGAAGGTGAATTATCCATCCAGAAGCTTAGGCTACACTGTGCTACCACCCCTAGAGGCAAGTCTGGGAGGATGGGCAGAGGGTGGGATCAGACCTCTCTCTGCCAAGAACATTCTGTATTGCCAAGGTGGGTATCCATCGGCAAGGCAGGATTATGTTCCTTTCTTCATGAAAACATTGTAGATGGATTTGTACAGAAAATTTAAATCCATCGCTAGACAAATAGGCATGTATGCATAAGTGAGACTCATTAAAGGGACGCTCAGGGGGCCAGTCTTCCCCTCCCTCCTCATTCTTGGCTTGTTGCCACTGCACCGTGAATGCAGCTGCCGTGACGGAAGAGTGTCTGGGCTCGCCCCAGAATCAGCTAGCCCAGTGCTTTGTCCTCCTCTGTTTTGAAGCGATCCCAGGCTTTGCTCGAATCCCTGGCTGGCCTCCACCTGTGCCCCAGATTCTGTCTCCTGTCGTCTCTTCATGCATCAGCAGCATTCCTTCTCTGTTGGGCTGTTCACCTCAGCAGTTGTGTAGTTGCTAAATCGTGTCCAACTCTTTGTGGCCCCATGGACTGAAGCACTCCAGTCTTCATTGGAGTCTTTCACTGTCTCTCAGAATTTGCTCAAATTCATGTCCATTGAGTCAGTGATGCCATCCAAACATCTCGTCCTCTGTTGCCCCTGTCTCCTCCTGCCCTCAGCCTTTCCCAGCATCAAGATCTTTTCCAGATAGTTGGCTCTTAGCATCAGGTGGCCAAAATATTGGAGATTCACCTTCAGCATCAGTCCTTCCATTGAATAGTTGGGGCCAATTTCCTTTAGGATTACAGTCCAGGGAACTCAAGAGTCTTCTCCAGCACCACAGTTTGAAAGTGTCACTTCTTTGGCTCTCAGTCTTCTTTAGGTCCAGCTCTTACATCCGTAAGTGACTATTGGAAAAACCATAGCTTTGACTATACAGAACTTTGCCAGCAAAGTGTTTTCTGATTTTTAATATGCTGTCTAGGTTTTTCATAGCTTTTCTTCCAAGGAGCAGGTGCCTTTTAATTTGCTGACTGTAGTCACTGTCTGTAGTGTTTTTAGAGCCCAAGAAAATAAAATCTGTCACTGTTCCCACTTTTCCCCACCTATTGGCCGTGAAGTGATGGGACTGGATGCCATAATCTTAGTTTCTTGAATGCTGAGTTTTAAGCCAGCTTTTTCACTCTCCTCTTTCACCCTCATTAAGAAACTCTTTAGTTTCTCTTCCCTTTCTGCCATAAGGGTGGTGTCGTCTGCAATTGTATTTCCCGGAATCCTTCAGCATTCTGTATTGCCAAGGTGGGTATCCATCGGCAAGGCAGGATTATGTTCCTTTCTTCATGAAAACATTGTAGATGGATTTGTACAGAAAATTTAAATCCATCGCTAGACAAATAGGCATGTATGCATAAGTGAGACTCATTAAAGGGACGCTCAGGGGGCCAGTCTTCCCCTCCCTCCTCATTCTTGGCTTGTTGCCACTGCACCGTGAATGCAGCTGCCGTGACGGAAGAGTGTCTGGGCTCGCCCCAGAATCAGCTAGCCCAGTGCTTTGTCCTCCTCTGTTTTGAAGCGATCCCAGGCTTTGCTCGAATCCCTGGCTGGCCTCCACCTGTGCCCCAGATTCTGTCTCCTGTCGTCTCTTCATGCATCAGCAGCATTCCTTCTCTGTTGGGCTGTTCACCTCAGCAGTTGTGTAGTTGCTAAATCGTGTCCAACTCTTTGTGGCCCCATGGACTGAAGCACTCCAGTCTTCATTGGAGTCTTTCACTGTCTCTCAGAATTTGCTCAAATTCATGTCCATTGAGTCAGTGATGCCATCCAAACATCTCGTCCTCTGTTGCCCCTGTCTCCTCCTGCCCTCAGCCTTTCCCAGCATCAAGATCTTTTCCAGATAGTTGGCTCTTAGCATCAGGTGGCCAAAATATTGGAGATTCACCTTCAGCATCAGTCCTTCCATTGAATAGTTGGGGCCAATTTCCTTTAGGATTACAGTCCAGGGAACTCAAGAGTCTTCTCCAGCACCACAGTTTGAAAGTGTCACTTCTTTGGCTCTCAGTCTTCTTTAGGTCCAGCTCTTACATCCGTAAGTGACTATTGGAAAAACCATAGCTTTGACTATACAGAACTTTGCCAGCAAAGTGTTTTCTGATTTTTAATATGCTGTCTAGGTTTTTCATAGCTTTTCTTCCAAGGAGCAGGTGCCTTTTAATTTGCTGACTGTAGTCACTGTCTGTAGTGTTTTTAGAGCCCAAGAAAATAAAATCTGTCACTGTTCCCACTTTTCCCCACCTATTGGCCGTGAAGTGATGGGACTGGATGCCATAATCTTAGTTTCTTGAATGCTGAGTTTTAAGCCAGCTTTTTCACTCTCCTCTTTCACCCTCATTAAGAAACTCTTTAGTTTCTCTTCCCTTTCTGCCATAAGGGTGGTGTCGTCTGCATGTATGAGGTTGTTGATATTTCTCCCAGGAATCCCTTCAGCAGATATAAGTGCTAATATTTTCCATCATCAAATACCTTTCCTGACTCATAACCATCTTCCAATTTTCTCATTTCTGTGCTACAGAAAATTCCTAAAGAGGATTTTCTATATTCACTCTTTCCAGTTTCCTCTAGTTTTTGTTTAAATCTACTGAGATCCGGCTTCCATACTGTATTAGTTAGCTCAGGCTGCCAGTGACTGAGCAACTCAACCACAGGAATCTGTTTTCTCACGGTTATGGAGGCTGGAAGTCCCAGGGGAAGCTGCTGACTGACTTGGTTCCTGGTAGGGCTCCCTTCCTGGCTTGTGGACAGCCACCTTCTCGCTGTGTCCTCACATACACCTTCTCCAGGCACCAATCCCATCCCAAGGGCCCCAGCCTTGTGGGCTCACCTAGTTCTAACTACGCCCCCAAGGCCTATCTCCTATCACCTCCTAATATCATCACTTGAGGAATTAGAGTCTCAACATACAAATGCGATTGAGACCTAAGCATTCTTCCCATAGCACATTTCTGTCGCCTTCCCAAAGCTGCACTTGTCAGTGGCATGAATAACTCCCACTTGACCAAATTCCATGGCCCCACATTACAGGATGTTCCTGCTCAGTTTTTAAAACTTTCATGACTTGGTCTCTGGAACATCACTCACAGGCTCTTTCTCCTTCCAGCTTCTCTCTTCTGAATTCGCACTCCCAGTCCTCACACGTGGATTCTTGGAGCTCAGTTCTGATTCTCTTCGCTTCTCCTCTCTGCAGGTCCCCGGGGGCCTTTACACAGTGTCAAGATTTTAAATGTCATCAGTGTGCTGAGAGTACCCACATTCATAGATTTAGTCCCACACTCCCTCTGGAGATCCAAGCTTGCGTATTCAGCTGCCTCTGCCACTGTCTGTGTGAGTGTCTAGTGAGTTTTAAAACTTGTCAAAGGCGAGCCTCTTGGGTCTCTAGGTTGCCATTCCTTCACCACCCACTCCAGTACCATCAACCTGCTCCTCCTTCTCGGCCTCCCTCCCGGAAGAGCAGCTCTGTCCGTGCTTCTCAGGCCCCAAGGTCTTTGTCTGTCTTTGGCTTTCCTCTTGTACCGTGTACCCTAATGTCTAATCCATCAAGTCAGTCCAGTTCTACCTCCCGAGCTCATTCAGCGTCTTTACACGACTGGGTTCTTTCATCTCAGCCGGTCCGAGGTCCCACAGTCTCGCCCCTAGAGGATGTGGTTGTCGCCTGGCTGGCCTCCCTGCTTCTGCTTGTAATCCCCTTCCGCGTATACCCTCGCACCAGAGCGGGAGGGAAACCCCGTTAGGACACAGCAGCTCATTTCCCCTCTGCTCGAGACTCCGCAGTGGCTCTGCGTTTCTCTCAGAGTGAAAGCCAGAGCGCTAGTGCTGGACCCCACACGGCCTTCCTTCCTTCCCCTGCGTGCGTCTCTGCCTCTCGCGCTCTCACTCCTGTGTTCTCTCTCCTTCGGCCCCCTGGTCTCTGCTTGGACTCAAGCCAGGCAGAGCTCAGGGCTTTGGCATCGTTCTCTTGTGCTCCCCGGCTTTCTCCTCTTCCCAGCACTACGAACGTCTTCTCACTGGATTGCTTTTAAATCCTTCACTAGAAGGAAAGTTCTTTGAAGCTGAAGATTTTGTTGCAGTCATTAAGGATCTCTAGCCCCTAGAGCAGCACCCTGCAGACATAGGCATTTAGGAGTATTTGGGATGATTGAGGGTGTAGGAAGAGAAGAAGATTTAATAAACCAAACGGGGTTCCGTAAGACCTGCCGGGAGCTAGATCTACATGGTCCACTTATATGAGCAGAATCCCCAAGCCTTGTGTTAGGGTTTCACCAGTTAGTGAGTATTTAATCCCATCCTAACAGCCTTGTGTCCTGATAACACATTTGGAAGAATCAGTGTTGAATCATCTTAGGTTCCCTTTTGCTTTCAGTCTTTTCTTAAAACAATCACAGGCAGGTGGAGGGACAAGGCACACATCCGGTAACCACGGTGGAGCCCGTTGGAGGGAGGTGAGGGCTTGGTGCGGACTGCCACGAGCTCTTGAGGCACTGCCACGCGTGTCGCGTTAACACATCCCCAAGTCACCAAGGCAGCAGCGCAGCGGCCTCGATGAACCTGTCTGAAATCTGCTTCCGAGAAGGAATTCTTGGCGGAGCTAATACCGCTTTATTATCTAGGTTGCTCTAGTTATCTTTTTATCTCCTATCATCCCCTCCCCCGGCCGTGTCCTGTCCTCTGAGGTCCTGTGGGTCTTTCTCTGGGTCGCTGAGTGCAGGTTGTCATCAAACAGTGTGAGGGCAGGAGACGTGCCAGGTTGATCAGGCACACCTGCAGCCGCTCCTGGGGGCCCTCGTGGGCCCAGGGTTTTCTGTGTCTGGACCTGCTGACTTCTTTCGCTCCTAGCGTCTCTGAAGGTCCTCCTAGTGGGATCCAGTGGACGAAGATGCTGCAGTGGCTGACCTCCTCTAGGGGGGCAGGTGCCTCCGCGAGGCCTTCCACAGCCAGCCCGTCTTCCTGGCGCAGCATGCTCTCCTTCCGTTGACCCACGGCCACGCTCCTCTGGCCAGACGGGCTTCTCTAAGCCTCCTTGTTCCCAGTTTCACTCTTCTGCTCACGATTCCACAGCCACTTGGCATACCTCTCACTTTCTGCTCTATGTCTAAACCTCCTGGGTCAAACCCGGTGCCTGTGTGGACTTGTCCTGAGCACCAGCCCACATCCACCTCTCTTTTACCAGCAGTTTTGTTAAATAAGCCTCTTATTTTAGGATGTCATCATCTTATGTCTTGCGTTTGTAACTGTTACCACCACAATGATAATCTAAGCTGATAATAATGGTTAACATTGTTATCTAACACACCTTGTGCTTACATGATCTCACTTAGTCCTTGAAAGATTCGCTGTTATTTTTATCGATACACGGGGTTGCAAAGACTCAGAGGCCAGGCGCCCAGAGACGCAGTCCAAGGTCACAAGTGCCCTCCTTTGGAGCTGATCCACACTCCCAGTCGAGGCATCCAGGGAGACTACACAGGGCTGATCCACACTTTCCTGGAAAGGTGCGGCTTTATCTCATGCCCTTTTGTCTATTTCTTAGGGTGTCAAGCATTCGGAGGGCCTTGACATACTCAGGAATGAAACATTCTGGAAAATCGACTTCTGGGATGTTCCACAGTGGAAATAAACTCAACTAGAAGGAGGCTCTGTGGGAGCCAATAGATGAGTATGGACTGAGAAGGGTGAGTTCAGAAGAGGTCATGTATCCAGATCCATCTCCCACGGGAGACCTCGTCCAGCCCCTGGCAGTCTCTGCCATGCCAGCTATTGGGTGAGATGCCAGGGATGCAGGCTGACTTGGGATTGAGAAAGGCTCTGGAAGCGGGTGGATTCCGGAGATGGACTTGCTCTGAGAGGCAGGCTGGGGGTGGGGCGCACGCGAGCCGAGGTGGGAAAGACACCTCTGCACTGGGCTGTCTGGATCAGGGCGACGGCGGTGTGCGCCCTTTGACCCAATCCCTGTGCACCGATGGCGCTCACCTCCACCTTCCTTTCCGGGGAAAGGGGTCTTTGGTGCTCAGTGCAGGAACGGCAGCTGCTGGGACCTCTGTGAGCTGCGGCTCTGTTCCACGTGTGACGGCAAGTCCTGTCGAAGGCTTCCTGGAGCCAGGACACGCGGGCTTCGGGAGACAAGGACATTGTCTCTTTGGAAAGCGACGTCACGGGAGATGTCGGGGGAGGCAGGGCAAGCGTGACTGCGCTGGGCTCCTGGCCAGTCTTGCTTGGTTTGCACATGGAGCAGCCCCAGGGCTGGAGCCTGCTCCCTCGGCCTGGCCACAGGCCGCCCACATCACTCACCAGCTTTTACTCACATCTCTTTCCTGAGACCGGGCTTGCCTGGTGGCTCAGTGGGAAAGAAACCGCCCGCCAATGCAGGAGACATAGGTTCAACGCCAGGGTCAGGCAGTTGCCGTGGAGGAGGCAATGGCCACCCGCCAGGATTCTTGCCTGGAGAATCCCATGGGCAGACGAGCCGGGCACCCTGGAGTCCATTGAAAAGAGACACAGCAGAGCGCCTCGATGACAACGTCCTGAGATGAGACGTTCGAAGGCAGGGTGGAGGCTTACTGAGAGGGGCTGTGTCTCTGTTTCTGCTGGAAGTCCTGTTCCAGCCAGCCACGGGCCTCTGCGCTGACCCCAAATTACCGTTTCAAAGAAGCGGCTTCCTCCGGGCCCACACCCACCTCCTTGGCTCCCCACAGCCGCGCCTCTGAGGCGAGCCGTCCCTGGAGTCTGCAGAGCCTCTGAGAGCCCGGAAAGTGGCTGGGAAGAGGGAGGCGAACCCCGGAGAAAGCGGGGAAGCTGCAGACCATTGTCCTTTTCTTTTTAAGACAGCAGTTCCTTTGGCAGACTTTTAAACGGTTGCCAGGGAAACAGAGCGAGGGAGTGGAGAAAGGTTACATGGATGCTGGATAAAGCTAATGCACTTTGAAAAAAAGATCCAGCTGACAAGTGCTTAAGACTCAGGAGGGGCTGGTAGCGTCTCATGTTCAAAGTTCCCCTTCCGAGCCTCAAGTACCTTGATACTGTCATTAAATATATTTTAATCATTTGTCAACTCTTAATTCATCTCCATCAAAGACGTGCGCTAATGGGTTTCATGGACCGTGGCCGGCGAGGCTGCTCTTACGGCTTCCTGGGCATGAAGTGTCAGGAAGGCCTGTGTCTGAAGGTCCAGAGGCCTCAGCTTAAAGGGGTGTGACTCCATAAACAAGTGTGCATCCCGACGACAGCAACCCACCGTGAGGTCTGTGTTTACTGGTCAGCGTCTGAGGATGCCCATGGCCTTGGGAGCGTGAAAACAGGTGGTGGGAAGAAAGGCGAAGTGTGTGCACCAGCCAGTCCGCCTAGAACACTTACCCTGGGTGTGCCTCCCCTGGGCGTCGCTGCTCCGTTGTGTTCTGAATAGTGATGAGGCCCCTCCGCTTCAGGTCTCCTGGTTCCGAGTCCGTTCTCCGCCGTGGCCGCTCGTGCGTGTGTATAACCCTCGGGGTCTCTTCCCGGAGGCAGTTGCCGTGGAGGAGGCAATGGCCACCCGCCAGGATTCTTGCCTGAGATCCCATGGGCAGACGAGCCGGGCACCCTGGAGTCCATTGAAAAGAGACACAGCAGAGCGCCTCGATGACAACGTCCTGAGATGAGACGTTCAAGGCAGGGTGGAGGCTTACTGAGAGCGGCTGTGTCTCTGTTTCTGCTGGAAGTCCTGTTCCAGCCAGCCACGGGCCTCTGCGCTGACCCCAAATTACCGCTTCAAAGAAGCGGCTTCCCCCGGGCCCACACCCACCTCCTTGGCTCCCCACAGCCGCGCCTCTGAGGCGAGCCGTCCCTGGAGACTGCAGAGCCTCTGAGAGCCCGGAAAGTGGCTGGGAAGAGGGAGGCGAACCCCGGAGAAAGCGGGAAGCTGCAGACCATTGTCCTTTTCTTTTTAAGACAGCAGTTCCTTTGGCAGACTTTTAAACGGTTGCCAGGGAAACAGAGCGAGGGAGTGGAGAAAGGTTACATGGATGCTGGATAAAGCTAATGCACTTTGAAAAAAAGATCCAGCTGACAAGTGCTTAAGACTCAGGAGGGGCTGGTAGCGTCTCATGTTCAAAGTTCCCCTTCCGAGCCTCAAGTACCTTGATACTGTCATTAAATATATTTTAATCATTTGTCAACTCTTAATTCATCTCCATCAAAGACGTGCGCTAATGGGTTTCATGGACCGTGGCCGGCGAGGCTGCTCTTACGGCTTCCTGGGCATGAAGTGTCAGGAAGGCCTGTGTCTGAAGGTCCAGAGGCCTCAGCTTAAAGGGGTGTGACTCCATAAACAAGTGTGCATCCCGACGACAGCAACCCACCGTGAGGTCTGTGTTTACTGGTCAGCGTCTGAGGATGCCCATGGCCTTGGGAGCGTGAAAACAGGTGGTGGGAAGAAAGGCGAAGTGTGTGCACCAGCCAGTCCGCCTAGAACACTTACCCTGGGTGTGCCTCCCCTGGGCGTCGCTGCTCCGTTGTGTTCTGAATAGTGATGAGGCCCCTCCGCTTCAGGTCTCCTGGTTCCGAGTCCGTTCTCCGCCGTGGCCGCTCGTGCGTGTGTATAACCCTCGGTCTCTGGAGGATTGTCCCACTTCGTATCCTCTGTGTCCCCACAAGGTTTATTTGTGCAGTTTGCGCTGTGTTAATTTGCACGTGCCTGTTCACTGTCCTGGGCCTCACACCTCCGTGCATCCCAGCTGTGCTCTGTGTGGGTCCCCGCAGCAGGGCCTCACGCAGCTCAGCCTCTGTCCACGGGCCGCAGAGCCTGGATGCGTGCCATGCGCCATCCGCACCCCGCAGATGCTCACTGCCTGCTCTGGTGAAAGGAAAGAGAGTCAGCTGGATCCAGTTGGCACTGCAGCCTTCCACAGATCCCTGCGGCCCCAGACCCAGGGTGGCCTGGCTGCCGTGAGGCCTGGCTAGAAGGCAGACACAGGAGAAGGTTGAATCCAAGTACCAGGATGCACCAGTTCAAGAGGCTGCCGTGGACAGTGAGATGAGGTTCTAGGAGTTCCGAGCAGGGAGGCCAAAAGCTCCTGAACAGAGTAACAAAGAGCAGCTTTAGCGACTGCTGGGAAGGCCCAGCTGCAGTCGCGGATTGACAGGAGCGTGTAAGATACGGGCCAGGAGCACACGGGACTGGCAGAGACAGGAGATGCATCACAGGCTACCCATTTTCCATCATTAAATTATCTGCTTATGCTCTAAGACCTCTGCAAACCCAGACTCTCTCTTAATATGCCGTGTGTCACCGCGGGCCGGGGTAGACACATGAGGCTACAGTGCCCAGACCCGAGCAGAAGCTGGGCCGCGAAGGTCAGTCAGCTTGAGGGGGTACACGTAAGACAACACAGGGTCTCTGCTTTCCATTGGGTTGCAGAGGCCTGCCTGAGAGAAGAGGCTTTCCCTGTCTCCACGAGTGTGAGCTGGGTTTGTGGCAAGACCAAAGCAACATACAAACATCTTGTGTCCCTGTGTGTCGTGCGGATTCTGTGTAGCCCAGCAGAGTGTGTGCACCAGCCAGTCCGCCTAGAACACTTACCCTGGGTGTGCCTCCCCTGGGCGTCGCTGCTCCGTTGTGTTCTGAATAGTGATGAGGCCCCTCCGCTTCAGGTCTCCTGGTTCCGAGTCCGTTCTCCGCCGTGGCCGCTCGTGCGTGTGTATAACCCTCGGTCTCTGGAGGATTGTCCCACTTCGTATCCTCTGTGTCCCCACAAGGTTTATTTGTGCAGTTTGCGCTGTGTTAATTTGCACGTGCCTGTTCACTGTCCTGGGCCTCACACCTCCGTGCATCCCAGCTGTGCTCTGTGTGGGTCCCCGCAGCAGGGCCTCACGCAGCTCAGCCTCTGTCCACGGGCCGCAGAGCCTGGATGCGTGCCATGCGCCATCCGCACCCCGCAGATGCTCACTGCCTGCTCTGGTGAAAGGAAAGAGAGTCAGCTGGATCCAGTTGGCACTGCAGCCTTCCACAGATCCCTGCGGCCCCAGACCCAGGGTGGCCTGGCTGCCGTGAGGCCTGGCTAGAAGGCAGACACAGGAGAAGGTTGAATCCAAGTACCAGGATGCACCAGTTCAAGAGGCTGCCGTGGACAGTGAGATGAGGTTCTAGGAGTTCCGAGCAGGGAGGCCAAAAGCTCCTGAACAGAGTAACAAAGAGCAGCTTTAGCGACTGCTGGGAAGGCCCAGCTGCAGTCGCGGATTGACAGGAGCGTGTAAGATACGGGCCAGGAGCACACGGGACTGGCAGAGACAGGAGATGCATCACAGGCTACCCATTTTCCATCATTAAATTATCTGCTTATGCTCTAAGACCTCTGCAAACCCAGACTCTCTCTTAATATGCCGTGTGTCACCGCGGGCCGGGGTAGACACATGAGGCTACAGTGCCCAGACCCGAGCAGAAGCTGGGCCGCGAAGGTCAGTCAGCTTGAGGGGGTACACGTAAGACAACACAGGGTCTCTGCTTTCCATTGGGTTGCAGAGGCCTGCCTGAGAGAAGAGGCTTTCCCTGTCTCCAAGAGTGTGAGCTGGGTTTGTGGCAAGACCAAAGCAACATACAAACATCTTGTGTCCCTGTGTGTCGTGCGGATTCTGTGTAGCCCAGCAGAGTGTTCTCACGGCTGCTTTTAATGTGGACACGGGGGAGCCTCCATGGGAAATGATTATGATTTAACTTCAGGAAGATACCCCCAATTTGGAAGACTGGGTGGAGGGTAAGATGTTAGCTCTGCACCAGTGATCAATTCATGTCCTATCGTGTTTTTAATACCGAAACTTGAGTTTTCCATTTGATTCCAGGAAGAATAGTATGTATGTCCTTCTCAGCCGATCAAGGCGGTGAGAAGGATAATCTACTTTTGAAAAACGTTTTCAGGAAAGAAAATTCCATGCCACCACGAATGATTTTTATGCCATGATTGAAAATATTTTCAGGGGGAAAGTTCTGGCTGTGATCTTGAAAGGCAAGCTGAGTGATAGCCTTTCTCTTCCACTGTTAGTACCATCACTACTCGGTTCCTAGGATTCTGGCTTCTTGTCTGAGGCCCAGGTTTGCTATTTGAAAGGTCAGAACAACCTGTAAGATGCACGGTGATGCCATCGGTAAAGGTAGGGTAGGGTGGAAAGAGCCCGGAAATGCCCAGGGTTGGCCTTCCTGTAAGCTCCTCGGAGGCCGATGTCAGAGGATGGATAGCAGGACCTGGAGGGGCGATGATCACCTCCGTGTTGGCTGTTCCCGTCCCAGCAAATCCCAAGCAGAGTTGGATAGAGTTAAGCGGGGGTGTGCATGTCCTTAATGGGGCCCCCTGCTTCCATTTGAACCTCAATTTGAAGCATTCACCATTTGCCATATGGTTCAGCAACTGGAAGCAATAACCAGCATTGTCAAGCAGGGAGAGGCAGAGCCAAGGCTTGTCTCTGAGCAGAGAGCAGATGAACCCCGTCGAAGTGCACAATGTCTGAGTGCACCTACCAGTCAGAAACAGGATCAATCACATGGCTAGCTCTTAAGAAACAGGTCTTAATGTACACTAATATGCCTGTGTCAGCGGGCCGGGTAGAGGCTACAGTGCCCAGACCCGAGCAGAAGCTGGGCCGAAGGTCAGTCAGCTTGAGGGGTACACGTAAGACAACACAGGGTCTCTGCTTTCCATTGGGTTGCAGAGGCCTGCCTGAGAGAAGAGGCTTTCCCTGTCTCCACGAGTGTGAGCTGGGTTTGTGGCAAGACCAAAGCAACATACAAACATCTTGTGTCCCTGTGTGTCGTGCGGATTCTGTGTAGCCCAGCAGAGTGTTCTCACGGCTGCTTTTAATGTGGACACGGGGGAGCCTCCATGGGAAATGATTATGATTTAACTTCAGGAAGATACCCCCAATTTGGAAGACTGGGTGGAGGGTAAGATGTTAGCTCTGCACCAGTGATCAATTCATGTCCTATCGTGTTTTTAATACCGAAACTTGAGTTTTCCATTTGATTCCAGGAAGAATAGTATGTATGTCCTTCTCAGCCGATCAAGGCGGTGAGAAGGATAATCTACTTTTGAAAAACGTTTTCAGGAAAGAAAATTCCATGCCACCACGAATGATTTTTATGCCATGATTGAAAATATTTTCAGGGGGAAAGTTCTGGCTGTGATCTTGAAAGGCAAGCTGAGTGATAGCCTTTCTCTTCCACTGTTAGTACCATCACTACTCGGTTCCTAGGATTCTGGCTTCTTGTCTGAGGCCCAGGTTTGCTATTTGAAAGGTCAGAACAACCTGTAAGATGCACGGTGATGCCATCGGTAAAGGTAGGGTAGGGTGGAAAGAGCCCGGAAATGCCCAGGGTTGGCCTTCCTGTAAGCTCCCCTCGGAGGCCGATGTCAGAGGATGGATAGCAGGACCTGGAGGGGCGATGATCACCTCCGTGTTGGCTGTTCCCGTCCCAGCAAATCCCAAGCAGAGTTGGATAGAGTTAAGCGGGGGTGTGCATGTCCTTAATGGGGCCCCCTGCTTCCATTTGAACCTCAATTTGAAGCATTCACCATTTGCCATATGGTTCAGCAACTGGAAGCAATAACCAGCATTGTCAAGCAGGGAGAGGCAGAGCCAAGGCTTGTCTCTGAGCAGAGAGCAGATGAACCCCGTCGAAGTGCACAATGTCTGAGTGCACCTACCAGTCAGAAACAGGATCAATCACATGGCTAGCTCTACTGGGATTAATGGAGGAAGCAGGTGTCTTAATGTACACTATTCTCACATTGTTGCGTTTGGCTTCAATTTTTCCGAGAGTTGTTAGCTGTTTAAATGTATGTGTGCGAGACCTTCCCTGGTGGTCCAGTGGGTAAGGACACCGCCTGACAGTGCAAGGGGTGCCGGTTCGATCCCTGGCCTGAGAAGATCCCATGTGCCGTGGACCGGCTGGACCGATGTGTCCAACTACCGAGCCGGCTCTCTGGAGTGCATGCGCCCAGAGCCAGTGCTCTGTAGCGAGAGATGCCACTGCGATGGGAGGCCCACACAGGCCAAAGAACAAAGATAAATAAATGAAAGATCCATAGAAGCGGCCAAAATTAAAAAAAAAAAAGTATGCCTGCATGCCAAGTTGCTTCAGTCATATCTGACTCTTTGAGACCCCGTGGACTGTGGCTGCCTGGTTCCTCTGTCCATGAAATTGTCCAGGCAGGAATACTGTAGGGGGTGGCCAGTTCTTTCTCCAGGGGATCTTCCCAGCCCGGGGACTGAACCTGAGCCTCCTACATGGCAGGCAGCTTCTTTACCGATTGAACCTATATATATATAATATGTATAGTATATTTATATGTAATACACATATTAATATACAGGTACATGTTATGTGTGTATATATACATTATATATGTGTGTGTGTGTGTGTGTGTGTGTGTGTGTGTATATGCTGGACTGGCCAAAAAGTTCATTTGGGTTTTTCCATTGCATTTTATGGAAAAACCTGAACACATTTTTTGGGAAACCCAATTCACACGTATGCATGTGTGTGTATATATGCATTTGTGTATAAAACATGGGGCTGAGAGTCATGGCAGCCTCAGCACCCCAGCGGGGTCGCGGCCCTGTCTCTGCAGTGGTCCGCTGGCATCTCCCCCGCAGCTCACTGGTACCGTCACCGGCCGGATGTTCACAGCCCAGAGAATCATACTGTTACCTTGCACCATTCACTAAAGCAAGTCATTTTTTAATTATTATAATGGCATGATTTTTAAGTGGATGATCATCTTAAAATATATTGAGAACAGTGCCATTGTTTGCATACTTTTAGGGAGTAGAGTCAAAATCATAATATTATAATAATAGCTTACAGTATTATGTGAATGGTGGAAAGAATGTACTGAATAACTTCACAGTCTCTGGCACTATTTTAAGAGCCTTCTGTGTGTTCTCATTTCATTCTCGTAACAGTTCTAAGAGGTTAGAACTACCTTCCTTTGATGGTAGGAGAACTCTCACCACATTATTCCATGTGCACCAGTAGCAGAAATTGGATTTAAACTCACATCTTTATGACTTCAAGGAAAATGCCCTTTCTGATATCCTGAAGCGTCAAAAATGACTCCAAATGTTAGACGTAGGTGTGCTAAGAAGAGGTGGAAGTATTCAGGTGAAGAGCTTGGCGGACTAACTGGGAGGCTTAGCTGGACTTCTGTGTGCCTACCTCTGAGACATGCAGTGTCGGAAGCTATAGGTATGTAACTTAAAGTTGACTGGTCTGGTCACCTGGCTTTCATAGTCCTTGCTACAGAAGTGAATCCATGTGTCAGGGCAAGTCCTTTGTTTTTAGGTGGTGTTTCTTCTTTTGTGTTTTTTTCCTGATGTGGACCATTTTATAAGTCTTTATTGAACTTGTTACAATATTACTTCAGTGGGTTTTTTGTTTTTTTCTTTTCTTGCAACAAGGCACGTGGGGTCTTAACTTTCTGACCAGGGATAGAAAGTGTGCTCCTTGCCTGTAAGGTGAAGGCCTAGCCACTGGACCATCAGGGAAGTCCAGGGGCAGGTTTGTCAAGGCTCATGGGCTTCCCTGGTGATCCAGTCGGTAAAGAGTCTGCCTTGCAGTGCAAGAGGCACCGGTTCAATCCCTGGCCCAGGAGGATCCCATGTGTGGTGGAGCAGCTGGACCAGTGTGTCCAATTACAAGCCAGCGCTCTGGAACACATGTGCCCAGAGCCAGTGCTCTGCAACGAGAGAGGCCACTGCAATGGGAGGCCCATGTAGGCCAAAGAATGAAGATGGATGAAAATAAACAAATGAAAAGCCAACAAAAGAGGCCAAAATTTAAAAAAAAAAAAAAAAAAAAGACTCAGAAGATACTGGGCTGCTTGCACCGGAGGCTTGCTTAGGTTTTGTTAGGAAGGGGCTTCCCTGGTGGTCCAGTAGGCAAGGACACTGCCTTGCAGTGCAGGGGGCACCGATTTGATCCCTGGCCTGGAAGGATCCCATATGCCGCGGAGCGGCTGGACTGATGTGTCCAACTGCTGAGCCAGAGCTCTGGAGTGCATGTGCCCAGAGCCGGTGCTCTGCAGCGAGAGAGGCCACTGCGACGGTAGGCCCACACAGGCCAAAGAACAAAGATGGATGAATGTAAATGAATGAAAGATCAATAGAAGTGGCCAAAAAAAAAAGAAAAAATAAGAATTAGGAGGAATAGAGGCATCAGGAAAAGATAAGAATACCTGGTAACACACTTTGTGTAACTTATACTGACATCCAAGAAATGCTGGTTTTGAACCTTCAAATTTTATCTCCTACTGTATCTCCATTACACTGCCCTTTGAACAAGCTCCTTAGACCCAGGACAAGGGCTGTGCATCAGCAAAGGGCAAGAAATCGATCTAGTGTCTGACACAACGTAAATATTTAAGAAATATTTGTTGGAAGAATAAATAAATGAATCAGTAATTACCTTGTGGAGAACATAGGTCTCTGGTTGCCAGCTTTCCAGGTAGTATTGTATTTTTTAATTATATTCTTGGTTTTAGAAGGTTTTCCCTTCACGGGCCATGTTTATTTTAAAAAATTAACTGGTATGAGACTTAATTTTATTTTGAGACTATTTTAAGACATTGTGGCCCCACAGAGATGCTCTGAGATATTATGAAGCAAACGTTGGGAAATCGCTGACCTAGATACAGTAGCAAGGTGGTAGGTGCTACATAAATATAATAAATTATACCGAGAGGGTCCCCAGGCCTCTCTTCCCTGTTACTGCAGATGGTACAGAAATAGTCTGAAGAAACACTGAAAAATGTCTGAGGGCAGAACCAATTTAACACCATGGGCTGCTTTTTCTACCTCATCCAAGTTATTTTATTTTATTCAATAAATATATGCTGTTGGAATGTGTATGTTTATGATGTGCCAGGCACAGGGCGAGGTTGTGGAAAAGTGAGCATCAAACCAAATTTATCTGTCCCTTCCCCCAGCGGAGCCCGTAGTGAAAGCTCAGGAGAGAAACAGACACTAATTGCCTAGATACACACTACAGGTATTATTACTCTTTGTTTTTTTTTTTTTTTTTTTTCAGTTAAAATTCAGGTAGTGCCAAAAGTCTGTCCTATATACACTCCTGTGTGCAAGACAGATAGCTCGTGGGAACCTGCTGCCGGGCACGGGGAGCGCAGTCCTGTGCTCCGTGATGACCTGGAGGGGCGGGGCGGGGGACGGAGGCTCAGGAGAGAGGGGGTGTGCACACACAGAGCTCTTTCACTCCGCTGTGCACCAGAAGCTAACACAACAGTCTAGAACGCTTACACTCCAGAAGTTTGTTTTAATTCAGGTAGCATGAGAAGCCTGTCCTGCTTACAGCGTCTTTCTTTTGCACACACCTTCCTTCCTTGTCTTCTGTGTCTGCCTCTTCTAGACCCGACTGGCACGCAGGAGTGAGAGCTTATATCCAAACACTGGTCCAGATTTCTTTTTTCCAGAGGGGAGAGGAACAAAGAAAAATCGAATAAAAATACCTGCCTTCTTCCCGACTGTACCCCTACAGGAAAAGCTGAATCAGTATTTGGCAAAATCATTTGAAGAACAAGCAGGAGGGACACGCTGAGGGCCCAACAGTAGAAGCAACGCTGAGGGCACGGGCAGGACATCTGATGCTGATGGCACGACACGGCTCAGAGAGACTCGGGGATATTTTTAAAATATAAATGCATACTTAGTTTTTAATATGTTGTATAAGTGCTTTTTAAATATTTATTAGTATTTTTAATATTTACTTCATTTTCGGCTGTGCTGGGTCTTCCTTGCAGCACGTGCTTCTTCCTGGTTGCAGTGAACAGGGCCCACGCCCGGGCTTCCCTTGTGGCGGCCTCTCTTGCGGAGCGTGGGCTCGGGGGCGTGGGGGCTTCAGTCGCTGCAGCACATGGACTCAGTCGTTGTGGTTCCTGGACTTAGTTGCTCTGTGGCATGTGAGATCTTCCCGGACCAGGAATTGCACCTGTGTTCTCTGTATTGGCAGGTGGATTCTTCACCACTGAGCCATCCGAGAAGCCCCAGGAGATACTCTTGATGCTGGTGATAAGCCAGCTTCAGGCTCTGGTCCACTTGGGAGAGAGCATCCTTAAATCTTGTCACACAGTCACGTCCCCTCGCCCTGCCTTCAACCCACGTCTCTGTCGTCTGGCTATAGGTTTGAGGAATTTTCCAGGAGATGCCATTCGATGCGTATGATTTCTACCCGTAGTGTTCTCTTCATCCTCGGCAGCATTTTCCTTGGCTGTGGCTGGCACGCCCGGGCCTGTGGCGAGTCCTCGTCTGGACCGCCCCAGCTGTTTGTGAGCATGGCGCACGGTTCCAGGAGACCCAGAGCCCTTCTCAGCAGACTCACCTTTCTGAGAGTCCACAGCATAAGACTGGAGCCCCTGTACTGTGAGAGTGTGCTTGTGTTTTAATTAATGTGAAATAGCTGATCCAACTGAAAAGTCATTAAGGGGATTAAAATCTGACCACTGCCTATAAAGGACACATCTGCTATTTTCAGAACGCCAGAAGCCATAAACTCCTGTAGAACAAACGAGCTCGCGCTCTGTACAGTGGGGCACGCTGGGGCGGGGCGGGGGCCACAGCCCAAGCGGACTCCAGCAGGCCGGCTGCGGGCCTCTCCCTGCGGGCCGCGTGCCATAGGTCCTCCACCCGCGACTCAGGTCACACGCCAAGCTGCGACCTCCTTCATAGTTGGAGCATCCTGTTCCAGACCCGAGCAGCCAGTCATTCAGAGGGCCCTCAGGGCGCCTCTCATCTGAAGGACAAAATGGGAAGAGGCCCTGGTGGAGGGTGTGGAGGGAAAGAGAGTGATGGCCTTCTCAGCCCAGAGACCAGAGTCTGCACGTCAGCAGGCCTCTGACACTTTCTGGTCCTACACGTGAGGTAAGAGATGCCAGTGTTTTCTTAAAATCACGCTCACGAGAAAGATGAAAAAACTGACCCAACATTAAAAAGTCAACTCAGAAAAAGCCTTGACATACAGCATTTATTTTTCTGGCCTCAGTTTGGATGTTAATGCTCAGTCATGTCCGTCTCTTTGTGACCTTACCGACCGTAGCCCACCAGGCTCCTCTGTCCGAGGGACTCTCCACACAAGAATACTGGAGTGGGTTGCCATGCCCTTCTCCAGGGGATCTTCCCAACCCAGAGGCTGAACCCCAGTCTCCCGCACGGCAGACAGATTCTCTACTGTCTGAGCCACCTTCGGAATCAATTTGGATGTGGATTATGTTGATGATAAAGCATGAAGCCCCACCCACTTGGTGGCCTCTGAACAAAGGAATATGAAGTTTGAGGTCTGCGCCTGGCTTGGCTGGTTCCCTGACATCTACAGAATGGGCTTCCTGCGCCACTCCTCCGCCCTCAGCCTCTTCTGTGTGGGAGGGTGATACCACCCATCACGGCAGCCCGCCTGGTGCTGAGCGCAGGCTGTCTCTTCCAGCGTCCGTCCACTGCAGGTGCCCAGGATGCTGTCGGGTGAAGGCGGAGCTCTGAGTAATTCTGACCCATCAGATGATGGAAGGGGCAGCAGGAGAGTGCAGGTTATAGAGGTGAAATACAAGAGGCTGTCCGAGTTCCCAGCATAGAGATGCCAGTGGTTTGGTCCAGCAGGGTCACATGGTTTCCGCCTTTGCTCTGCGGGCTGGCTGTTTACAGGCAGTCGCTTTCTGACGCCCAGCCCTTTCTTCTTTCCCATTTTAGTGAATCCCCACCGCATCTCTCAGTTTTCGTTCCAGGTCTCCAAGAGGAATAAACGTGCTTTGTTACTGTTTAAAACAGCCAAGGGCCTTTGACCCAGTAATTTCACCCAAGAAACATTTTCATGAAGAAATAACTCAAAATTAGGAGGGAGCTCTCTACACAGCATGATTTTTAATTGGGGAAAAAGTGAAAGTCAAAGTCAGCAGTATGAGAACAGCTACGCAAATTATTCTATATCCATTCAAGGAATTACTTTAAATAAAAATTACGAGGAACATAGAGTATTATGGAAAGGATTATAGCAGAGTAATCAGTTCAAAAAGGAAAATATGAATGTTGCTGATGCTATAACTATGTGGTGAGTCCATTTTCACAACCACAAACATTAACCAATGTCAGATCTAAAAGAGAACATGTGTTAAAGAGTTGAGCTCATGTGACTTTTCATCTTCATTGCCTCTATGATTGCTCTTATATTTGTGAAGCAACATAATTTCAAGGGAATAAGTATTATGGGACACAAAATTTCATTCCAGGAATTAACCTTTTGCCCTTGTGAAATAAAGGGAGAGGAGTCAGGATTGTTGGAACTTCATTTCATTGTGCGTTCTATCTGCATTTTTGCTAGCCTTGACCTCCTGGCCCTCCAGCCCGCCACACAGGTGGAAGAGTCTGTGAACGTGGCAGCACAGCCTCTCTCGGGTGATGCCGCTGCCCAGGAGACCTCCACGTCCCCGTGGAAACACCACCCACTCTTGTGATGTCATCGTCAACTCCAAGGAACAAAAGCCACTTGACTTTTACCGTCCAGTTACTGTGAGAGCGCTCGTCTTAATGTGCGGTAAACAGCGGTCACTGTGGTCAGTTTCTGCAAGACAGGCGTGTGGGCGTGGTGAGCAGGCGGGCTCTTCGAGTCTGTTGCCGTGACGTGGGTTAGAATGGGACATGGCTGAACCGGGGCTGGCGGGCCTCTCACTGGGGGTCTTTGGAAGGTCAGTGGAGGCTGTGGACAGAAGAACTCATTGCTCCGCCACGGGGAGCTCCGCGCAGGGCTGTTTGAGGGTCCGCACCCCATGACAGCCGTCCAAGAGCGAGACCACGCTGGAAGATGCGGTGTCTTTCATGTTCTAGCCTTGGGAGTCACGTGCTGCCACGCCTGCTGTATCCTGCTGGACACACAGCCTGCCGGAAATCAGTTTGGGATTTCTGTCTAACAGCATACTCGTCTGGAGGCAAGGATGGTGGGGCCCTGGAGGTCTGCTATATGGCTCACCCTCTGGCCTTTAATGGTGCGCATCCCGCCAGAATGTAAAATTGTCCCACCACATCCCAGAGCTCTGAGCAGCGTCCCCCAGCTACCGCATCAGCGGAAATCCTGAGTCTCCTCGCCTCCATCCTGGAGGTGCATGTGGGGATAACGGTCCTCTTCTGTGTTTCTCTGTGTTTAGCTTCTTGGGTCCAGGTTCTCTCAATCCGAGGCCCGTGAACCACAGCGACGGTGTCTGCCCCCGCCGACCACGCCAGTACTCACCCCGTGCTCACGTATATCCCACAGGCAGGGAGGGATCAGGCTGAGCCCAGTTGGTGCAGGGTTTTCCATCAGGATATGCATAGAAGTATTATGGGACACAAAATTTCATTCCAGGAATTAACCTTTTGCCCTTGTGAAATAAAGGGAGAGGAGTCAGGATTGTTGGAACTTCATTTCATTGTGCGTTCTATCTGCATTTTTGCTAGCCTTGACCTCCTGGCCCTCCAGCCCGCCACACAGGTGGAAGAGTCTGTGAACGTGGCAGCACAGCCTCTCTCGGGTGATGCCGCTGCCCAGGAGACCTCCACGTCCCCGTGGAAACACCACCCACTCTTGTGATGTCATCGTCAACTCCAAGGAACAAAAGCCACTTGACTTTTACCGTCCAGTTACTGTGAGAGCGCTCGTCTTAATGTGCGGTAAACAGCGGTCACTGTGGTCAGTTTCTGCAAGACAGGCGTGTGGGCGTGGTGAGCAGGCGGGCTCTTACGAGTCTGTTGCCGTGACGTGGGTTAGAATGGGACATGGCTGAACCGGGGCTGGCGGGCCTCTCACTGGGGGTCTTTGGAAGGTCAGTGGAGGCTGTGGACAGAAGAACTCATTGCTCCGCCACGGGGAGCTCCGCGCAGGGCTGTTTGAGGGTCCGCACCCCATGACAGCCGTCCAAGAGCGAGACCACGCTGGAAGATGCGGTGTCTTTCATGTTCTAGCCTTGGGAGTCACGTGCTGCCACGCCTGCTGTATCCTGCTGGACACACAGCCTGCCGGAAATCAGTTTGGGATTTCTGTCTAACAGCATACTCGTCTGGAGGCAAGGATGGTGGGGCCCTGGAGGTCTGCTATATGGCTCACCCTCTGGCCTTTAATGGTGCGCATCCCGCCAGAATGTAAAATTGTCCCACCACATCCCAGAGCTCTGAGCAGCGTCCCCCAGCTACCGCATCAGCGGAAATCCTGAGTCTCCTCGCCTCCATCCTGGAGGTGCATGTGGGGATAACGGTCCTCTTCTGTGTTTCTCTGTGTTTAGCTTCTTGGGTCCAGGTTCTCTCAATCCGGAGGCCCGTGAACCACAGCGACGGTGTCTGCCCCCCGCCGACCACGCGTACTCACCCCCGTGCTCACGTATATCCCACAGGCAGGGAGGGATCAGGCTGAGCCCAGTTGGTGCAGGTTGCTGTTTTCCATCAGGATATGCATAGAAGTTACGGAGGTCAGAGTGATTCTGAGATTTAGCAGAGTGCCCATCGACAGCTCCTTGATGTGGACTCATGGCCTGAGAAACGTTCTCTGTGCGACTGGCTCTGCCCCTGAGCCTCTTGGTCTTAAATTGTGAGTTATTCTTCCTTTTTCAGTAAAGGTACTTACGCTCACGGCTGAACACTTTTTTCCACCTACTTCTTGTGTGTAGACACTTAGGCACCCAAAGACCTCTTTCCTTTTTTACCATTTCTGTCCTTTTCAATCCAACCTGGCAGGATTTCTGTCTGTAGAGTTCTTTGTAAAGCATCAGGACTTCTGGGAATATTATTGGGTTCATTCTACTGGACAAAAATAATGCTCGAGAGTCTTCTAGACAAGAGGATGTCTACCTTGGGCTTTTGATGAGCAGGAGCCCCGTCAGGCTTCATGGAAGCCCTGTCGTTGCACCGAATGTTTCTCTCAGGCACCCGCATGGCTGTTTCTGAGATCTTAATAAAGGTTTTCACAGCTACATAGTCTGTTTCATTTTTGCCATCAAAATTTCCCATTTCTTACGTGTCATTTTCTTTTTTTAATTTATGTTTTATAATTTTATTTTCTATTGATGTATAAATGATTTATAACGTTGCGTTACTTTCAAGTGTACAGCAACGTGATTCAGATATATATACACACACAGACATATATCCATTCGTTTTTAGAGTCTTTTCCCGTACAGGTTATTATAGAGTGTTGATCAGAGTCCCCTGTGGTATACAATAGGACCTTGTTGGTTATTTTACATAGAGCAGTGTGTATGTGTTAATCCCAAACTCCTAATTTATCCCTCCCCCGTCTTTCCCCCTTTGGTAATCATGATTCTTGCACTTCATGTTCAGTGTGTCAGTTTCTCTGAGACTCATTTCCTTTTCCTGCCGAGCCTGATCCACTGGTTGATCACGTTAGCTGTTTCCCAGCATCCCTCGCTCCCTTCCTAACCTGCTCCTCTTGCAAGCCAGCCAGCGTGGTAGAGCAGGGCCATCAAGCTTTCTGAGCTGTCTGCACATCACTGACGGCCGCTGAAGGCTCCCTCACTCTGGATCCGTGCCTCCAGATCACTGCCCCTCTGGTAAACCAGAGAGCTACTAGCAGAGTGCCCATCGACCTCCTTGATGTGGACTCATGGCCTGAGAAACGTTCTCTGTGCGACTGGCTCTGCCTGAGCCTCTTGGTCTTAAATTGTGAGTTATTCTTCCTTTTTCAGTAAAGGTACTTACGCTCACGGCTGAACACTTTTTTCCACCTACTTCTTGTGTGTAGACACTTAGGCACCCAAAGACCTCTTTCCTTTTTTACCATTTCTGTCCTTTTCAATCCAACCTGGCAGGATTTCTGTCTGTAGAGTTCTTTGTAAAGCATCAGGACTTCTGGGAATATTATTGGGTTCATTCTACTGGACAAAAATAATGCTCGAGAGTCTTCTAGACAAGAGGATGTCTACCTTGGGCTTTTGATGAGCAGGAGCCCCGTCAGGCTTCATGGAAGCCCTGTCGTTACACCGAATGTTTCTCTCAGGCACCCGCATGGCTGTTTCTGAGATCTTAATAAAGGTTTTCACAGCTACATAGTCTGTTTCATTTTTGCCATCAAAATTTCCCATTTCTTACGTGTCATTTTCTTTTTTTAATTTATGTTTTATAATTTTATTTTCTATTGATGTATAAATGATTTATAACGTTGCGTTACTTTCAAGTGTACAGCAACGTGATTCAGATATATATACACACACAGACATATATCCATTCGTTTTTAGAGTCTTTTCCCGTACAGGTTATTATAGAGTGTTGATCAGAGTCCCCTGTGGTATACAATAGGACCTTGTTGGTTATTTTACATAGAGCAGTGTGTATGTGTTAATCCCAAACTCCTAATTTATCCCTCCCCCGTCTTTCCCCCTTTGGTAATCATGATTCTTGCACTTCATGTTCAGTGTGTCAGTTTCTCTGAGACTCATTTCCTTTTCCTGCCGAGCCTGATCCACTGGTTGATCACGTTAGCTGTTTCCCAGCATCCCTCGCTCCCTTCCTAACCTGCTCCTCTTGCAAGCCAGCCAGCGTGGTAGAGCAGGGCCATCAAGCTTTCTGAGCTGTCTGCACATCACTGACGGCCGCTGAAGGAGCTCTCCCCTCACTCTGGATCCGTGCCCTCCAGATGGGTGGTCTCCACCGTTCTTTCTTCTCCCGGGCCACATTGCCTCCCCATTCTTCGGTTTACCATCCCCAACCTTCACTTTTCTCCTGGAGCCTCCAGTCTCAGCAAGGAGAATCATCTTCTGACTCGTTTCGCCCGCACACAGGTGCCAAGAAAGGAGCCTTCGTCCGCTTCCCCACCCCCGGTCTCTGGACTGAGTACCTCTTGCCCTGCAGGACCGACGCTGCCGCTTGGCCTTCCCGTCTTCTTCCTGCGCGTCCACAGTGGAGCCCCGTGCTGTGAGACACCTGCCCCGTCTTCATCCGCCCCTCTCGTCACCTCCTTACTCTCTCGTATCTCCCTCTTTGGGTCCCGGGACCTTAAGTCTCCTTTAAAAGAAGTTCTCTTTGAGGCTTCTCTTAGTCATCTCTCCAGCTCAAGGGTGTGCTCCCAGAACCACTTTGTCTTTGTGGGGACTATTAATCTTTATTTATGCTTACCTTTGTGTTTTCAATTGTCAGGTAAAATGTGTTATTGAGATACTGTGGGAAAAAATGAGCAGCTTACCCTGGAAGCCACCACTTCCTCCTACTTCCTGTGCCCCCTCTCCTCTTCCAGAGAAACAGCGCCGTGACCCAGTGCCTCTCCCTCCAGCCATGCTCCAGTGAATACTGTCCTTCTTTCTCTGCCACCTAAACCCTCTGCTGTGGTAGTTAATAACATGGCGGCATCTAACCCTACCGTGGACTCATAGCGTGGCTTCTACTGGTAGATGTGGAGACTAGGCACGCTGGGTTTAGTGAGCTCACATTTATAAAGGCAGCTCAGCTTTCAGTCGTAGGCTGACTTGCTTGTTGCAGTATATAGGCTGTGCACTATGGTGCATTTCCTGGTCTTAGGCTTGTCTAGGAAAACCAAGATTTTAAGATCCTTTTAACTGAGGGTGACGTGTGTTGGTGTCACTTCCAGATTTGTTAGGAGTATTAGACCCGTGTGTCCCCCGTGTCTGGTGGGGGGTTCTCCTGTGCGGGTCCAGTGGACTCCCCGCCGCCTTCTGTCCATACCTTGTTTCTGACTCACAGTCGGGACCAAGGGTCCCAAACATTTCCAGCTCGTTTTAGAAGCTAAGACAGCATCTGCTCTCGATCCCAGCTCACATCCCTCCTCCTCTGTCTAGTCTCGCAGATCGGCTCTCCTCTGCGGCTTCTCTGTGACAATTCATCACGCAGGCGCTCCCCAGGAGAGTGATCTTCCTGAGTACCATTACCGAATTTCCATACTATCAAAATTACATTTCACAGAGGAGAAAATAATTGACATAATATCTATCCAGGGAGGACCCAAGCCGTTCCCCAGAACTGCTACACAGTGCTTGCTCCTGGAGCATGCTACCCAGCGCATGCCTTTTCATTGAGGAGAGATTATTTGTTTGGGTTTTATTTAGTTGCTTCCATCACTGTCAAGGTAATTAACATTAGAACATAGTCCTAAATGATGTTTATTATGTGGGTATTATTACCATGTATTAGCATTATAGTATGTGTATTATTATTAATAGTCATTGAATCAGTCAAGTGCTGCCTGGATAGGCTGCGTGGACCTCCTGACTGCAATGCAGCCTGTACTAGGTTCTCCAAGAACGTGTAGTCTGTTCCTTTGTCCTTATGGGGACGGCTCAGGAAGCGCTGGCCCGGGGACGTCCTCCCGACACCACAGGCGTGCCCGCGGGCAGTTGTGTCCAGCTCTTTGTGACCCCGTGGGCTGCAGCACGCAGGGCCTCTAGCGATGGCATTTTCCAGGAAGGAATACTGGAATGGGTTGCCATTTCCTTCTCCAGGGAGTCTTCCTAATCCAGGGGTTGAGCCCGCGTCTCTTGTCTCTCCTGCATCAGCAGGCGGGCTGTTTAGCGGCTGAGCCACCCAGGGAGCCCGCCGATTCCACAGGAGGCGCGCGTCAGCCGACCTCCGTGGGGACCGGCTGGTCTTTCCCTCCCCTTTGCTGTGTTCCAGGCCCTGCTCTTCCTCTGTGGCCTGAAACCGACCCTCACTCATCGACCAGCACGCCATGCTCTTTCTGACAAGCCCTGTGACTGTTCTTTGGGAGACCTTTTTAAAAAAAGCAGTGTATTTATTTATTTGCTTATTTATTTGGCTGCTTCGGGTCTTCACTGCAGCACACGGGTTCTTTGTTGCAACATGGGTGACCTTTTATGGCAGTGCGTGGACCCTCTAGTTGTGACACCTGGGTTGGTGACTCCACAGCACGTGGGATCTTAGTTCCCTGAGCAGGGAGGGATTGAACCTGTGTCCGCTGCATTGCATAGTGGGTTCGTAGTCACTGGACCACCCAGGAACTCCTTTGGATGAAAACCACATGAACTGATCTGTGGAAGCATAGAGCACAAGCCTGCCCCCTTCTTCCCGCTGGCCCTCTTTGGGTTCAAAAGACAATGACTTGAGATGGTTGGATGGCGTCACTGACTCAAAGGACATGAGTCTGAGCAAACTCTGGGAGACAGTGGGAGTCAGGAAGCCTGGTGTGCTGCAGTCCGTGGGGTCACAAACAACGGGGCATGACTGAGCGACTGAGCTACAACGCAAAATGGCTTCAAAGTGTTTCTCAGTGGGAGTGTGGGATTCAACCTTGGCTATCAAAATCTGGGAGAATAAAGGAGACATATGGCTGCCTGAGAGATCCCAAATACAGTGGGATGACAGGATCTCTCAGCATTCTGGTCCTCACCCAGGTCCCAACTGGTCAAGCCCTTTAACCTTTGTCTAAACTTGGGCGTGAGCGTCTGTTGTGTGTAAGTATGTGTAAGTACGTGCGTGTTGAGTCTATGCAGTGAGAGTGCTCTGTCTCAGCTTCTTGGAGCTGTAAGACATGAGACACTGAAGGAGAATGCTCTGTTGCTATTTTAAGATGTGTCAAATGTCAGCACCTGAAAACCTGGAGGACAGGCACCTGGGTGGGCCTGACGCGTGATTGGTTCTGCCTGAGCCGGGTGGAACTATTGTTACGTCACAGTCACTTTGCGCAGTGTGGAGTGACAAGGCGTGAGTCAGTAGAGAGCTCCTTGTCTTTACGCATGTTTTCTTTCAGACTGTTGACGTCTTTTGAGAAGAATGACCACCCTTCGTTCCCTGATGGCTCTTCCTTCCACGTCGGCCTGGGTCCCTTTCCTGCTTCTTGTCTTCTGTCTCCTCTGTTTCCTCCTTTGTCTGTGTTCACCAGGCAGCGCCCCGGGACTGGGGGACAGAGCAGAGGCCAGGGGCCGACGTGGTGAGCTGGAGCCCTTTCTCTGCTTTCACTGCGTGTTTGGTTTGAGGGGAGGTGTAGGTGACTTTCCAAGCCTATTTCCTCATCTCTACATGGCATTCGTAATGTCTGCCTTTGCGGATTGCATAGTGGGTTCGTAGTCACACCCCCAGGAACTCCTTTGGATGAAAACCACATGAACTGATCTGTGGAAGCATAGAGCACAAGCCTGCCCCCTTCTTCCCGCTGGCCCTCTTTGGGTTCAAAAGACAATGACTTGAGATGGTTGGATGGCGTCACTGACTCAAAGGACATGAGTCTGAGCAAACTCTGGGAGACAGTGGGAGTCAGGAAGCCTGGTGTGCTGCAGTCCGTGGGGTCACAAACAACGGGGCATGACTGAGCGACTGAGCTACAACGCAAAATGGCTTCAAAGTGTTTCTCAGTGGGAGTGTGGGATTCAACCTTGGCTATCAAAATCTGGGAGAATAAAGGAGACATATGGCTGCCTGAGAGATCCCAAATACAGTGGGATGACAGGATCTCTCAGCATTCTGGTCCTCACCCAGGTCCCAACTGGTCAAGCCCTTTAACCTTTGTCTAAACTTGGGCGTGAGCGTCTGTTGTGTGTAAGTATGTGTAAGTACGTGCGTGTTGAGTCTATGCAGTGAGAGTGCTCTGTCTCAGCTTCTTGGAGCTGTAAGACATGAGACACTGAAGGAGAATGCTCTGTTGCTATTTTAAGATGTGTCAAATGTCAGCACCTGAAAACCTGGAGGACAGGCACCTGGGTGGGCCTGACGCGTGATTGGTTCTGCCTGAGCCGGGTGGAACTATTGTTACGTCACAGTCACTTTGCGCAGTGTGGAGTGACAAGGCGTGAGTCAGTAGAGAGCTCCTTGTCTTTACGCATGTTTTCTTTCAGACTGTTGACGTCTTTTGAGAAGAATGACCACCCTTCGTTCCCTGATGGCTCTTCCTTCCACGTCGGCCTGGGTCCCTTTCCTGCTTCTTGTCTTCTGTCTCCTCTGTTTCCTCCTTTGTCTGTGTTCACCAGGCAGCGCCCCGGGACTGGGGGACAGAGCAGAGGCCAGGGGCCGACGTGGTGAGCTGGAGCCCTTTCTCTGCTTTCACTGCGTGTTTGGTTTGAGGGGAGGTGTAGGTGACTTTCCAAGCCTATTTCCTCATCTCTACATGGCATTCGTAATGTCTGCCTTTGCGGGTTAGTATGAGGATTCACTAAGTTAATGCAGGCTACATGTATGCTGCTAAATAAATGAACATTCCATTGAATTAACTCAGCACATGTTTGCTAAATGCCCCCACCCCAGGTGTGGTGCTGTCCTAGGCGCAGGGGTCACCATGAGGCATGCCATACTCCTGTCACAGTGGACGCTGTGGGGCCAACAGGGAGACAGTCACTCACGTGGTCAGCTGATGGAAACGCCAAGTGCGACCAGGAATCGCGGTGGCCGTCTTCGGGTATCTTCTTGCCAGTCCCTCTCGCTTTCCTGGTGCATCCTTTTCGTTCCTTCTGCGGCTCTGCAGCCACTGGTTCCCGGGCGCTGGGTTCCCCCGTGAGCTGACACCATTCCACTTGAAAGTGAGATCAGGTGCCCGGGAGGAATGATTTATGAGGCTCTGTCACCAGGCAGGACACTCTCTGCATACTCCCAAACAGTTCTGACCCCTTTCTGCCCAGGGCCCTGGAGCCTGACGGGGCCAGGAGCGCAGGCGGGCGGGGCGGCTCCAGCCCTGGGGCCTCCGGAGGAGCCGCGGGCCCAGCAGGCCACCTGCTTTCATCCTTCACTGCTTCTCCCTGAAAGCTCAGACCTGGGTCCTGTTCTAGAAGATCCCAGGTGAACCATGCACGAAATGTGTTTCTTCCTCCTGAACAGAGTCCTGGTGGGAAGCCCCCGAAAAACAGAGCCCTCCCCTTCCGCTCAGAGGTCCTGAGCCCCGCTCAGGGGTGGGGGGCCAGGCTGCAAGCACAGGAGGCTGACTCCATTTCCAGACTCCCGCTCTTGGCCTCGGCATGCCTGCTCTTAGCACATCGGCCTTTCTTCTGAAGACATAATACATAAGGATGATTTTGCATGGATGTCGAAGGGTATTTCCTTCCATGAATGATTCCTCAGGTTGGATTTCTCGAGCAGAGGCTGTAACACACCAGTGCTGACGCCCCTGGGCTAGCCAGATCCACAGCCTATGGGTGTGGACTCGCTGTCAGCATTAGTTAAAGAGATCTGGGTGACTTGGGGGTCGAGGTCAAGGTGGAAGGCCTGGGGTCGGCCGTGGCATCGTAGGAAGGACATGGGAAAACTTCCCTCTCGAAGACGCTGTCTGGCACCTGCTGCACGCCGCTCTGTGCCAGCTCCCGCAGTCATGGCTGACTCTGTGGCCCCATGGGCTGTAGCCTGCCAGGCTGCTCTGCCCCTGGGAGCCTCCAGGCAGGAACTCTGGAGTGGGCTGCCATGCCCTTCTCCAGGGGATCTTCCCAACCCAGGGGTGGAACCCACATCTCTTATGTCTCCAGCATGGGCCGGGTGGTTCTTTCCCATTAGTGCCACCGCGAAAGCCCCTGGCCCCTACCAGGACTGAATAATTCGTACATGTTGAGTAAATGCACAGACCAGCAAAGGAGCTCACAAGTCCCTGGTAGAGACAGGGAAGGAACTTCTGTGCGACCAGAGCTCTCACTGCAGGCGGGAGGTTGAGGTACCTGGAGGTCAATAGCAGGCTCTGGATTTAGCTGTCTAAGCTTGCAGTCCACTGACCTGGCTGTGCGACCTCAGGGAAGTGACTCCACCTCTCTGTGCCTGTCACCTGCTCTGCCAAAGGAGCTCTCATAGAGCCTCCCTCAGGAGGACGAGGGTATCAACTGACTAACATGTGTGCAAGGCACTCAGGACAAGAATCCAGCATAAAGCAAGTCCCCGGGAAACAGGAGCCGTCTAGCTCCGCAGGGAGTCCTGACTAACATGCAGCATGTCCAGGGGCTTCGGGAGCCCCAGGGAGCGTGGGGCCCGTTCCGCCAGCAGTTAGGGAGCACTTTGGGTGAAGGGCAGGACCACTGAGTTTGCACGGATGACTCTCTGATACTGAAAACCCAGGAAGGAGGGTGGAGGGGGTAGCGAAGGTGTCCAGGCCCTGGAAGTTTGGCTTAAAGGAGCAGGAGTGACCGCTTCCTCGTCCGTGACGTGCTTCTGGGCCCCACAGTGGGTCCCCCCAGCCAGCCAGCCAGCCCACGCTCGAACTCAAGCCACTTGTTTTGCCCTACCAGGAATCAGCTCAGGACTCCTTTTGGCACTGGAAAGAGCCTCACAGGACACAACTTGGGCTAAGCCTGCAAAAGGCCACTTGCTATGACTACTGTTAGTCACCGGACTTCGTGTCCCCAGCCTGAGGCAAGAACATAGTCCATTCAGAACCCACTCTGTCCACGCAGGATTCTCTCCCCACACTTGCAGGGTGACCTTGACGTTCTGAGGCACTGTCTTGGTCCTAGGGAGGCTGGATTGGAAGGAGGCTTCTGTTTCTGGGTGTCTGCTGCCCTGGAAGGACCCCCGGAAACGTCTTTGTGCAGGAGTGGCCTTCATTTGTAACCTGCTGTGTCCTGAGGGTGGAGGCAGGCTGGATGCTGGCGCAGGCCTGAGCAGCTCTGGGCGACTGCCTCGGCCCGTCTGCCTAACCCTGCCCACAGCCCACTCCCTGCGTATCCTGCCCCCCAAGGCCTGGGAAGCATCTCCTCCACGCCCCGCTGCTTCCCCGCCGGCCGCGCTCCAGCCAAGGGAGCTTCCCTTCCTCGGGACCTGGGGGTGCTGACCCCGGGTCCACAGGTGGCCTTGCCTATGTCTCATGCAGCCTGTCCACTTCAGAAATGCTAAAGCGTGAATTAGCCTAGTGTACTTGTTTTTACATTTCTGCTGTTGACAACGATCCCCTGAAGGCAGGAAACCTGGACCATGTCCACTTCTTGGTGAGGAAGAGAGAGGAAGGAGAGGAGAGGCAGAGTAGCCAGGTGTCATGGGGAAGAGTAGAGGCAAGCATCCCAAAACATGGTCCTGCCGTAGTTTTCATAATAAAACAGCACTGAAGTGATTGAATGTGAATGACAAAGCCAGTCTCTGCTGCGTGTTTTTATAATTTCTGTTTCCTTTTTTTTTTTTTAAACATTTATTTTATTTATCTATCTTTTTTGGGGGGTGAGACAGGGAGGTAGGGGGACGGGCGGGCCACTTCTATTGGTCTTTCATTTCTCTATTTTCATCTGTCTTTGTTCTTTGGCTCCTGTGGGCCTCCCATCGCAGTGGCCCCTGTTGTCGCAGAGCGCCGGCTCTGGGCGCACGTGCGCCAGAGCTCTGGCTCAGTAATTGGACACATCGGTCCATCCGCTCCACGGCACGTGGGATCTTCCCAGGCCAGGGATTGAACCGGCACCCCTTGCACTGCAAGGCGGTGTCCTTACCCACTGGACCACCAGGGGAAGCCCCTAATTTCTGTTTCTTATCATCAACATAAGAGGCAGGGACACTATGGGGAGCGGGGTTAGAAAAAGTGGGTCTAAGTGTGGGAGCCTGGGCCCCTCTCCAGTCCGTCTGGCTCAAAACCCCTGCTCTTTATTTCTTTCTTTCTTTTTTAAATTTTGGCCTCTTTTACTGACGCTTCATTTGTTTATTCTCATCCATCTTTATTCTCTGGCCTGTGTGTGCCTCCCATCACAGTGGCCTCTCTCACTGCAGAGCACCGGCTCTGGGCACATGCACTCCAGAGCGCTGGCTCATAATTGGACACACCAGTCCAGCCGCCCTGCGGCACATGGGATCTTCCTGGGCCAGGGATTGAGCCAGAGCCCCTTGCAATGCAAGGTGAACTCTTTACCCACTGGACCACCAGGGAAGCCCAAAGCCCCTGTTCTTGACCACTGCGCTGTAATGTGTGACATATTCAAGCAGAAAGCAGAAGAATCTTCTCAAAATATTGTGGAGAAGGTTGGCATTCATACATACTTTGGGTGAATACATGCATGCTTTATGTGTGCTGTGGCCGTTCTCTACTTAAAAGCATCTGGTGACAGATAGCCATTTCCTTGTCACCTGGCTCTTTGCCCTGTGGTTGGTTCAGGAGACTTGGTGTATGAAGTTTTCTTTAGATAAGGTCCATTTCCATGATGTCTCTTGTCTAGATTCTCCTGTTCTCTGTATTTTAATGGCAGCTGATCCACAGCATCATCCTTGGGGCAGGTTGATATGGTCCAGTCAGCCTCTGTCCTTCATGAGCCTCTTGATGTGTTTTTGCCTTCTTCTTGGATATTGCGAGCCAGTTATGAAATCTGAAAGAATAGAGGGGCTTCCCTGATGACTCAGATGGTAAAGAAGTTACCTGCAATGCTGGCGATGCAGGTTTCATCCCTGGGTGGAAGACCCCCTGGAGAAGGGAATGGCTGCCCACTCCAATATTCTTCCCTGGAGAATCCCACAGACAGAGGAGCCTGGCGGGCTACAGTCTTGTAGGGCCACAAAGAGGCCGGCTGAGTCAGACACGCCTGAGCAACTAACACTTTCACTTGTCTAATAAAAGGATTGGGCCTTTTTTTGCAACACAAAGGAGTGGTGTTGAGACTGTCTACCTTGAAGCCGTGGGGTCTTGGGGACCTGCCTCTTGCCCACGCTCTTGCTGCAGCCTCCCGAGGGCTTGTGGCCGGCTTGCAGGCCTCCCTCTTGGCTTGGCACTCCTAGCACGTAGGCAGCAGCCGGTGGAGCGCTGCCCTAAAAAGCAAGTGCATCTCTCAGCTGCGATGCTGCACGCAGCCCACAGGCTCTGCGTCCGGGGCCCTGGCCTCCTGCGGTGTGGCGTCTCCGGGGCTGGCTGGCGTGCTCCTCCACGGGCTCTGCCGTCACTGTGTGGTCTCCTTGCGTTTCAGATCCGAGAGTGCATTAGGCGAATGCGATGGTTTCTTGAAATGCTTGTGTTTTAGTCTCTGTTGAGAATTTTTTTTTGAGAATATTCTTTAATAAAAGAAGAAAAAAACAACCGTTTTGGATTAGCATGCCTTTTTAAAATGCAGGAAGTTTCCTCACCAGGAATGTACCCTCCTTGGAAAAAGACAGCTTTGTAAAATGGATGTGATATGTGTTTAGATGCTTGTTAGAAAGAAAGATGAAAGAGAAGACATATTCTCTTTGCTTCCATACATAAATATCTCCCATCAAAAAAAAAAAAAAATCCCCAAATAGCTTCAGACATAGGTCCCCCTTTTCAGTAACAGATCTTTCTCCTTCCTTCCACCAGTAGATTCTTGAGAGCCCAGGCTTTTTGTTGCCTCCACTTCCTTATTTCCTGTTCAGTCTCCATTTGCTATGACCTGGACTCCCCCAGTCCGCCCCTCCCAGGTCCGCCCAGAGCGGGGCTTCCTTGCCCTGATCCCCACCTTCCTCCTGTGCGGCCATGCTTCTTCCTACCTCCAGAGGGATCATTCCAAAATGCAAACTGGATCATGCCACGGCTCTGCTGAAAATCCTGCCTGGGAACTTGGCACCCAGAGATGCCTCTGCAGCCTGTGACGTGGCCTCCAGGGCGCTTGCCCTTCTCTGCGGACGTCTGCATCCTGCATGCTGTACCGTCAACTGCTAGTGCCCCCGCTGCACTGACTCCGTTTGGGAGTTGACCTCCTGTACCCCTTCAAGGTCTCACCCGGTTTTCTGACTGCGTGGCATCCCCTTGCTCGCCTGCGTTGCTGGTGAGCTTCAGCCACCTGAACCATCCCCTCTTATGTGAGGTGTCCCAGCCTCCCACCACACATGCCATATGGACCTTGAACACTTGCCTGCCACACGTGGATCCCATTGTGCTGTGCGCCTTGACCCACATTCCATTCGGCTGTGGCCTCCATGACATGCTGGCCAGTGTTCCCTTTACTTTTTAAATTTTTTGGACCATGTAGCAGGTAGGATCCTAGTTCCCCAGCTAGGGATCAAAGTACTGCTCCCTGCATTGGAAGTGCAGAGTCTTAACCACTGGACCACCAGCGGAGTCCTGGACAGTGTCCATTTTTCCCTTGGTGTCCAGGGCTGAGCCTGGTCTCCGGCATAAAGTGTCCAATAGAGGAAGAGACGAGGAAATGGATGGGCAGTCAGGCCATGTCGGCTCCCAAGGTGTTCATCTGTGTGGATAAGGTCAACGAGAAGGAATAGGGATTGTATTCACTATGTGAGGTTATTTGGCATTTAACTCTGACTTTTAAATGATTGCTGATTGAATTACCCACAGAGGTAATGTTGATTAACGTATCCAGAATTACGTTATGTTGCCTTCTGTTTAAAAACTGTGCACAATGCTGTTGAAGAAAACAACAGACATGTGTTGAATTGTGGTTATAAAATAGCTCACATACACAAGATAATACTATCACTGTGTGACATTTTATGAAGAAGTTCCCAAGGAAGTCACCTCTGACTCGCAGTCCCTCCAGCTAATTTTCTTGCCAGTTATCTCCATAATTGGATCCTAGGTCAGTCTTCAGCTGCAAGAACAGTTGCAATAAAAATGGACATTTAGAAACCGTATCTCCATAATTCCATCCAGAATAAATTCCCAGGTAAATAATAAGTCAATTAGAGAGGTGTGTGTGCGCTGACGAGCTTTTGCAAGCCTCCGCGGTCAACTGGTGGAGACTCCTAAATGTGCAGATCCATCAGTAAGTTTGAATTGACAGTTCTTTCTGGCAAATTCAATTTTTAACTGCAACTGGTTTCTTCCAGAGTTTTTAAAAAGAATTTTTGGAGAAATCAGTTCAAAATTTACAGCGAATGGTCATTTATCTTTTCCTGGCACTGAGTACAATTGGCAAACCGAGGTCAGTGGGAGGAAGGCTTGTTAGAGCTCCCAGGAAGGCCCTCCTCCGCCTGCTGTGGAGAAGGGGTGGGATCAGGACTGGCTCACAGGCTGGCTTCCTGGAGGCGGGAGAGGGTCATGCTTTTTTCTTGTCCCATATTGCACGGCATGTGAGATCTTAGTTCCCCAGCCAGGGATTGAACCCATGCTCCTGCCCTGGAAGCATGGAGTCAGCCACTGGACTACCAGGGGAGTCTTGGATCTTGCATTTTGACTGTGGACATGGTTCAGGATATGATCTGTAGCCTTTTGGGGCCCAACCCTGACTTTGGCGAAACTGCTCAGAGCTACTCAGTGACTCACTTTACTTATCGTGGGTTATCTGCCCCCAGGCACACTTGTTAGCATAGAAGGGTTCAGGCCATGTCGGCTCCCAAGGTGTTCATCTGTGTGGATAAGGTCAACGAGAAGGAATAGGGATTGTATTCACTATGTGAGGTTATTTGGCATTTAACTCTGACTTTTAAATGATTGCTGATTGAATTACCCACAGAGGTAATGTTGATTAACGTATCCAGAATTACGTTATGTTGCCTTCTGTTTAAAAACTGTGCACAATGCTGTTGAAGAAAACAACAGACATGTGTTGAATTGTGGTTATAAAATAGCTCACATACACAAGATAATACTATCACTGTGTGACATTTTATGAAGAAGTTCCCAAGGAAGTCACCTCTGACTCGCAGTCCCTCCAGCTAATTTTCTTGCCAGTTATCTCCATAATTGGATCCTAGGTCAGTCTTCAGCTGCAAGAACAGTTGCAATAAAAATGGACATTTAGAAACCGTATCTCCATAATTCCATCCAGAATAAATTCCCAGGTAAATAATAAGTCAATTAGAGAGGTGTGTGTGCGCTGACGAGCTTTTGCAAGCCTCCGCGGTCAACTGGTGGAGACTCCTAAATGTGCAGATCCATCAGTAAGTTTGAATTGACAGTTCTTTCTGGCAAATTCAATTTTTAACTGCAACTGGTTTCTTCCAGAGTTTTTAAAAAGAATTTTTGGAGAAATCAGTTCAAAATTTACAGCGAATGGTCATTTATCTTTTCCTGGCACTGAGTACAATTGGCAAACCGAGGTCAGTGGGAGGAAGGCTTGTTAGAGCTCCCAGGAAGGCCCTCCTCCGCCTGCTGTGGAGAAGGGGTGGGATCAGGACTGGCTCACAGGCTGGCTTCCTGGAGGCGGGAGAGGGTCATGCTTTTTTCTTGTCCCATATTGCACGGCATGTGAGATCTTAGTTCCCCAGCCAGGGATTGAACCCATGCTCCTGCCCTGGAAGCATGGAGTCAGCCACTGGACTACCAGGGGAGTCTTGGATCTTGCATTTTGACTGTGGACATGGTTCAGGATATGATCTGTAGCCTTTTGGGGCCCAACCCTGACTTTGGCGAAACTGCTCAGAGCTACTCAGTGACTCACTTTACTTATCGTGGGTTATCTGCCCCCAGGCACACTTGTTAGCATAGAATGTTTTCTCCCTGCCCTCCTTCTCTCTGGGCTGTGCCTTCTCCTTGGTGCTACCCCCTGATTCCAGCCAGTTTACCACATCTGTACCCCATGTCTTTCTAGACCTGCAAGTAGGAGAGAGGACGGTTCTAGCCCCAGGCCTGTGCTGGAGGTCCAGGTGGGCTATAGGAGCCCTGTGCCTGCCACGCCTATCCCATCTGGCAAGGTTTAATGAGCTTCTGGTAGGAGAAGACACCTGTTTTCTGGCTTTTTATTTTTTTAGTATAAAAAGATTTTTGAGAGGACCGAGGCCCATATCTCCTTCTCATCGGGTTCTGACTTCCCTCTGTGTTTTAGGAGGCACTGAGGGACTAAACACAACAGCAGACGCTTGTAGCCCCAGCCCAGCGACCACGGCTAGTCAGTGTCTGCTGTTGACTAGCGAGTTGTTTCACTTTTTTCACTGTTGTGAATTATACTCTGACATCATCCTCAAATATAAATCTGTCTTCATCTCTGATTATTTCCTTATGATAGATTTTGAAAGGCAAGACCGCTGGATCGGAAGCCTCCAGTAGGGTTTCACGTGTCCTAAAAGCCTGTGTGTCTTGACCCTCCTGCCACATGGGGCCCGTTCCACGGGACCTTCTGGGTCTTGTGCAGAATCACTATGTCTCTATTATTTTTGTTATTTGTTCATTGTTATGTATTATTATAACATGACGGATACTCAAAGTATCTTAATTTCTCGTTTCAGTTATTTACTCATCTCTGAGGTTGACATATATAGGTATGTTTGCTAATTGTAAATCCTTTCTGTGAGGCTTTTCATGTCATAAATGTATCTATTTTGTATTGAGGTTAAGATATTTGTAGGAGAGAACTCTTCTTATATCTTGGAGACATTTTAAATGCTATTTAGGTAAGAGACCCACCTTTTAATTCTCTATGTCAAGCCTATACCAGGTACTTATTAAATGAGCATTTGATTTTCTATTTACTTGAAAAACTCATTTTAAATTATGAAATTAAACTTCAGAATGCTAGAGGTTTTTTTTTTTTTTTTTTTTTTTTTAAATAGAAATTACATCTACTTCTGTGGTGTATAAAACTAGAAATTATATGCCAAATAGGAACGGTGCACATTTTGTAGGGAAATGTTATTAAATTGGATCTTCTAGAGAAGTGATTTAAATTAAAATTTCCTGGTAAAATTTTTATCCATCTACAACTCTTTGTAGGACTGACTTTTCCAGGGACTTTCAGAATTCGTACTGAGGTCATTCCCAGATGGAGGAATAGATAGATCGTTGATAGGCTGTCGATGATAACGAGGGACAGGTAGGTGACCGAGGACATATGGTAGGTGGTGGAGGGATCGCTGGAGCAGAGAGTATATGGGTGATAGACTGATGGCGAGGCTTCTGGTAGGTGGACAGACGGCTGATAGGTGTCGTAGATTAGCACATGGTAGAGGGACGGATAGACACACAGGTGGGTAGGAAGATGACTTCATCTCCCCGCTGTTTAGCACCGAGGACTCTCGCTGAAGCACAGGGCTGTTTACGTCTGCAGCCCACTCCCTCACATTACTCCTGAGCCCCTGGACCTGGAAGGTCAGGAGCACCAGAGTCAAGGGTGCAATTGGGTCAGGTTTCCGGTCACAGCCCTGCAGTGGGGAGGCGTGGGCTCCCGCGGCACCTGCTGTCTCCAGAAGCAGCTTTCCCTGGCTCGCCCTGCGCCTCGCTCCTTAGGCCTGTCTATAGGTGTATTTGGTGTTATCGACGACGTCTGGGCTGAACCTCCTAGAAGACAAATATCTGGAAATTAATTGTCATTGACTTTTCTTCTGACAAACAGAAATGTGTTCAGGGAGTCAGGTGGCTCGGCCCTTTTTGAAAAATGCCTTCTCTGGAGCACCAGCCATGACTCATCCACCTAATGTATGTTGACCTCTGTGCCTCTCGCCAATAAGTAAAGCAGGTTCCATTATCCCGGTTTTATAGATGAGAAGATGCAGGGCTAATTGTTCAGGCTCACCCTCCAGCGGCAGAACCAGGAAGAGAATGTCTTTCTCAAGCCTGGTGTGTCAGCCGGCAAACGGTCACTGGGTGAGGCGCTCACACGTTGGGCGTAGCCCCCGTCCAAATTTAACAGGATTTGCGCACATAGTAGGTAGACTGTTCATGTTAACCAGATCAGTGGGTGGGGCCTGAGCTGAACTAGTTGCGGAGAGGTCTCCTGTCTTACTCACGTGGTCCAGAAGACTAGAGGAGGGAGGAAGGGGCAACGAGAGGTGGGGCCGTGGGAGTCATGGGTGTCTGCTGGCTGCCCGCCTCCCTCCCCAGGGGCAGGGAGACTGGACCCCTTTCGGTCTTAGGATGGGAGCCGCCTCTCTCCCGGTCTCCCTCTTCCGGGCGCCCCCCCACTTTCCTCAGAGAGCTGTTTTCTGCTCCCTTTCCTCTGCAAGCCCTCAGCTCACCCTCAGAGCCCGCCGCCACCCTCCACATCATCCGAGCCGGAATAAAATATCACTGTGTCTGAAAAATACAGAAATCAAAGCTCCTTGGGGATTTTTTCCGTATCACCTGTCGAACTGAAAACCGGTGTGTCCTTGAAAAGATATGTATTTTGGGCCGCAGGGGTGCTCATTTGCAAGGCCCATTACTCAAATAAAACATTAAACAGCCTTCGATAAGCCAGTGCTCTGGGCCTGTTTCCTCTCCAGCACCGGCACCACCAGCTAGTCTCCCAGTCAAGTTTCAGAGCCCAAGTCGAGATTTATCCATTGGTATCTGACTTCACTTTCACGCTTAGTGTTGCTGCACTGGGAGCCCGGCCGCAGAGCTCCGACGTGCCCAGATTTCTCCACTGCTGTCCTTGGAGCAGGGCAGACGAAGGCGGGGCTCTGGAGCATCTTCCTGGGTCTTCCCTGTGCAGGCCGCTCCGTGGCTGGCCCAGCGTTCCTGTGCAGATTGATGTATGGATGGGCAGCTTTCCTCGGGTGTGATATTCGGGGTGGACAGCTTTGTAGTGCTTTCTGCTCAGATTTGTTAAAAGTATAAATGTCTTCATTTGACATGCTTTAATGTTGTCAACAAAGGACAGGAAAAGCATAGGAGGCAGAGAGGAGATGTGTACATAAGCTCACCCTCCAGCGGCAGAACCAGGAAGAGAATGTCTTTCTCAAGCCTGGTGTGTCAGCCGGCAAACGGTCACTGGGTGAGGCGCTCACACGTTGGGCGTAGCCCCCGTCCAAATTTAACAGGATTTGCGCACATAGTAGGTAGACTGTTCATGTTAACCAGATCAGTGGGTGGGGCCTGAGCTGAACTAGTTGCGGAGAGGTCTCCTGTCTTACTCACGTGGTCCAGAAGACTAGAGGAGGGAGGAAGGGGCAACGAGAGGTGGGGCCGTGGGAGTCATGGGTGTCTGCTGGCTGCCCGCCTCCCTCCCCAGGGGCAGGGAGACTGGACCCCTTTCGGTCTTAGGATGGGAGCCGCCTCCCTCCCGGACTCCCTCTTCCGGGAGCCCCCCCACTTTCCTCAGAGAGCTGTTTTCTGCTCCATTTCCTCTGCAAGCCCTCAGCTCACCCTCAGAGCCCGCCGCCACCCTCCACATCATCCGAGCCGGAATAAAATATCACTGTGTCTGAAAAATACAGAAATCAAAGCTCCCCTTGGGGATTTTTTCCGTATCACCTGTCGAACTGAAAACCGGTGTGTCCTTGAAAAGATATGTATTTTGGGCCGCAGGGGTGCTCATTTGCAAGGCCCATTACTCAAATAAAACATTAAACAGCCTTCGATAAGCCAGTGCTCTGGGCCTGTTTCCTCTCCAGCACCGGCACCACCAGCTAGTCTCCCAGTCAAGTTTCAGAGCCCAAGTCGAGATTTATCCATTGGTATCTGACTTCACTTTCACGCTTAGTGTTGCTGCACTGGGAGCCCGGCCGCAGAGCTCCGACGTGCCCAGATTTCTCCACTGCTGTCCTTGGAGCAGGGCAGACGAAGGCGGGGCTCTGGAGCATCTTCCTGGGTCTTCCCTGTGCAGGCCGCTCCGTGGCTGGCCCAGCGTTCCTGTGCAGATTGATGTATGGATGGGCAGCTTTCCTCGGGTGTGATATTCGGGGTGGACAGCTTTGTAGTGCTTTCTGCTCAGATTTGTTAAAAAGTATAAATGTCTTCATTTGACATGCTTTAATGTTGTCAACAAAGGACAGGAAAAGCATAGGAGGCAGAGAGGAGATGTCACCGTTAGCCATAGGAGCTAGAGAGAGGTGGAAAAAACATTCTGCTGGATATTCTTTCAGCCCTGATTTGGGTTTGTATAGGGGCCGAATTTATGCTTGGTGCCGTGGGTAAAAATCCCATCTGCAGTGCAGGAGATGCAGGTGACACAGATTTGATCCCTGGGTGGGGAAGATCCCCTGGAAAAGGAAATGGTAAACCCACTCCCATATTCTGGCCTGGAGAATCCCGTGGACAGAGAAGCTACAGTCCACCGGGTCACGAAGAGTCGGACATTCCTGAACGACTGAGCATATCCACACGCTGTGATGTAAATACTCACAGTAATTCATAGCTTTGGTGAACATTTCCAAATACCTACATAATATGGTGCTGTGAGTCTCAAAAGTGAGTTAACCAACCAGTCTCCTGTTACTGCTGCCTTCGATTGTTTCCACTTCATGAGTCACAGTTTAAGGATGATTGTTCTACAAGACCCTGGCGGGGGGAGGTGGAGAGAAGAAGACCGTCACCATAGATGAGATCCCCTGGGGTCCCTGGGTCAGCAGTCCGGAGTGTTGATCACTGTTGCAAAATACCTTTCCACTGGCGGAGCACGCACCAAAGACACCTGGGTTTCTTGTTTCCTTCCTGGTGTTCACAGCAGTCGCTTATGGACTCAGAGGTTGACCCAAAAAGAGACGGACGGGCCACCTGTTCTCCAGTCAGTTCTGGATTTCTGACTGAGCTCATCCTGAACCTGAGGTTTGAATGCATCACATTTTCTTTAGGACAGGGCGTTTGGAGCAATGGTTTCCCCTTTATGTTTTAAATTTTCTGTAAGGATGTAAGATCATGTAAAATATTTTTTAAAGGAAATGCCCATTCAGTCTCAGCTGAACAATGACAAGGCAGACGTGTGTCGTTAGTTCTTAGAGTCCAAGAATGCCCACCTTACCGCTACCCAGGATGATTCCTTACCAAACCTTTCCTGGAAACTGGGAAAAGTAATTATAATTTAGAGCAATTACCGCAAATTCTCGCACCTGTGGAATTAGAGGCCATTATCCCGGAATCTTGGATGGGTTCATTAATGAATCGACAAATAAAGTGCATGATGGATTACAGAGCAGAGTGTCACTATCATTTTATAATAAAGCATCTTGTTCTGGCCGACTTACATTTTCAGTATGAAATAGTGACTGACTATCTCCAAACCTTAAAGAACCTCCAGCCTCTCTCAGATGACAGAGAGAAAAAAGGGGTAGGGGTGCAGGATGGGCAGAGGAGGAGGACAGGCCTCTTTAAGGGGGAACACACTGGGGTCTGGGAAGCACCGGGGACTCACCTGTCAGAATGGATGCAGACATGAGCCTTCTAAAGGCTGTACTTTGAGAGACTAGCTTCTCCTACACCAGGAGTGGAGAGGAGAGTGCTGTGAGTTGATTGGGGCCAGTAGGATCTACTATTATATTTTATATCATTTTTTCTTATTTATTTATTTTTTGTAAACTGCATGTCATTTTCGCTTCCCGTTCCCTGACCGACAGGCTGCCCGGTGCCAGGGCTCTGCATCAAAACTGGAAACCCTGCGAGAAGCAGGAATTGAAATTGCTTGTGGGGGGAGGCGGGGCGGCAATTTCACGCCATGCAGGAGGTGGCAGCCTGGAGATGAGCTGGAAGGCCATGCTTTTGAGGAATGAAATGTGATGAGCCCTGGACTTTTATTGACACGAGGCACGGAGCTGGCACGAGCAGCAGGCTCGGCATCTTCTTAATCCTGTGTTCTCGGGATGGGAGTCTGACCCGGTGCTTTCCCTTCGAAGTGATACATATTTATTAGACGATGCAGCTTAAAGAGAGAAAGCGTGCCCAGCATCAGACCCGATCGCCACCCAACCTTTCTTTTATGAAAATGAATACAGACCATTTCACTCTGATACATTTTTAGACGATGCAGCTTTATGTTTTAAATTTTCTGTAAGGATGTAAGATCATGTAAAATATTTTTTAAAGGAAATGCCCATTCAGTCTCAGCTGAACAATGACAAGGCAGACGTGTGTCGTTAGTTCTTAGAGTCCAAGAATGCCCACCTTACCGCTACCCAGGATGATTCCTTACCAAACCTTTCCTGGAAACTGGGAAAAGTAATTATAATTTAGAGCAATTACCGCAAATTCTCGCACCTGTGGAATTAGAGGCCATTATCCCGGAATCTTGGATGGGTTCATTAATGAATCGACAAATAAAGTGCATGATGGATTACAGAGCAGAGTGTCACTATCATTTTATAATAAAGCATCTTGTTCTGGCCGACTTACATTTTCAGTATGAAATAGTGACTGACTATCTCCAAACCTTAAAGAACCTCCAGCCTCTCTCAGATGACAGAGAGAAAAAAGGGGTAGGGGTGCAGGATGGGCAGAGGAGGAGGACAGGCCTCTTTAAGGGGGAACACACTGGGGTCTGGGAAGCACCGGGGACTCACCTGTCAGAATGGATGCAGACATGAGCCTTCTAAAGGCTGTACTTTGAGAGACTAGCTTCTCCTACACCAGGAGTGGAGAGGAGAGTGCTGTGAGTTGATTGGGGCCAGTAGGATCTACTATTATATTTTATATCATTTTTTCTTATTTATTTATTTTTTGTAAACTGCATGTCATTTTCGCTTCCCGTTCCCTGACCGACAGGCTGCCCGGTGCCAGGGCTCTGCATCAAAACTGGAAACCCTGCGAGAAGCAGGAATTGAAATTGCTTGTGGGGGGAGGCGGGGCGGCAATTTCACGCCATGCAGGAGGTGGCAGCCTGGAGATGAGCTGGAAGGCCATGCTTTTGAGGAATGAAATGTGATGAGCCCTGGACTTTTATTGACACGAGGCACGGAGCTGGCACGAGCAGCAGGCTCGGCATCTTCTTAATCCTGTGTTCTCGGGATGGGAGTCTGACCCGGTGCTTTCCCTTCGAAGTGATACATATTTATTAGACGATGCAGCTTAAAAGAGAGAAAAGCGTGCCCAGCATCAGACCCGATCGCCACCCAACCTTTCTTTTATGAAAATGAATACAGACCATTTCACTCTGACAGCTCATCCACCAAAGAGGAGCTTTATGAAGTGTTGACCTTCCTTCTCTATGGAGACCGGCAGGCTCCTGCTGACCGCTTGCTGGGAAGGGGACGCGGGGGCACCTGTGGAACCTGTGATGGGTTTTGAGAAAACCAGCCTGAAATCCGGAGTCGTCTGCAGCTGCGCTAATTAGATTCTTCCACTTGCCTCCACGCAGTCAATTGCACACAACATCCAACCTCATTTTCTGCGGTGCATGCCTGCGAGACAGGGCTGTCCTCCAGCCCTCTCCACCCCTCCCAGAGTGGTTCCTGCCAGCACCCAATGGGCCAGGGGCTTTACCTTTTTTTTTTTTTTTTTTTGGCCACTTCTATTGGTCTTTATCTGTTTTCATCCATCTTTGTTCTTTGGCCCGTGTGGGCCTCCCATCACAGTGGCTTCTCTCGCCGCAGAGCACCGGCTCTGGGCGCATGCGCTCCAGAGTGCTGGCTGGTAGTTGGACACGTCGGTCCAGACGCTCCACGGCACGTGGGATCTTCCCAGGCCAGGGATCAAACCGGCGCCCCCTGCAAGGTGGTGTCCTTACCCACTGGACCACCAGGGAAGCCGGCCAGGGGCTTTAGGAATGAGGGACTACTCAAGGTAGTTCCAACAGAAGTGGTGTGATTCTTCTGGATTTTTTCAAATAGACTCCGCCACCTGTAAGAGTCAGAGAGATCCTGTGTATTTAAGGCAGATTGTTGTTGCTATTTTGGTCCATTGTTCTTTAAGTTACTCCTTATGGAAACCACTATTGCATGTATATATCGGCCCAGTGATTCCCACTAGATGTGACTTCAGAAGACTTCACTGTACAAATCGTTAGCTCAGTTTTCCTGGAGTCACTGATACTCTGTTAGCCTAACAAGTAATAGTTAGTTCAGGTGCTTCCCTGGTGGCCCAGTGGGTAAGGACACTGCCTTGCAGTGCAAGGGGTGCCGGTTCGATCCCTGGCCTGGGAAGTCCCCACATGCCGCGGAGCGCCTGGACCGACGTGTCCAACTACCGAGCTGGAGCTCTGGAGTGCATGCGCCCGGAGCTGGTGCTCTGCGATGAGAGAGGCCACTGTGATGGAACAAAGATGAAAATAAATGAAAGACCAATAGAAGTGGCCAAAAAAATAGTTGGTTCAAAGGACTAAAGAGAGAATGAGAATCAAGTAAATTATTTTAACTTTATTTATAAGTTCGTGTCAAGTTCTAGGACCCTTTCATATACTCACATGCAAGGATCAGCCCCCACTGTGATTTTGGAGCAGTTTTCTCTGTCCTTGAACTGGGCTGGCTCATCTTTGTCCGATTGGAATGTCACTCTCGTGGGTTCTTTCCACTGTTTCCTTTCCCCGCGATCGCTGTAATTCTTCACGTGAGTTCATCAGCGGCAGTAACTGCCTGTCCTCGTCTGCAGGGGAACCTTCTAGGGTTTGGTGAGAGATGAGAATGGGAAAAGATGGGGGGAGTTTCCTAGAACACCCTGTGGGCAGCCTGACCCTTTCACGCTCTTCTGTTTTGTCCACATGTTCGATTTTGCCATTGGGCTTTCTGGTCCCGCCAGGCTCCTCCCTGTGCCTCCTGCCTGTGCGGCCTCAGCCCAGGCCCTTTCCTCCTCTTCCGCCTGTCTCGGCCCACCTTCTCCCTAACTTAGGTTCTGCCTTCAACTGCGTGTCTGTCGTGATGCTTCCTCTCTTGTCTCTCATTTCTTGGTTCTTCAGTTACTTTTAAAATCAGCCCAACATTGACCATTTCACAACTTTAGACAGTTAATGAGGTAAATATGTCATCTTACCAACCAGACTGTGGGCAGCGCTGGGCAGAACCAGGTCTTAACTGTCGCCGTATCTCCTTGACAACATCTGCCTGTGCCCTGAGCGTCCTGCAGGTACTTTGCTTATTGATTATTTGGTGGACAGCTTCTACCTTCAGGAAGTTTGTATGCAAATAAATATCCTAAGCCTCATACTGTAAGTTCTACACTATTTTACATTCTATGATTTCTTTTTAACTGAAAAAATGGATTCTTTTAGGTTGACATCTATTTTTCATTCTTGTTTTACACCAGGTTCTAGACATCTTAAATATGTTCTACATGGAGTGCATGTTCAGTAAAAATATTTGTGGCCCAGGTTTTCACATTTTTAATAAACTCCATCTGTGACACCAATAAACTCCTGAGATAGCGAATCATGACAACTTTTGTCATAAGAGGCCACTGTGATGGAACAAAAATGGATGAAAATAAATGAAAGACCAATAGAAGTGGCCAAAAAAATAGTTGGTTCAAAGGACTAAAGAGAGAATGAGAATCAAGTAAATTATTTTAACTTTATTTATAAGTTCGTGTCAAGTTCTAGGACCCTTTCATATACTCACATGCAAGGATCAGCCCCCACTGTGATTTTGGAGCAGTTTTCTCTGTCCTTGAACTGGGCTGGCTCATCTTTGTCCGATTGGAATGTCACTCTCGTGGGTTCTTTCCACTGTTTCCTTTCCCCGCGATCGCTGTAATTCTTCACGTGAGTTCATCAGCGGCAGTAACTGCCTGTCCTCGTCTGCAGGGGAACCTTCTAGGGTTTGGTGAGAGATGAGAATGGGAAAAGATGGGGGGAGTTTCCTAGAACACCCTGTGGGCAGCCTGACCCTTTCACGCTCTTCTGTTTTGTCCACATGTTCGATTTTGCCATTGGGCTTTCTGGTCCCGCCAGGCTCCTCCCTGTGCCTCCTGCCTGTGCGGCCTCAGCCCAGGCCCTTTCCTCCTCTTCCGCCTGTCTCGGCCCACCTTCTCCCTAACTTAGGTTCTGCCTTCAACTGCGTGTCTGTCGTGATGCTTCCTCTCTTGTCTCTCATTTCTTGGTTCTTCAGTTACTTTTAAAATCAGCCCAACATTGACCATTTCACAACTTTAGACAGTTAATGAGGTAAATATGTCATCTTACCAACCAGACTGTGGGCAGCGCTGGGCAGAACCAGGTCTTAACTGTCGCCGTATCTCCTTGACAACATCTGCCTGTGCCCTGAGCGTCCTGCAGGTACTTTGCTTATTGATTATTTGGTGGACAGCTTCTACCTTCAGGAAGTTTGTATGCAAATAAATATCCTAAGCCTCATACTGTAAGTTCTACACTATTTTACATTCTATGATTTCTTTTTAACTGAAAAAATGGATTCTTTTAGGTTGACATCTATTTTTCATTCTTGTTTTACACCAGGTTCTAGACATCTTAAATATGTTCTACATGGAGTGCATGTTCAGTAAAAATATTTGTGGCCCAGGTTTTCACATTTTTAATAAACTCCATCTGTGACACCAATAAACTCCTGAGATAGCGAATCATGACAATCTGTTTGTTGTGTCCTAGGTTACAAGGAGGGGGCTCTTCGAGAGATTACTGGTTCTATTAACAGATATTTAGTAAACCCTGAGCACTTGTTTCTTCATTGGCATAATATTAAATGATAGTTTAATTTTAAAGGTCTATGTATTCCATTAGAGTAAACTTTTTAAAAAACAATGTTAAAAGCAATGCCTGCTTGAATCAAGATCCATAGCTCAAATTAGGGCAGAACTTTAAGGAGAAACAGGATATTTGCATAGCCTGAATGCATCTTTGCCCAAGGCATATCAATCACTGTATTGGTTTTAAAACATCAAAAATTCTTTTCTGTTCATCTCTCCAAGAAGTGGAGCTTAACACCTCTCCCTTTGAGTATGGTGACCATTGGGAAATACTGTGCCTTTCTGGTGGAGAAGCCTGATAGATACCACTTACCAAGTGACCAGAGCTGAGATCACAGATTGTGCCACGTGGACTTCACGTTCCTCCTGATACAATACAGTAAAAAGGGACGTGAGCTCTGTGGTGTCCTTACTCGGTCTAATCATGAGGAAATATCAGACAAACCCCAATTCAGGGGCATTCTACCAAATGCCTGCCCACTGCTGTCCAAATTGTGAAAGACAAAGAAAGACCATCTCAGGTTAGAGGAGACTTACCAGACATCTAAACAGTGTGGCGTGCGGAGTGCCGTCCTGGACACCCATGGAAGCACCGGGAGTATGTGGCTATGGTCTGTAGGTCAGTTGATAACACTGCACCGATGCTGTGTCTTACTTTTGATTATGCTGCTGTGGTTATAAAGATGCTGAGTGAAGAATTGACAGGAACTCTCTGTATCATTCTTGCCACTCTTCTATACTCTCACAATTATTTTAAAATAAAAAGTTGGGTGACTTTTGAAGAATATGGGAAAAAATCAATGCCTGGTGGAAAGGCTTCACCTTTTATCAGCAAGCGCGCTGCATGCTGACCTGTTTCCATCAGACGAGTGAAAGGGTGAGAAAGGGGCTCCACGCACGCGGGTGGAGACGCTGGGTTATCCTCTGCGCTTCCTGGACGAGTGTCCCCGCGGGAGGTCAGAGCACAGCTTGTCAGAAAATGCCAAGAAGGGAACTGACAACTGGCGAGGCTCCCTGTATGTTTCTTAAATACCTGCCTTTCTTATTTGAACGAAAGTGAAACTACAGGACCCAGCAGGCTGAAAATAAGAAGCTTGAGTCAAGGGACAGGTGGCCATTCCATTTAAAAACACTCCCTCTGAAATGAACGAGATTCCGCAAATAAGATGCCATTGTGTGAAAGGGTCGAGCCTTCCTCCTCTTGGGATGCTGGTGGCCCTGTTGTACGTGTGAGAAAAGGTGTGTTACTGTGTGTGCCTGGTTTTTCGAGCTGTCTGGAACCGCCCTATTCAAATTCACTGAGTACCTCTCATTTCATTCCATCGTCCAGTCGATGAACCTTCCCGTGGAACACAACTCTGTCCATCTTCCCTAACCCTTTCCTTTGGTAAAATCCGATTAAACCATTTGGACCCCAACACCGCCAGCAGAATAAGAGAGATCCGGGTGAGTGCTAGCTCCGTAACCTATTGCGCCTGATTTTTGGTGAGTTGGTTAATTGTTCATTTTGCCTTTCGGCCATAAGTGACGCTAGGGAAGTAATAGTGATTGTTTTAACATTCCAGAGGACGTCCTAAAGAGAGACAGCTGCGGTACGGAGGGGTGGTTGCTTTCAGAAGTTGTTTTTTTTTCTGTTTTCACTTGCGCCCAGAGGGTGCTGCACAAGCCCACTACATCTGCGGCAGCCCTCAGCCTTTGGGGCAGCAGGGGCCGGCATGCTGGACGCCAGCTTCTCACAGCAGGGCGCGGTGGCTTCAGGATGACTCGAGCACATGGCATCTGTCATGCCGATGCCATGCCCAGTATCACTGCCTGGGCTCCACCTCAGGTCATCAGGCATTAGATTCCAAAGGTCGAGGAGCCCTGACTTAAGGGATTTGAATTATAAAGGGGAAAATTGGCAAGTTTGGAGGGAAAAAAGGCAGCAAATGCTCATTTCTCTAAGCGACATTGCGAGCCTTGTGATTGTGAGGATTAGAGCGTCATGGAATTGTAACTTAACTGTCTGCAGGAATTAAGAGACCATCTTCTGTCTGCCATTTGGCCTAGAAGCCTGTTTTCCAGCACTTTTTGCCCAAACGTTCACTCAGCACCCTGTCAGGAGGCACCGGGATGGGAGCACGCTGTGTGTAACAGCGCCTCTGAATCTGAGGCACCTTCCATCCCAGCACATCTCAGGAGCTCAGTTTTGGCTGCACAGACCCTTGCAGTTTCCGTCATCCTGGGAGCTCTGAGTGAGTCTTCTTGCTCATCTTCTCTTTGAAGAGAACCGTCGCACCTGACCCAAGTTGAAAGCCAGGCTCAACACCCCCAACCCCTTTCCATGTCCTTCTGTAACACGGTTCCTAGAAAGCGTGCTGATCAACATCCCCCTGGGAAAGTGCTGCCCAGGTCGGAACACAACTCGGAACATCATCCATCAGAGCCCAGTACACCCATGCTTGCCAGGATTGAGTTAAATACCTCGAAGGAGAAGACCTGTAAGGTGGCTGGATTAGGGCAGCTGATCTCATGGTGTTAAATGATCCCGGAGGCTGGTTGGAAGAGTCTCCCTTTGGACCGTGCCTCAGCCTTATCCACACGTGGTGCAATAACACAGCTCTCCAAGGAGTCCTCCTCAGTGGAGGGGATAGTACTTGTGTTCATGTACATCTCAAAACCGTGTGAGCCGCCCTGCCCCTGAAGTGCAGAGAAGGATGCTGGCCAATTCTAGCTATTCGGCAACAGTAAGATTCTTCTCCCCATCTTAATCTCTCTCTCTTGTGCCATAACACCGCTCATTCCTTCGACTCTCGCGGGCTGCTGGAGTGAAGGCGAGGCTGTGGCGTGTGTGTCCAGCGCTGCCTGGAGCTGGCGTTTCCGGGCTCGGCTCTGGGAGCACTGATGTGGTTCCACGTGTCGTTGAGCCCGAGTTCTTGCACAGACAGAGCATCATCCACACATGAGCTTTGTCGGCTCTCCACTCGTCTCTCAGAACCCCTTGATCCTTTTACCTGGGGAAACAGTATCTGACCATTTTATCATCTGGCTATTTCAATTAAATTACATTAAAAAAGCATCCAGCAAGGTTAAAAATGATCACTGTATCACTCCAACTTTCCTCCATCCCCAGAAGGTTAATTGAAAGGCAGCCATCTTGGCGACGTTTAGACAAATGAGGATAATTATGTGTTCTCCAGCTCTTTGAGAGGTTAATTGCCTAGATGTACGAAGCCTTGAAGAACAAAGAAGGAATCAATCAGAAGCAGGACTATGATCTGATCATGTAATTTGGTATATTCATGTATGACTCAAACAAATCAACCCCTAATTAGATGAGCCCATTCAGCTGCGTGGACACACGGCCGGTTCGCCCGGGTCGGCACCCCAAACCCACACACTTCGTTCGGAGGCCCCTGCGAGGGCGGGCGCGCTGGCTGGGCAGAGTTAAAGCGGGGCTCCCGCGGTGGCCGTCTGCTGTGATGCGCTCACCTCTGGAGGTTTCCATCTCTCCCCTCTTAACCAGAGAGCTGGCTTCTGCTGGCCTCGTCTGCTAGCTGGGCAGGATGAAGGCAGCCGCGTGAACACCTCATTCCGGAAAGCGGAGGGGACGCCGGTGCCCGGGCTGGAGGCTGGGGGCGGCGCAGGCCTTACCCCACCAGCTCTTCCTGCGCTCTTGCTCCGGGTGCCAGGAGGACAGCGGTGCAGGTGGCGTCCGGGTGCCGGGAGGACTGCGGTGCAGGTGGCGTCGGGGACTCTGCTCAGAGGCATCATGCACGCTGAGCTCGGCGTTCTTTCCTTTTTATCGGAGCAGTCCAGGCCCCACAGCAAATACGCGGTCTGCGTGCTCCCTGCTCCCGAGACGGGGCTTCGGGCGCCCGAGCGGCCTCTGAGCGGCCCTCTCTCCCGCCCTCTTCCAGCCTCCGCTGGTGGGCACGGACGTCGCGGAGTCTGCCTTCTGTTTTGTAGCCACATTTCGCCAGGTGTGTTTTGTCTCTGCCTTGATTCTGAAGATTTCAGGTCAATCTAGAGCATCCTCCTTGTAGCTTGGTGAATGGTCTTTTTCTGAAGGATAACGTTCCTTATGCTTCTTTTTATTTTTTGGACTTTCCTTCCTGATGGCTTCCGCGTGATGGTCTCCAGCCTCTGGAAGCGGCCTGACCAGAGAGGCCAGTGGGTTGTCTTTTACTCTTGGTCAGTGGCTGTGTTTATTCCATATTTCGGTTTGCTGTGCAGTGGACCCTTTTTAGAGTTTATAAATGACTTTTTTCTTTCTAACAAAGTCAATATATGCATCTTCAGCATATCCTCAGTGCCTTTCAGATGTCTACCTATTCCATTCAAATGTTGAAATCCACTTATCCTGACAGGCTTCTGGTGTTTGTTTGGACCACCTGCTTTCTGAGGCTGTCAAAGTACTCTTAATTCAGGATTTATGTCCTGTAGTTTCTGGTTTAATTTTGCCTTTGTGTCATCCCGTAGTATCCTCTTCCTTTATTTTCATCTTTAGTTCTGGATAGCCTTTCTTTGTTTTTACCCTGAGTTGGTTTAACCACACACTCAAGTAACTTCTCAGGTAATATGTATGTGAATGAAGTTTTCAGGATCTTTGAATGCACATCTGACCCCCCCACCGTTGTATATACAGATTTAAAGATCTTCTTGCCACATTTAGCTTCTTGCATCCTGAACTCAAAGGAGGAGAACTGCCGCTAGCCAGGGGTCAGTCTTTTGTAGAGGACTCACACATGCGAGCCAAGATGCTTAAGTACTTTTCTCTAAACGACTTCAGAATATTGCTTCAGTCTTGATCTTTGGCATACATGATGTACCTGTGTATAAGTCATTTTTTATTTATCCTGCTGGATAGAAAGCCAGTTAATTTTTTGGAAAATTTTCTTCCATTATTTGTTCAATAATTTCCTCTTCTCTGCTTTCTCCCTTATTGAATTCTGCAGTGTTCATGGGTCAGTGCTGGACTTCTTAGGTTGACTCTGTGTGTGTGTGTGAAAATTTAATAGTATTGGCTGTATATAAACAAGCATTCTAATCAAATCATTTGTTTTAATTCATTCATCTGTATAATAATCCTGATCCAAAGATAAGACCTCCCTGAGGCACAGAGTTAAAGAGAATGCTCTAGGTCTCAGCTGCTAAGTGGTGGGCAGAATACTGTCTGGTCTCTAACCGCTTCAGGGTCCTGTCATGGCCCCGCCCCCGACATTTTTCTTCTTTCTCTGTATTGCTCTGTGTTCTGAAAGCTTCTCTCTACTCTATCTCATACCTTATTAACTTCATTTTAATGCACCCAATAATATTTTAATTTGCATGGGCTTGTTATTTGTTCCTGATGATTACTTTTACATTGTATCATATTTTAATTTTATTAGTAGAATATCTTTATTCTTAACTCTGATTACAAATTAGAGTCACTTTAGAAACATGCTTTTTCTTTTGTTGCCTACTTATTTTTTTCTGAAGCCAGTTCTCTTTATTTATCTTGGCATCTATTTTGTAAAAGTATACTGATTTTCTTCTTTTAAGTGTCGTATTTGCTTATTGGGACGTAAACACAGTCATGAGGGACTGGCTTGACATTGCTGGATAACAAGTGTAGGCTTTCTCTGCTTCTGCAAACGTAGGTCTCTTTCCCATCAGCTTAAAGTCCCAGGTGCTGCATGTGATTAAGCTGATTTGCTGGCAGGTCACACATTTGTTAATACAGACACAGAGCTGACCATTAGTGTTAGGACTGACCTGCACCAGAATAGGGCAAGCTCCCTGGCAGCTTGTTTGATTTTTTTTTTTTAAAGATTTATTTATTTATTTATTTTGGTGGGGGTGGGGTGAGGAGGTAGGGGAGCAGGCGGGCCACTTCTATTGGTCTTTCATTTATTCAGTTTCATCCATCCTCCCATCGCGGTGGCCTCTGTTGTCGCAGAGCACCGGCTCTGGGCACATGTGCCCCAGAGCTCCAGCTCGGTAATTGGACACATCGGTCCAGCCGCTCCGCGGCACATGGGATCTTCCCAGGCCAGGGATCGAACTGGCGCCCCTTGCACTGCAAGGCAGTGTCCTTACCCACTGGACCACCAGGGAAGCCCCTGATTTTTTTTTTAAAGAGAAACTATTTGTTGTGTTTACTGAGTCTAATACCAACCAGTTAATCCTAAAGGAAATCAACCCCGAATATTCATTGGAAGGACTGATGCTCCATCTGAAGCTCCAATACTCTGGCCATCCGATGTGAAGAGCCGACTTGTTGGAAAAGACCCTGATGCTGGGATAAATAGACGGCAGAAGGAGAAGGGATTGACAGAGGACGAGATGGTTGGATGGTATCTCTGAGTCCATGCATGAGTTAGAGCAAGCTCTGTATTGCTCTGTGTTCTGAAAGCTTCTACTCTATCTCATACCTTATTAACTTCATTTTAATGCACCCAATAATATTTTAATTTGCATGGGCTTGTTATTTGTTCCTAATGATTACTTTTACATTGTATCATATTTTAATTTTATTAGTAGAATATCTTTATTCTTAACTCTGATTACAAATTAGAGTCACTTTAGAAACATGCTTTTTCTTTTGTTGCCTACTTATTTTTTTCTGAAGCCAGTTCTCTTTATTTATCTTGGCATCTATTTTGTAAAAGTATACTGATTTTCTTCTTTTAAGTGTCGTATTTGCTTATTGGGACGTAAACACAGTCATGAGGGACTGGCTTGACATTGCTGGATAACAAGTGTAGGCTTTCTCTGCTTCTGCAAACGTAGGTCTCTTTCCCATCAGCTTAAAGTCCCAGGTGCTGCATGTGATTAAGCTGATTTGCTGGCAGGTCACACATTTGTTAATACAGACACAGAGCTGACCATTAGTGTTAGGACTGACCTGCACCAGAATAGGGCAAGCTCCCTGGCAGCTTGTTTGATTTTTTTTTTTTAAAGATTTATTTATTTATTTATTTTGGTGGGGGTGGGGTGAGGAGGTAGGGGAGCAGGCAGGCCACTTCTATTGGTCTTTCATTTATTCAGTTTCATCCATCCTCCCATCGCGGTGGCCTCTGTTGTCGCAGAGCACCGGCTCTGGGCACATGTGCCCCAGAGCTCCAGCTCGGTAATTGGACACATCGGTCCAGCCGCTCCGCGGCACGTGGGATCTTCCCAGGCCAGGGATCGAACTGGCGCCCCTTGCACTGCAAGGCAGTGTCCTTACCCACTGGACCACCAGGGAAGCCCCTGATTTTTTTTTTTAAAGAGAAACTAGTTGTTGTGTTTACTGAGTCTAATACCAACCAGTTAATCCTAAAGGAAATCAACCCCGAATATTCATTGGAAGGACTGATGCTCCATCTGAAGCTCCAATACTCTGGCCATCCGATGTGAAGAGCCGACTTGTTGGAAAAGACCCTGATGCTGGGATAAATAGACGGCAGAAGGAGAAGGGATTGACAGAGGACGAGATGGTTGGATGGTATCTCTGAGTCCATGGACATGAGTTAGAGCAAGCTCTGGCAGCTGGTGAAGGATGAGGAAGCCTTGAGTGCTGCAGTCCACGGGGTTGCAAAGAGCCAGACATGACTGAGTGACTGAACTGAACTGAATACCAGCCTCCTTGCGGTCTGTGCACACAGGGAAGTGAAGGAGAGGTTCACGAACCAATTAGCACAATTGTTTTGTGGGTGAAAACTTACGTTCTCTGTTCTCAGCCCCACTTCTCATCCTTGCCCTCCGTACGTCCACCTTCAAGCCCGGCTGCTCTGGAGCTGTGCTTGACAAGCTCACACATCTGCCAGAGAACCCTCTGAGATGTGGCTCACCCGCTGTGTTCCTCCTTCTGCTACTTCCAGGGATGTGTTGACAGCCCTGACCTGCTGATGATCCCTTTCCTACTCTCTTGGATCTTGTGTGACTGTTCCTTTTATTTTCTTCGGTATCATTTGAATGGGGTGTCAGGAACCAGAAGTAACCAATGCATGTGCTTAGGGAGGTCACCTGGATCCAGCTGCTTCTAGCTCAGATTTTCCCAGCTGGTCCAAGAGAGCTGGTCCCAGCTGATCCTCCTCCCTCTGGGTGTTATTAAATGGCACGCTCGGGACACAGGTCTGACAGGTGCTCTTCTGTGCGTCAGCCAAGTCTAGATTTGACCAGTGAAGTTATTCGTCCCCTGCATGAAATCCTTTCTGCATCTCACTGTCTCCTTCAGCTGAGAGCCCGGACTTCCCGTGTGACAAGCTCTTCTTTTTTTTTTTTTTTTTTTAAGATTTATTTATTTATTTACTTTGGGCGGGGGTCGAGTTGGGGAGGGAGGGGAGTGGGCAGGCCACTTCTATTGGTCTTTCATTTCTCTATTTTCATTCGTCTTTGTTCTTTGGCCCCTGTGGGCCTCCCATCGCGGTGGCATCTGTTGTTGCAGAGCGCCGGCTCTGGGCGCGTGCGCTCCAGAGCTCCGGCTCGGTGATTGGACACATCGGTCCAGCCGCTCCACGGCATGTGGGATCTTCCCAGGCCAGGGCTCGAACCGGCGCCCCTTGCACTGCAAGGCGGTGTCCTTACCCACTGGACCACCAGGGGAAGCCCTGACAAGCTCTTCTTACGCGGAATGCTCACCTCCATCCTTCCTGCCCACTTGAATTGCATGGTTTCCCAACCTCCATGGTTTCTTGCCTCCGTGTCTCTGGTCATGCCTAGAACACACTGACTCTTCTCCTGCTTTTCTTTCCCCAGGCTAAAAGGTCATCCTTCACGGGTCACATAGCAAATTATATTTCAGGAAAACCAGCTTGATGGCCACACCCAGGAAGGGCAGGCCAGGTGTGAGTGTCTGTGCTCAAGAGCAGCCTGTTTTCCTGTCTGTCTCCTGATCTCTTTCTCCCTTCGTTTTTCATTTTCATTCACCGCATTTGTTTCCATTGATGTGTGGTGTGTGCGTCAGCCCCTGAGCAGGTCAGGCCATGGGCACACTGCATTCACTGAGCATGGATTTGGTTGCAAGTAACAAAGCCCAAATGGAGTTGATTTTTCTCAACAAAAAAATTCTCAACAAAAATTTTGCAGAGTTAGACAGAGCCTTTTTATGCCATTCATGTCCCAGATTCCATCCTATTTTTCTCTGTGCCACCTGGAGTCTGTGGTTTTATTCTAACTCCTATAATTTCCAGGTCTCAAGATACCTGCTCCAAATCCAACCTTCACAGTAAATCAGAACAAAAACAAGGGAGGAAGGCAGAGAGTGGTAGCATCTGTGTCTGGGAAGCAAAAATTCATGTAAAATTCAGATACTTAGCAAGAGTGCCAGAATTCCTTAGCAGACTTCTACCTGCTTCACTTCCCGTGTGACAAGCTCTTCTTTTTTTTTTTTTTTTTTTAAGATTTATTTATTTATTTACTTTGGGCGGGGGTCGAGTTGGGGAGGGAGGGGAGTGGGCAGGCCACTTCTATTGGTCTTTCATTTCTCTATTTTCATTCGTCTTTGTTCTTTGGCCCCTGTGGGCCTCCCATCGCGGTGGCATCTGTTGTTGCAGAGCGCCGGCTCTGGGCGCGTGCGCTCCAGAGCTCCGGCTCGGTGATTGGACACATCGGTCCAGCCGCTCCACGGCATGTGGGATCTTCCCAGGCCAGGGCTCGAACCGGCGCCCCTTGCACTGCAAGGCGGTGTCCTTACCCACTGGACCACCAGGGGAAGCCCTGACAAGCTCTTCTTACGCGGAATGCTCACCTCCATCCTTCCTGCCCACTTGAATTGCATGGTTTCCCAACCTCCATGGTTTCTTGCCTCCGTGTCTCTGGTCATGCCTAGAACACACTGACTCTTCTCCTGCTTTTCTTTCCCCAGGCTAAAAGGTCATCCTTCACGGGTCACATAGCAAATTATATTTCAGGAAAACCAGTTTGATGGCCACACCCAGGAAGGGCAGGCCAGGTGTGAGTGTCTGTGCTCAAGAGCAGCCTGTTTTCCTGTCTGTCTCCTGATCTCTTTCTCCCTTCGTTTTTCATTTTCATTCACCGCATTTGTTTCCATTCATGTGTGGTGTGTGCATCAGCCCCTGAGCAGGTCAGGCCATGGGCACACTGCATTCACTGAGCATGGATTTGGTTGCAAGTAACAAAGCCCAAATGGAGTTGATTTTTCTCAACAAAAAAATTCTCAACAAAAATTTTGCAGAGTTAGACAGAGCCTTTTTATGCCATTCATGTCCCAGATTCCATCCTATTTTTCTCTGTGCCACCTGGAGTCTGTGGTTTTATTCTAACTCCTATAATTTCCAGGTCTCAAGATACCTGCTCCAAATCCAACCTTCACAGTAAATCAGAACAAAAACAAGGGAGGAAGGCAGAGAGTGGTAGCATCTGTGTCTGGGAAGCAAAAATTCATGTAAAATTCAGATACTTAGCAAGAGTGCCAGAATTCCTTAGCAGACTTCTACCTGTTTCACATTAGACAGAAGTGACTTACATGGCCACCTCTGGCTGCCAGGATGTCTGGGAAAGATGGGTTCTTTTAGCTGGCACATCGCCACCAGGGTTAGCACCAGGATTCTCTGAGAAAGGCAGAAAGAGTGTCAGGGAGCAGTGAGCAGAATCTAGCAGACAGTGGTTGCTTATTCTGTACCTTCTTTACTTAGCATAGCATCTGGCACATAGCAGGCACTCATTCAATATTTGTCGAAGAAGATGTTGATTGTGAGTCACAGAAGGAATCTTGTTCTCTTGGAGAGGGAAGATGAGCTCCATAGAGCTGAAGTGATCTCACAAAGAGCCACTGTTACGTGGGGCGAAGCTCTGAGAGGTTCTGGGAACAAAGGGAATCTGACTGTGTAACCCCTCTCCTGCAGGGAGTTTGGTTTGCATTGTAACAAATGGAACTAATAATGGAAAAATAGGTCTTTCCAGGCGGTACAGTGGTAGAGAATCCACCTCCTAATGCTAAGGTTTGATCCCTGGGTCTGGAAGATCCCCTGGAGAAGGAAATGGCAGGCCACTTCAGTAACCTTGCCTGGAAAATTCCACGGACAGAGGAGCCTGGCGGGGTACAGTCCACAGAGTTGAAAAGAATTGGATGTGACTGAGCCACTGAGCACACACGCACACAATTGGGTTAAGATAAGCTAGGATAATGAATCCTGTGGGCTTTCCAGTTTAAGATTCTTATCACTGGGTCACAACAATTTCCAGCCAGAGACACATGACTCCTGTTTTCATGCTGAAAACAAACCACCCAGAAGCTACCCTCAGATGCCCGTGGCGCCTTCCCTGCTGGCCTTGCCTGCTCAGTGAAAGACGAAGGGATTTCCATTCCGAAGGAAATAAAAACACATTATAGCAACCCTTCACAAGGAGGAGAAGGTGGTGGCCTGTCAGCACTTCACTTCCTCAAATGGCTTATTTGATTTTGCTTAATTGTTGGTGAAATTTCCTCAAATTGGCAATTATAATCTGGAGCTGATTGCTTACCCAGGTAATCTTCAGACGTCTCATTTGGCAAGGGCGCTTCAGAACACTTGCCACGGACTATGGGTTCAGCGTCTTTCAGCTGAATTTCCCTTCTTGTGTGTTGTCCTCACTGGGAGGGTGTTACTACTTTTGCCCACAGGAAGTTGAGGGGATAATTCTGTTATCTGCATGTTCCTGATGAAATCAGGGGTGTGTGTGTGTGTGTGTGTGTATGCGCGTGCGTGCGTGTGTTTCACAATTTGTTTTAATTATTTAGGGCCCCAGTAGAACTGATTAGGTGTTCCCTGAAGCAAACTAAATAATCAGACAGAGGTAGAAATGTATCAAAATTTATGGAAGGATATTAAGAATAAGTTGTACTTTTTTTGGTTCCAGTGAGGGATTTTGTGAGGTGACTACTCAGCTGTCTCTCTCTGCCTTCCACTTTTAACATGGTATTCCCCCCTCACTCCCCTTGTCAGCCTCGTCTGAAGTCTAAGCTTAATTATCCTTATTTGCTCCGTAGTCTGCGTTAGGATAGGGTTTATCCAGTGGTCCAGCTGCTTTAAAGATACTTAGTCAAGAATTTAACCTGCTGTAAAATAATCCTCCTGGGCACAGATCTGGAAACCGGGGACATGCTCTCCCATGCAAGGACAGTCCTTCACCACATGGGAGAGTCACAGATTTTCTGCCTGAAGTCAAATACTTTGACTTGTACTGTTAAATCATGGGCTTGAATTACAAAGCACAGTTTCCATTATTAATAAGTATCTGCTTTAGGAAATTTTTATTATTTCCATCTTAGGGAGGACCTTTAAAGACCATGCGAAAAAATTGATTCATGGTCAATTTTAAAGCAGAGTAAATGAACATTTTTGTTTACTTAAAAAAAGGCTTAGGGACTTCACTGGTTGTCCAGTGGTTAAGACTTTGCCTTCCAGTGCATGGGATGTGGGTCTGACCCCTGGTCAGGGAGCTGAGATCCTTCATGCCTCATAGCCAAAAAACTGAAACATGAAACGAAGCGATATTGTAACAAGTCCAATAAAGACTTTAAAAATGGCCCACATCAGGGCTTCCCCTGGTGGTCCAGTGGATAAGGACACTGCCTTGCAGTGCAAGGGGCGCCAGTTCGATCCCTGGCCTGGGAAGATCCCACGTGCCACGGAGCAGCTGGACTGATGTGTCCAATTACCGAGCCGGAGCTCTGGAGCGAATGCGCCCAGAGCCAGTGCTCTGCGACAACAGAGGCCACCAGGATGGGAGACCCACACCGGCCAAAGAACAAAGACGGATGAAAAATAGAGAAATGAAAGACCAATAGAAGTGGCCCACCCATCCCCCTCCCTCCCCACCCCACTCCCCAAAAGATAAATAAAAAAATTTTTTTTTTAAATGGCCCACATCAAAAAGATTTTTTTAATTCATTGAATAGTAGAAGGCATGCCTGCCTGTAGATATCGGTGGTGTCTGCTCTGTTTGTTTATTCACTCATGGAGCGCCTGTGATGAACCAAGGGCCAGCCTAACTGTCTGGGATGGAGCTGTGAAAAAGACTCATGGCCTTCAGAAAGCTTAAACTCTAAGAGGGGTGATGTTTCTGTGGTTTCTTCCTGTAGCAGTAAGCAAACAGTTTTTCTAATTTTCCAGTGAGGTGTCCAGATGGCCCTGGGTCTCAGCATGAATAGGGGTGACACATTCAAGCACTTTCGGATGTGTCCTGTGAGTCTCTGCTGTCCTCTGAGCTCCATGCTGTAGCTTCAAGGGAAACCAGTCAAGCGGTCATGGTGACCGAGCCTGTGGATGCAGGAGATGAGAGGCAGTGAGCACGGATCACCTCATTGCTGCACTCCTCTTCAGCGGGGTAGACATAGTTCTGGATATGTCCACCCTTCACCCACTTCCTTGGCCAACAACAGCTTCCTCTTTCAGTAGCATCCTGGGTGGGTGGCGAGGAGCAAAATGCAAACCTGATCTTCCTGTTGGAGTTCCAGTTCTTGAATTTTCAGGTCTGCTAACATGGCTTGCAATAAATGATGCTTTTCTTCTGCTGCTTTTGATTGAAGAACACTAGAAATCAGTCAGGGAGCAGGTGCTGCATTGTGTTAGATTAACACTGATTGAATTCTTACACAGCCAGCTGATTGAGGCACGTGTTCTGCAAGCTTATGATTCTGCAGACACTAGGTTACAACCGGGATGGGTAGTTTGCTGTATCATGTCGCTTAATCAACACCCTTCCAATCCATCAATACTGTCAACTGGAACTGAGATATCTCGCTCATTCTGAGCAATAACACCCCAGGCTGGCCACATGCCCAGAAATGGATCTCTGGCGAAAGAGGAGAGTCAGTTTCAGATTCTGCTGCCTTGTCATGCCGAGTAGATGAACATTGAAATCATGAAAGCAATGAGATGATCATCAGACTTGGTCATGACACTGGATGGACATAGGCTTTCTTCTCCACTTAACAGCATCTAGTTTGCTAGCAGGATGACAAAGATCTGAATACTGGCACAAAATCCTTGACACAAAATCAAAATCCTTGAGGTGCTACCCCGGGATGGTCTGGCCAGCCCTGGACAGACGTGGAGGAGATGCTCAGTGACTGCCATCTGACATTTTCAAAGTGTGCCTTGTGTCAGCTCTGCGACACCTGGAAGGCCATCCTGCTGGGACAAGAATGGAGTTGGTGACTGGGAGAAATAGCTCCAAAGCCAGCGCGATCCCACAGAGGACGCAGGTAATTCTGCGAACAGCGGCAGACCGTTTTCCACGGGAGTCACTTAGTCTTCAGTTGGCTCCGAGGCTTCCCAGCGGGCGTGTGAGCAGCTCTGGCTGGAGGAGAGCGACCTGGGGAATAATCAGGAGGTGTTGCTGGTGAGCAAGGCAGTCCCCCGCCATGGAATGTGAGTCGGTCCTTCCTTCCTTCGCGTTTCCTTCCTTCCTCCTTCCCTCCCTTTCTTCATATTTAGCATGTTCATAGGTTCTCCAGCAACTGTATATTGGGTAAATATCCTCAATAGGAGAGGATTGTTTGTTGCTCAGGGTCTTCGTATTTGGGCGTCCCAGGTGGTGATAGTGGTAAAGAACCCACCTGCCAATGCAGGAGACATCCGAGACACATCCTTGGGTCGAGAAGATCCCCTGGAGAAGGAAATGGCAACCCACTCCAGGATTCTTGCCTGGAGATTTCCATGGACAGAGGAGCTTGGCAGGCTACAGTCCTTGGGGTTGCAAAGAGTGAGACACGACTGAGCGACGGAGCGCGCGCGCGCGCGCGCACACACACACACACACACACACACGTCTTCACGTTTAGATGGGGTTTCTGAGAGCACCTGTGCCAGGGCTGCCCGGAGGTCGAAAGAACAGGTGTGTGCAGGCTGTGGCTGCTGCCCGGGACCCTGTCTGGACGTTCAGCCTCCGCAGTGCTCTGCCCAGAAGACAGATCAGCCTGGGCGTCTCTGCGAGGCCCCATGTGGTCTTTGTGCAGGTGCACGTTCCTTGTGGAGACCTCGGGGTCCCCTGTGGTGTCTCCCTCTAAACGAGCAGTTGCTTCACAGCTGTCTGACAGCAGAGGCCAAACTCCTGCCGGCAGGATGGTATTTGAATGAACGCCTGACTAGCTCGTGCATAGCCAGCTGAAGGAGAGGGAAAGGCCTGCGGGCCTCTCACTCGAGCACCGGCGCCCCGAGAGGGAGACGGAAGCCAGTTGTGCCGTGCGGGGAGCTCTCCCTCATCTTGCCTCTGGCTTGGGTGGTGATGCGATTACAGGCTCAGACACGGGAGGGCCCCGTGCGTCCTCTCGACCACTGGGGCTCCGGGCGTGCCCGTCAGCAGCAGCAGCGTTCCTGGGCAGCTTGTTGACATAGCCCTCGAGCTCCACTCCAGTCCTCCTGGTCCAGAACCTCGGGAAGTGGCCCCGTCGTCTTGTTCTCACAGGTCGTCCAGATGAGTCTGGTGAGCACTGAAGCTGCAGGCCCAGGGGCTTGAGTGGACTCTCGCCCCCAGTGCGTGTGATGTTCGGAGCCCTGGCCAGTGCGATCCGGTGCTGTGGCCTGGAAGGCCCATGGAATGTGCTTCGAAGGCTGCTTGTGTTTGTAAACCAGCCACACGCCTCAAGTCATCGTCTTTCCTCTCAGTGCTCAGTAGAGATGGACACTTGCATAAACAGCTCATTTTCCCTCACATGTTTCCTGCATGTGACCTGTCAGTGCTGCCCTCTTTCGGTGGCTACGTCATGTCCAGCTCTTTGTGACCACATGGGCAGCAGGCCTCCGGCTCCCCTGACCTCCACTATCTCCTGGAATTTGCTCAGACTCAGGTCCATTGAGACAATGATGTTATCTAACCACATCATCTTCTGGCGCCCCCTTCTCCTCCTGCCCTCAATCTCTAAATATTCCTTAACTTCTTTATGAAGTTAGCTGAGCAAAACTGCCCCATCCTGCTGATACCATTTACATGGGTTTTCTCATGAGATAAAAAAATCCCTTTAAGGTTTCAGCAGCTTGCACAAGATCTCAGAAGTAGGTGAATAGATGAGCTGAGTGTGAACGTAGGTCTTCTGACTCATGGACTCTATCTTAAATTCTGTGTGATTCTGCTACTCGTGTCTCAAGATGCCTCCTTGCTGACTTCCTGAATCTCGTGGTTAAACACAGTTTTGCAAAATTGAAACAACTTGGTCATAAATAGAGCTGAGAAAATTTTCTTCTGAGCCATCCCTGACTCTGACTTTATTTTTGAATGAGGAGAGTTGTTAGAGTTTGTTTTTCTCTTTTAATACCCCTACCTGGGAACGCCATCCATCTGCCTTCTAGAAGCACACTTTTATCAATGTAAAAACCAAACCATGGCTGTGAACGGTCAGATGTGTGCTATCAATCATCCAGAGAATCTTTCTTTGAAAACTCATCATCCCAAATCAGTAAGAAGAAAAACAGGGGTCAGCTCTCAAGTGAGGAGACCGCCCCCATGTAATCCAGTGAAAATCCCAAAGTAACAGTCAAATTACCCTTCACCATTTAAATGCTTTTATCAAGTACCTTCTTTGTATCTTCTGCAAATAGGCCTAGCAATGTGTTAAAAAGTAATTATGGAGCCCCACCTGACTGCAGACTCAGCGTTTGTTACACATTGGGGATAATCCCTGGCCTCACTCAGGGGCTCAGGGAACAGCTGACTCATTATACTCTTATTTAAAAAAAAGAAAGAAAGGAGCTCCTTTTGACTTATCAAATCTATTAGACAATCTGTTCTTTTGCTGAAAATGAAGCCTGGTTGTACTTGACATAAGGCTATTCAGTACCAAGTCCATCAACATAGTGATACTGTCATTATATTCAGACTGCCTGAAATATAGTATCGTCTCTTGAAAGAGGTTAAAAAGATGAATTCTAAATTAAAGCCTCCAATTCAAAAGGCCTTAGTGATCACGGTATCTAACCCTCTGATAGTTCAGACTGGATATCTGAGGTCCAGAGAGGCTCTTTGGAATTCCAAGGGCACACTCTTTATGAAGTTAGCTGAGCAAAACTGCCCCATCCTGCTGATACCATTTACATGGGTTTTCTCATGAGATAAAAAAATCCCTTTAAGGTTTCAGCAGCTTGCACAAGATCTCAGAAGTAGGTGAATAGATGAGCTGAGTGTGAACGTAGGTCTTCTGACTCATGGACTCTATCTTAAATTCTGTGTGATTCTGCTACTCGTGTCTCAAGATGCCTCCTTGCTGACTTCCTGAATCTCGTGGTTAAACACAGTTTTGCAAAATTGAAACAACTTGGTCATAAATAGAGCTGAGAAAATTTTCTTCTGAGCCATCCCTGACTCTGACTTTATTTTTGAATGAGGAGAGTTGTTAGAGTTTGTTTTTCTCTTTTAATACCCCTACCTGGGAACGCCATCCATCTGCCTTCTAGAAGCACACTTTTATCAATGTAAAAACCAAACCATGGCTGTGAATGGTCTGATGTGTGCTATCAATCATCCAGAGAATCTTTCTTTGAAAACTCATCATCCCAAATCAGTAAGAAGAAAAACAGGGGTCAGCTCTCAAGTGAGGAGACTGCCCCCATGTAATGCAGTGAAAATCCCAAAGTAACAGTCAAATTACCCTTCACCATTTAAATGCTTTTATCAAGTACCTTCTTTGTATCTTCTGCAAATAGGCCTAGCAATGTGTTAAAAAGTAATTATGGAGCCCCACCTGACTGCAGACTCAGCGTTTGTTACACATTGGGGATAATCCCTGGCCTCACTCAGGGGCTCAGGGAACAGCTGACTCATTATAGTCTTATTTAAAAAAAAAAAGAAAGAAAGGAGCTCCTTTTGACTTATCAAATCTATTAGACAATCTGTTCTTTTGCTGAAAATGAAGCCTGGTTGTACTTGACGTAAGGCTATTCAGTACCAAGTCCATCAACATAGTGATACTGTCATTATATTCAGACTGCCTGAAATATAGTATCGTCTCTTGAAAGAGGTTAAAAAGATGAATTCTAAATTAAAGCCTCCAATTCAAAAGGCCTTAGTGATCACGGTATCTAACCCTCTGATAGTTCAGATTGGATATCTGAGGTCCAGAGAGGCTCTTTGGAATTCCAAGGGCACACAGCTCATTTGTGGCAAAGTCAGGACCAAATTACAGCCAACGACTAAGTGGTCCTGTCTCAATTTATCACTTACTGCTGGTCATAGATGATGAGTAAATAATGAGAAACACTGGCCACCTGATGTGAAGAGACAACTCATTGGAAAAGACCCTGATGCTGGGAAAAATAGAAGGCAAAAGGAGAAGGGGATGATAGAGGACGAGATGGTTGGATGGCATCGCTGAGTCAGTGGACATGAGTTTGAGCAGGCTCCAGGAGATGGTGAAGGACGGGGAACCCTGGCCTGTTGGAGTCCGTGGGGTCGCAAAGAGTCAGACGCTGCTGAGGGACGGAGCTGACTCACTGAATGAGAAATACGTTCGTCCATTTGCCTTACTTGTATAAGCATTTATGTTGTGTTTTTCATTGAGGGTTTTTTAGATTTTAATAAGAATTTAAAGTTTTAAATTAAAGCTTTAAACTTTAAAGTTTTAAGAATTTAATAAGTTTACATTTTAATAAGAATCATGAAAAAACACATCTCAACAGAAAATCAGTAACAATAATTATTACATATGTTGTTTATGCAAGACGAGCAACATTTTTAAACATCCCTCTTTTTTAAAATTTTTTTACAAACCTTCATGAAATTCTCTTCTGCTGAAGAAATAAATTTTAGAATCATCGTTACCCAGATGGGGAAGTGAACACCAGAATGGTTAAGTGACATTGTGTGAGTGGCACAGCACATTATCTCTTAGATTTTTAATGTCTCTTCCAGAGTCTCTTACGTCAAATCACAGAGAACCCAATTTGCAAAGCAGATTAGTAGAATATCTGTTTTCTATCAAACGTTTAACTGAAAAAAAAGTCCAGCCCTCCGCCTTCCAGAGAGGGCGGAAGCAGCGCCGTGCAAAGGAGAGAGGCTGGTGTGATTGGACGCAGACACTGCAAGAGCCCCGTCGCTGTCTAAGCACTTGGTACTTAGGGCTTCAATTTGGAAGTTGACTTTGTGACAAACGGGCGAGTTGCTTTCAGATGGAAAATACTGTGATATGACATCAAATGGCGAGATGAAGATGGGGGAATCTGATTTAAATATGAGTTCAACTTTTAATTCCCTGAGCATATGAGAGATTAAAACAAAAAGAATAGAAAAGAAACAAATTTAAATAGTTACCTTTTTTTTATGCTGAAGGAAGGGTGTGATTCACGTTTTGCAGAAGAACATAGGATTTGTGTCAGGAGTCTCAAATCTCTAATCAATGCAAAGGCACTTCTTGCTATCGAGATGAAAAAAGTGTATGTAGCTTAAGGCAGAGCAATTTATAAGACCTACAGAGACTGAGATATAAAAGACTAAGCCTTTTGCAGAGCATTCAGATCAATGTGATATTTAGTATGGCAAAACTGACCATAATGGGCTAAAGCTAAATCAAGAAAAAGCTGTTCTCTTGGTGAGGAGGGCATTCCTCACTGTGACACCTGCAAGACAAGGAAATCTTTTCCTAAGGAGCTGCCACGCTTCCTGTTCTTCAGTGCCGACCACATGCCTACCACTTTTGCAGTAGATCCAAGGTAAAACAGGTCTTCCCTGGTGGCGCAGAGGGTACAGAATCTGCCTGCAATGCAGAGGACCCAGGTTCCATTCCTGGGTCAGAAAGATCCCCTGGAGACGTAAAGGGCTACTTGCTCCAGTATTCTTGCCTGTAGAATTCCATGGACAGAGGAGCCTGGTGGACTGTATGGTCCATGGGGTTGAAAAGAGTCGGACACGACGGAACGACTTTCATTAATTAAAATAGAATTAGTACTGGTCTCTGCTCACTGAGCCCACAATATTTCTGTGACTCCCGAGTCTGTAATCTAGGGGTCAGCTAGCTAGAAATGTCTTAGGGACAACTGAGTAGCCTCAGAAACCTCCCCTGATATCCAGGATGGTATTGCTGTCTGATTATTCAGGGAGCCTGCATGCAGATCTGTTTTCCACAGCCTATTGGCTTTAATTTCCTTCAAGAAGTGTTTCCAGGGTGCTCAGCCTGTGCCCTGTGACAGCCTAGCGAGGGGGCGCGAGGGGGTGGGTGGAGGGAGGTCCAAGAAAGAGGGTGCATATGTATACTCATGGTCGATTCACAGTATTGTGCATCAGAAACCAACACAGCATTGTAGAACAATTATCGTCCAATTAAAAACAAATAAATATTTAAAGGACAAAAAGGGTTTTCCTCTAAGATGAGATTTGAGTAGGAAGAGACCATTTTGGACTGACTTGTGGGTGGTATGTGCAGGTCACAGTGTTCTAAACATCATTAACAGGAGAGAATAATATATATGAGAATGTAGTGGTTCAAATTTGTAAGGACAGCTTGAGGAACCTTCTTTATCGAGATGAAAAAAGTGTATGTAGCTTAAGGCAGAGCAATTTATAAGACCTACAGAGACTGAGATATAAAAGACTAAGCCTTTTGCAGAGCATTCAGATCAATGTGATATTTAGTATGGCAAAACTGACCATAATGGGCTAAAGCTAAATCAAGAAAAAGCTGTTCTCTTGGTGAGGAGGGCATTCCTCACTGTGACACCTGCAAGACAAGGAAATCTTTTCCTAAGGAGCTGCCACGCTTCCTGTTCTTCAGTGCCGACCACATGCCTACCACTTTTGCAGTAGATCCAAGGTAAAACAGGTCTTCCCTGGTGGCGCAGAGGGTACAGAATCTGCCTGCAATGCAGAGGACCCAGGTTCCATTCCTGGGTCAGAAAGATCCCCTGGAGACGTAAAGGGCTACTTGCTCCAGTATTCTTGCCTGTAGAATTCCATGGACAGAGGAGCCTGGTGGACTGTATGGTCCATGGGGTTGAAAAGAGTCGGACACGACGGAACGACTTTCATTAATTAAAATAGAATTAGTACTGGTCTCTGCTCACTGAGCCCACAATATTTCTGTGACTCCCGAGTCTGTAATCTAGGGGTCAGCTAGCTAGAAATGTCTTAGGGACAACTGAGTAGCCTCAGAAACCTCCCCTGATATCCAGGATGGTATTGCTGTCTGATTATTCAGGGAGCCTGCATGCAGATCTGTTTTCCACAGCCTATTGGCTTTAATTTCCTTCAAGAAGTGTTTCCAGGGTGCTCAGCCTGTGCCCTGTGACAGCCTAGCGAGGGGGCGCGAGGGGGCGCGAGGGGGTGGGTGGAGGGAGGTCCAAGAAAGAGGGTGCATATGTATACTCATGGTCGATTCACAGTATTGTGCATCAGAAACCAACACAGCATTGTAGAACAATTATCGTCCAATTAAAAACAAATAAATATTTAAAGGACAAAAAGGGTTTTCCTCTAAGATGAGATTTGAGTAGGAAGAGACCATTTTGGACTGACTTGTGGGTGGTATGTGCAGGTCACAGTGTTCTAAACATCATTAACAGGAGAGAATAATATATATAGTGAGACAAGCTGTTAGTGGTCTCAGAAATTTAGGATAAATGGACAGCTTGAGGAACCTTCTTTTGGGACACTGGGAGCTAGGAATGGGAAATGTTCCTCCTGGAGTGTTTTACTTAGCAGAGGAATTGGAGTTGTATGAAATAGCCACATTTTTGTTCTAGAGAATTCCTGTGCTGGCCATAGACTGAAACTCTTTGAATAAAGAGTTTGGTATTTGCAACCACTTCACAGCTGGAGTAGTGTTCAAGGAAGTCCATGAGATCCCATCAGTGCTGAGTTAATGTAGACGGTAACTGCAGCCATGAAATTAAAACACACTCGCTCCTTGGAAGGAAAGCTATGACAAAACTAGTCAGTGTATTAAAAAGCAGAGATATCACTTTGCCAACAAAGGTCCACATAGTCTAAGGTATGGTTTTTCCAATAGTCATGTATGGATGTGAGAGTTGGACCATAAATAAGGCTGAGAGGAGAAGAATTTGGTACTTTTGAACTGTTGTGTTGGAGACGACTCTTGAGAGTCCCTTGGGCAGCAAGGAGATCAAACCAGTCCATCCTAAAGGAAACCAACCCAGAATATTCATGGGAAGGACTGATGCTGAAGCTCCAATTCTTTTGTCACCTGGTGCAAAGAGCAGACTCATTGGAAAAAAACCCTGATGCTGGGAAAGATTGAGGGCAAGTAGGAGAAGAGGGCAACAGAGGATCAGATGGTTGGATGGCATCACCGACTCAATGGACATGAGTTTGAGTAAATGCCAGGAGAGAGTGGAGGACAGGCGAGCCTGACATGCTGCCAGGTATGACTTTGAGAATGGACAAACAAACGCAAAAGCCAGTTTCTACAGCCTCTACTTTGTTTTCCTCCATCTCCTCAGCAGTTCTTGGGGTGAGAACAGTCAGACCGCCGCTGGCTGAGAAGGCCCGGGAGATGGTGGCCGAAAGCTGGCTTTCCCTTGCAAGGCCCTGAGAGCTTTGCTGTTTTCTGTGCTGTTGTATTTAGAGCTGGCCCGCTCCCCAAAGGCTAGTTGCAGAGTCTGAGTTAGAATTGATGATCTGCACACATCTGCTTCAGGGAGCCTGGGGCTGACACCTGAAGGACGGCCCAATGGTGATCAACTGGAAACAGACCAGAAGGTCTGGAGAGAGATCACAGATGGTCTAGAGTCAAGGAAAGGGCTTCTCTGTAGGTTACGTAGACCATTAAGTGACGGCAGGTGGGAACGGACATTTGGTGAACGTGCATTATGCCCAAGACTCAAAACAAATGCCACCTAGAGCAAGGAGGGGCCCCAGAAGAGGTGGCTAAGTTCCTTCTGAGATCTCCTGTGTAAAACCCAAAGTTGCACACTGCAGATGCCATCACACCCAGGGCTAATTTTCTGATTTACATTGTTGAGAAAGGATTAGAGAGACCTCCCAGTTCGATGGTCTGTTTCTAATTTGCATCTTTAACGAGGTGGGATCCAAGCCAGGTTCTGTCCCTTTGTGTTTATTTTGTAGGAACTGTGTTTATTTCTGATAATTACACATAAATCTTCCTTCCTTTTCTGAAACTGACTGAATAAAAGATGTGGGGAGTATGCTAACACCAAAGCTAGAATGACTATCAGAACAGAGAGACATAAAATCCAATTATAACTCCTTCAAAAATATAATTAATGTTTTCTTCTCCAAGAGGACGGTTGCTACATTTCATTTTAAAGTGTTTGCCTTCTTTGTAGTTTCCTGAAGCTTGTTTAGGAGAAACTTAACCACAGAGAGCAGTGACTCCAATCCAGGATGTCCTGGCCAACATGTCTTGGAAAAACCCTGATGCTGGGAAAGATTGAGGGCAAGTAGGAGAAGAGGGCAACAGAGGATCAGATGGTTGGATGGCATCACCGACTCAATGGACATGAGTTTGAGTAAATGCCAGGAGAGAGTGGAGGACAGGCGAGCCTGACATGCTGCCAGGTATGACTTTGAGAATGGACAAACAAACGCAAAAGCCAGTTTCTACAGCCTCTACTTTGTTTTCCTCCATCTCCTCAGCAGTTCTTGGGGTGAGAACAGTCAGACCGCCGCTGGCTGAGAAGGCCCGGGAGATGGTGGCCGAAAGCTGGCTTTCCCTTGCAAGGCCCTGAGAGCTTTGCTGTTTTCTGTGCTGTTGTATTTAGAGCTGGCCCGCTCCCCAAAGGCTAGTTGCAGAGTCTGAGTTAGAATTGATGATCTGCACACATCTGCTTCAGGGAGCCTGGGGCTGACACCTGAAGGACGGCCCAATGGTGATCAACTGGAAACAGACCAGAAGGTCTGGAGAGAGATCACAGATGGTCTAGAGTCAAGGAAAGGGCTTCTCTGTAGGTTACGTAGACCATTAAGTGACGGCAGGTGGGAACGGACATTTGGTGAACGTGCATTATGCCAAGACTCAAAACAAATGCCACCTAGAGCAAGGAGGGGCCCCAGAAGAGGTGGCTAAGTTCCTTCTGAGATCTCCTGTGTAAAACCCAAAGTTGCACACTGCAGATGCCATCACACCCAGGGCTAATTTTCTGATTTACATTGTTGAGAAAGGATTAGAGAGACCTCCCAGTTCGATGGTCTGTTTCTAATTTGCATCTTTAACGAGGTGGGATCCAAGCCAGGTTCTGTCCCTTTGTGTTTATTTTGTAGGAACTGTGTTTATTTCTGATAATTACACATAAATCTTCCTTCCTTTTCTGAAACTGACTGAATAAAAGATGTGGGGAGTATGCTAACACCAAAGCTAGAATGACTATCAGAACAGAGAGACATAAAATCCAATTATAACTCCTTCAAAAATATAATTAATGTTTTCTTCTCCAAGAGGACGGTTGCTACATTTCATTTTAAAGTGTTTGCCTTCTTTGTAGTTTCCTGAAGCTTGTTTAGGAGAAACTTAACCACAGAGAGCAGTGACTCCAATCCAGGATGTCCTGGCCAACATGTCTTGAAAAATGATGGAAGCAGGGAAAATGTAGGTTAGAAAGAACTAAGGCCGAGGTTTGACATTTGATGAAGACTTTTTGTGATTTATCTTCAAAGTACTCAGAAAACCACAGCAAAACTCTCAAAGTTGACTAATTTTAAAGGTCTGTCAAAGAAGCAAGGGAGAGATGCCAAATGCCTTCCACTGACACCCTTCGGAAGTGCCTAGGGACCATTTCAGTGACCACAGAAGCTGAAAAGGGAAAGCTGGTTCACGTCTGTTTGCATGGTTTCCCGTCCAGGAGTGGCGAGACCAGGTGAAGCCTTGCTGAGAGGGTTTTGGGAACAGGTCTTGCCCCCAAACACTCCTTTAAAAGTTCCATTGACATTAGGTAGCTCAATCAGATTTGGGCATTGATCCTGGTATAAAATGTGAAAGTCAACTGCGTATAATATGAAGATAATTTTGTTATCTTTTGCTAGGATAAGATGGACTAGTAGGAGGCTCTTGCTGAGTACAGGTGAGGCCGTGACTCTTAAGTATCTAATATTCATACCAATCTTGAGTCCCAACCTACTTTTTCTCGATTGCTTCAAGACGAATGAGAAATTCAGGTGACAGAGATCCACCTGAGGAAGGCATTCATCATCCTACACCAGTGACCACAAAGTGATTTATTTGATTCTGCATTGGTTGTTTTTTTAGAAAATACATACCGACAGTCAAGAGCCAAGGTTTCCGCCCCTTTTTCTTGGTGATTCTCTGTGCGTAGACGGCATGCAGTGCATGGTGCGTGCTCAGGCTCAGTGCCTCAGTCGTGTCTGACTCTTGTGACCCCGTGGATGTAGCCCACCAGGCTCCTCTGTCCATGAGGTTCCCCAGGCAAGAATGCTGGAGCCGGCTGTCATGCCCTCCTCCAGGGGATCTTCCCAGCCGAGGGATCAAACCTGCATCTCCTGCCTCTCTGACATTGCAGGCTGATTCTTTACCCTTGAGCCACTGGGGAAGCCTATGCAGTACATAGTAGGTACTCAAAAAAATATCTGTACGATTAATGAATCCATTCATTTTATAAATTTAATCTTTATTTTCATAACAAGACTAGGGCTTTGTTTTTCTGTCAAGGTAGAAAAACATGAATTAAAGTCCATAGAAGCCAATGAGGAAATTTAATTAGATTGAATATGTTTGTCCCCTGTGGAAATAGCTTTATACTCTTGTATGTCAATATATTTTGCTTTATATTAAAGTCATGAGATGGAATTTGAATTATGGGTCAAAGCATGAGTTTTTTAGTCAAACTAGCTCTGCATCTTACTCATTATATGACCTGGGAAACTCACGTGACCTTTCTGAGCCTCGGTTCACTGCCTGTCACATGGAAAGGGCTGGTTCACGTTGGGTTTCCGTCCAGGAGTGGCGAGACCAGGTGAAGCCTTGCTGAGAGGGTTTTGGGAACAGGTCTTGCCCCCAAACACTCCTTTAAAAGTTCCATTGACATTAGGTAGCTCAATCAGATTTGGGCATTGATCCTGGTATAAAATGTGAAAGTCAACTGCGTATAATATGAAGATAATTTTGTTATCTTTTGCTAGGATAAGATGGACTAGTAGGAGGCTCTTGCTGAGTACAGGTGAGGCCGTGACTCTTAAGTATCTAATATTCATACCAATCTTGAGTCCCAACCTACTTTTGCTCGATTGCTTCAAGACGAATGAGAAATTCAGGTGACAGAGATCCACCTGAGAAAGGCATTCATCATCCTACACCAGTGACCACAAAGTGATTTATTTGATTCTGCATTGGTTGTTTTTTTAGAAAATACATACCGACAGTCAAGAGCGAAGGGTTGCGCCCCTGTTTCTTGGTGGTTCTCTGTGCGTAGACGGCAGGCAGTGGATGGTGCGTGCTCGGGCTCAGTGCCTCAGTCGTGTCTGACTCTTGTGACCCCGTGGATGTAGCCCACCAGGCTCCTCTGTCCATGAGGTTCCCCAGGCAAGAATGCTGGAGCCGGCTGTCATGCCCTCCTCCAGGGGATCTTCCCAGCCGAGGGATCAAACCTGCATCTCCTGCCTCTCTGACATTGCAGGCTGATTCTTTACCCTTGAGCCACTGGGGAAGCCTATGCAGTACATAGTAGGTACTCAAAAAAATATCTGTACGATTAATGAATCCATTCATTTTATAAATTTAATCTTTATTTTCATAACAAGACTAGGGCTTTGTTTTTCTGTCAAGGTAGAAAAACATGAATTAAAGTCCATAGAAGCCAATGAGGAAATTTAATTAGATTGAATATGTTTGTCCCCTGTGGAAATAGCTTTATACTCTTGTATGTCAATATATTTTGCTTTATATTAAAGTCATGAGATGGAATTTGAATTATGGGTCAAAGCATGAGTTTTTTAGTCAAACTAGCTCTGCATCTTACTCATTATATGACCTGGGAAACTCACGTGACCTTTCTGAGCCTCGGTTCACTGCCTGTCACATGGAAATCATGGCACTTGTCTCATAGATGTGGAGAAAAGTAAAGGAAGCTGAACACTTAAGTGGTGACAGCCACTACCTTGATTTTTGAGCTTCCCAGGTGGCGCTAGTGGTGGAGACACCGCCTGCCAGCACAGGAGACGTAGGAGACGCAGGTGTGATCCCTGGTCAGGAAGATCCCTGGAGGAGGGCAAGGCAGCCCATGCCAGCATTCTCCCCTGGGAAATCCCAGGGACGGAGGAGCCTGGCAGGCTACAGTTCATGGGTGGCAAAGAGTCAGACATGATTGAAACAGCTTAGCATACACACACCTTGATTTTTATTATCATCGGTATTGAACAGCTGGTCTCCTCTAACTTAGAAATTCATTAAAGACAGGTTTGATAAGTTCTTTATTTTCTGTCTCTCAGTTCACAGGTCATGACTCTGCATTCTATAGCTACTGAACACATATTTCTTTACAAAAGTAGTTTTTAAAAATATAGATAAACAGGGCTTCCCTCGTGGTCCAGTGGGTAAAGAGCCCACCTTACAGTGCAAGGATCCCTGGCCCAGGAGGTTCCCACATGCTGTGGAGTGACTGGACCGCTGTGTCCAATTATGAGCCAGGACTCTGGCACGCGTGTGCCCAGAGCGGATGCTCCGCAACAAGAGAGGCCACTGCAATGGGAGGCCCACACAGGCCAAAGAATAAAGATGGAGGAAACTAAATAAATAAAAGACCGATAAAAGAGGCCAAAATTTAAAATAATAAGAAAAATACAGATAAATAGCATTGAATTAATTGCTCTTTAAAGTTGATGGAAATATAAAAATAGAATTTTTTATTGGAATATAATTGCTTTACAGTGTTATGTTAGTTTCTGCTGGGCAATAAAGTGAACCAGCTGTGTGGACACGTGTAGTCCCTCTCCCTTGGACCTTCCTCCCACCATACCCTCATCCCGTCCCTATAAAAATAGAAGAGTCCAAAACGTTAGTGGCTAGGGTGAAATTAGACAGAGGTGCAGAAAGGAACAACTCGGGGAGGTAAACTATGAAGAACCAGTAAACAGGACTTAGAAGCATGGAAGGTTTAGGCTGAGAGTGGTCCTCAGTTCACTGGAATGCCATCGCATCCTTTCAAAAGAGTGGCCCCCAGGGTCCCTCAGAGATCTGCTTTGTATTTCACAGGGAGAGCCAGGCAGCCCGAGCCATGGATCGGCACAGGTGTGTGGAGTCTCTCTCTGGGAGATGGAGGCTGTGTTGTTTCCTAAAGATGGAGTAACAATGTCAGTGACATTGGGCCATGGTAATAAGCAAACTGGATTCACGAGTTATGGCTCCCAAGCCTCTTTACAAACTCTCATTTAATCCTCCCGACAGACCAAGGTGGCGTCATTGCAATTTTAAGGATAAGGAAGATGAGGTTCAGGGAAGTACCCACCGACTATCTTTCCTTCCAGGTGATGGAATCCCTCTTAGTTTGGGAGGTAATTTAGCAGTTCGTGGATCGTCTGTGGTTCCTAATGCCACACTGGCCCCGGCTGGCCTGGGCACTGAGGCTGCCGGCAGGAGGAAGCAGAGTGAGCGCACGGGAGAGAAAGCGGGCCGCCCGCACTGCTGCTGCGCCCACGTCCACGAGGCTTGCCCGTATCACGAATGAAGCCGGGCACCCCGGTCACAGTGGTTCGGGCAGGGGCCCGGCTGACAGGCCTCCAGAGCTGACTCGGGCCAGCTCCTCTGCTGGAATATAGAGTCTGCCAGCCTTGCCATCTGTATTGTTGACACTAAGTGAAATAATTCCGTGGAAAACTTCAGAATTAGCATTTAAGAGTGAAGAATCTTTACAGTTAGAGCAGAGGTGGTGTGGCCACAGCGGCCCCTGACCCCGTCCTTCATGCATCTTCTCCCCTGAGTGCACGTGCCAGTGGCAGCCCTGGTCTCGCCACGCCTCCTGAACTGGAAATGGCGTCCTCTGGCCCTGGGGGAGGTGCACTGGGCCGGTCTTTACAGAGGCAAAGGGAGCCGCTGCCTGCACGGTGGGCTGTCTCTTCAACACCTCACCACGAGGCTCGTTTTCCATCTTTTGGGGAGGACATTCTACCTGTGAGTGTCATTCCTTTGCATCAGGAAATACTGATAATTGCCCAAAGGAGATCATGACTGAAATATACAGGTTTGCTGGGTTAATGAGAGAGCCCCATACAGAGCAGGGAGGCTTAACTTGAATTGGGGTCATTGGAACATTTGCAGGCCAGCCCTAGGGGGATGGATGAGAGGCACATCCAGCTCATGATGCCTTGACCCTGGCCATTCCGCTCCAGGCATAAAGCAGCGTGGCTCACAGAGCTTCAGATTTACCTGGGATGGCTGTGGGGTTGCAGCACATAGACCCAGCATGTTCTGAAATCTACATGGGCTTACAAAGCAGTTTGAATCCACAGAAGAAAAGAAAAATTGGAAGAATTGTAATTTCGGGTAAACTTTTCTCTACTGTTATGTCTACTAAAATAATCTTGTTTTGACGATGTGTCAGACCCCACCCCCACTCTCACATCCCCAGTCATTCCCTAGGGCAGGACTTGTATGCTTATCACTGTAGCATGGGTTTGGATTACCTAAAGATCATGTTAAGAAAGCAGTGAGGATAACTCATTGAATAATCCCTCCTTCATGGTTTAACCATGCCTCCCTTTACATAACAGCTTTAGTGAGGTTAGTCAACATGCTGTACAGTTCACCCATGTAAAGTGTACACTTTACTGCTTTTTAGTGTATTTACAGAATTGTGCAGCTGTCTGAATGACAGGCCTCCAGAGCTGACTCGGGCCAGCTCCTCTGCTGGAATATAGAGTCTGCCAGCCTTGCCATCTGTATTGTTGACACTAAGTGAAATAATTCCGTGGAAAACTTCAGAATTAGCATTTAAGAGTGAAGAATCTTTACAGTTAGAGCAGAGGTGGTGTGGCCACAGCGGCCCCTGACCCCGTCCTTCATGCATCTTCTCCCCTGAGTGCACGTGCCAGTGGCAGCCCTGGTCTCGCCACGCCTCCTGAACTGGAAATGGCGTCCTCTGGCCCTGGGGGAGGTGCACTGGGCCGGTCTTTACAGAGGCAAAGGGAGCCGCTGCCTGCACGGTGGACTGTCTCTTCAACACCTCACCACGAGGCTCGTTTTCCATCTTTTGGGGAGGACATTCTACCTGTGAGTGTCATTCCTTTGCATCAGGAAATACTGATAATTGCCCAAAGGAGATCATGACTGAAATATACAGGTTTGCTGGGTTAATGAGAGAGCCCCATACAGAGCAGGGAGGCTTAACTTGAATTGGGGTCATTGGAACATTTGCAGGCCAGCCCTAGGGGGATGGATGAGAGGCACATCCAGCTCATGATGCCTTGACCCTGGCCATTCCGCTCCAGGCATAAAGCAGCGTGGCTCACAGAGCTTCAGATTTACCTGGGATGGCTGTGGGGTTGCAGCACATAGACCCAGCATGTTCTGAAATCTACATGGGCTTACAAAGCAGTTTGAATCCACAGAAGAAAAGAAAAATTGGAAGAATTGTAATTTCGGGTAAACTTTTCTCTACTGTTATGTCTACTAAAATAATCTTGTTTTGACGATGTGTCAGACCCCACCCCCACTCTCACATCCCCAGTCATTCCCTAGGGCAGGACTTGTATGCTTATCACTGTAGCATGGGTTTGGATTACCTAAAGATCATGTTAAGAAAGCAGTGAGGATAACTCATTGAATAATCCCTCCTTCATGGTTTAACCATGCCTCCCTTTTTACATAACAGCTTTAGTGAGGTTAGTCAACATGCTGTACAGTTCACCCATGTAAAGTGTACACTTTACTGCTTTTTAGTGTATTTACAGAATTGTGCAGCTGTCTACACAATTTTAAAACATTTCCATCAGCCCCCCAATCAGTGTCATACCTATTAGGAGGCATTTCCCACGTCTCTTTAACCTTTCCTTCCGACTCTCAGAAACCAAGTCTATTCTCTGTAGACTTGCCTGTTGTGCACAGATTGTGTATATGGTCATACAATAGGGGAGTTTTAGACACTGACTTCTTTTACTTAGCACTTTCCTTTATATATATATATATATATATATATATACATATATAAATGTGTATGTATACAAATTGGAGGATAATTGCTTTACTATGGTGTGGCGGTCATCAGCTGTACATCAGTACAAATCAGTGATTATATATGTATTCTCTCCGTCTGGAGTCTCCCCTTGCCCATTCCACCCTTCTAGGTGATCACAGAGCACCAGGCTGGGCTCCCTGTTCCCACTAGTAAGCTATTTTACACGTGATAGTGTATGTGTGTGTGTGTATGTTAATTCTTTCTGAGTTTCTCCTCACCTCTCCTTTCCCTGGCCTGTCGGGATTCCCTTAGTTTTTAAGGTTCATTCGTGATAGAGCGGGTACCAGAACGCCATTGTCTCTCAGGACTGAATGATGTGCGTTGTACTACATCTAACGGACGTGTCGGTTGCTTCTGCTTTTCCTCTGTGATGAGGAATGCTGCGTGAACACTCCTGTCTGAGGTTCTGTGTGGACGGATGTCTACACGCCTCTTGGGTGTGTGCCGGTGGACCTGCTGGGTCATGTGTTCGCTCGTGTCAGACCTTCAGAGGAGCTGCCCTGTGGTCTTTCAAAGAAGCTGCCTCATTGTACGTTTCCAGCAGCAGTGCCTGAGGGGTCCAGCTTCTCCCATCCTCACCAACACTAGTTATTTTCTTTTTTCTTTTTAATCATAGCCACCAGAGAGCATTTGTAGAGGTGTCTCATTATGGTTTTGATTTGCATTTATTTAATCACTAGTGATGCTTGGCTTCTTCTCATGTATCTGTTGGCTATTCCTATATCTTCTGAATAATCCCTCCTTCATGGTTTAACCATGCCTCCCTTTTACAAAGCTTTAGTGAGGTTAGTCAACATGCTGTACAGTTCACCCATGTAAAGTGTACACTTTACTGCTTTTTAGTGTATTTACAGAATTGTGCAGCTGTCTACACAATTTTAAAACATTTCCATCAGCCCCCCAATCAGTGTCATACCTATTAGGAGGCATTTCCCACGTCTCTTTAACCTTTCCTTCCGACTCTCAGAAACCAAGTCTATTCTCTGTAGACTTGCCTGTTGTGCACAGATTGTGTATATGGTCATACAATAGGGGAGTTTTAGACACTGACTTCTTTTACTTAGCACTTTCCTTTATATATATATATATATATATATATACATATATAAATGTGTATGTATACAAATTGGAGGATAATTGCTTTACTATGGTGTGGCGGTCATCAGCTGTACATCAGTACAAATCAGTGATTATATATGTATTCTCTCCGTCTGGAGTCTCCCCTTGCCCATTCCACCCTTCTAGGTGATCACAGAGCACCAGGCTGGGCTCCCTGTTCCCACTAGTAAGCTATTTTACACGTGATAGTGTATGTGTGTGTGTGTATGTTAATTCTTTCTGAGTTTCTCCTCACCTCTCCTTTCCCTGGCCTGTCGGGATTCCCTTAGTTTTTAAGGTTCATTCGTGATAGAGCGGGTACCAGAACGCCATTGTCTCTCAGGACTGAATGATGTGCGTTGTACTACATCTAACGGACGTGTCGGTTGCTTCTGCTTTTCCTCTGTGATGAGGAATGCTGCGTGAACACTCCTGTCTGAGGTTCTGTGTGGACGGATGTCTACACGCCTCTTGGGTGTGTGCCGGTGGACCTGCTGGGTCATGTGTTCGCTCGTGTCAGACCTTCAGAGGAGCTGCCCTGTGGTCTTTCAAAGAAGCTGCCTCATTGTACGTTTCCAGCAGCAGTGCCTGAGGGGTCCAGCTTCTCCCATCCTCACCAACACTAGTTATTTTCTTTTTTCTTTTTAATCATAGCCACCAGAGAGCATTTGTAGAGGTGTCTCATTATGGTTTTGATTTGCATTTATTTAATCACTAGTGATGCTTGGCTTCTTCTCATGTATCTGTTGGCTATTCCTATATCTTCTTTGGAGAAATGTCTATTCAGATAATTTTTTTTTTTAAATTGGGTTGTGTTTTTGTTGAGTTGTAAGCATTCTTTACATATTCTACAACATCTTCTTTCATATATATGATTTGCAACTATCTTCTCATTTTCCATGGACTTTCTTTTGCCTTTCTTGTATTCTTTAAAGTACAAATGTTTTTTAATTTTGATAAAGTCAAATTTTTCTTTTTTTTAAATTTGTTGTTTGTACTTTTGATGGTGTCTAAGAAACCATTGCCTAACACAAGGCCACAAAAATTTACACCGATTTTCATCTAAGCGTTTTATGATGGTAACTCATCTTTAAGTGTTTGCTTTACTTTTAGCTAGTTTTTTATATCATGAGAGGTCAGGGCCAGCTTCATTCAATTGCTCCGAGAAGGTTGAGTTATTCCATCATTTGTTCAAGTGACTCTTCTTTCCTCATTCGGTTGTCTCAGCATTCTTGTCAAAAATCGATTGACCATAAATGGGAGAGTTTATTTCTGAATTCTCAATTCTATTTCACTTATCCATATATTTATCCCTGTGCCAGTGTTGGGCTGCCTTGATTACCACAGATTTGTAGCAAGTCTTGAAATCGGGAGGTGTGAGTCTTCAAAACTTTGTCTCCTTTTTTCAAGACTGTTTGGCTAATTTTGGTCCCTTGAATTTTCATATGAACTTAAGGATTGGCTTGTCAAATTTTGGAAAGAAATCAGCTGGAATTTTGATAGAGAAAAAATTAATTCAATTTACCAAAACTTCTAATCCATGGACACTGGATCTTTCCTATTTATCTGGGCCTTCTTCAGTTTAAAACTTTTGAACCTGCTGGGTCATGTGTTCGCTCGTGTCAGACCTTCAGAGGAGCTGCCCTGTGGTCTTTCAAAGAAGCTGCCTCATTGTACGTTTCCAGCAGCAGTGCCTGAGGGGTCCAGCTTCTCCCATCCTCACCAACACTAGTTATTTTCTTTTTTCTTTTTAATCATAGCCACCAGAGAGCATTTGTAGAGGTGTCTCATTATGGTTTTGATTTGCATTTATTTAATCACTAGTGATGCTTGGCTTCTTCTCATGTATCTGTTGGCTATTCCTATATCTTCTTTGGAGAAATGTCTATTCAGATAATTTTTTTTTTTAAATTGGGTTGTGTTTTGTTGAGTTGTAAGCATTCTTTACATATTCTACAACATCTTCTTTCATATATATGATTTGCAACTATCTTCTCATTTTCCATGGACTTTCTTTTGCCTTTCTTGTATTCTTTAAAGTACAAATGTTTTTTAATTTTGATAAAGTCAAATTTTTCTTTTTTTTAAATTTGTTGTTTGTACTTTTGATGGTGTCTAAGAAACCATTGCCTAACACAAGGCCACAAAAATTTACACCGATTTTCATCTAAGCGTTTTATGATGGTAACTCATCTTTAAGTGTTTGCTTTACTTTTAGCTAGTTTTTTATATCATGAGAGGTCAGGGCCAGCTTCATTCAATTGCTCCGAGAAGGTTGAGTTATTCCATCATTTGTTCAAGTGACTCTTCTTTCCTCATTCGGTTGTCTCAGCATTCTTGTCAAAAATCGATTGACCATAAATGGGAGAGTTTATTTCTGAATTCTCAATTCTATTTCACTTATCCATATATTTATCCCTGTGCCAGTGTTGGGCTGCCTTGATTACCACAGATTTGTAGCAAGTCTTGAAATCGGGAGGTGTGAGTCTTCAAAACTTTGTCTCCTTTTTTCAAGACTGTTTGGCTAATTTTGGTCCCTTGAATTTTCATATGAACTTAAGGATTGGCTTGTCAAATTTTGGAAAGAAATCAGCTGGAATTTTGATAGAGATTTAATTCAATATGTAGATTAATTTGGGGCATATTGCCATCTTAACAGTATTAAATCTTCTAATCCATGGACACTGGATCTTTCCTATTTATCTGGGCCTTCTTCAGTTTCTTAGCACATACTTTTTGCACTTCTTATTTCAAATTTTGGTTTATTTTCTTTATTTGGGTGCTGTTGTAAATAGATGTGTTTTCTTAATTTCACACTTAGGTTTTTTATTAGTAGTATATAGAAATATAATTGATTTTTCTTTTTTTGACGTGGATCATTTAAAATTTTTTTTTTATTTTGTTACAATATTGCTTCTGCTCTTCCTATGCTTTGGTTTTTCAGCTGGGAAGCACTTGAGATCTTAGCTCCTTATCATGGGTTGAACTCATATCCCCTGCATTGGAAGGCAAAGTATCAGCCACTGGACTGCCTGGCAAGTTCTTGATTTTTCTATATTGACCTTGTAGTCTGAAATCTGACCGAACTTTATTCACTCTAATTTTTTTAGTGGATTCCTTGAAATTGTCTGTATATAAGATCCTGCCATTTTTAGAGAGTTTTGATTCTTCCCTTCTGGATGCATTTAGTATCATTTTCCTGTATGACTGTCCTGGCTACAACCTTCAATGCGATATTGAATAGAAATATAGAAGCATCCTTTTAGCCATAATGCACTTATCGACACAGCTAAATGTAGTATTGGTAGGTGTGGTGTAATTTGAGGTACACATTATATACGATGGTCCTGTGTGTGTGCCACCAGACTTCCTGTCACTTGCCAGGGCAGCATCTTCCACGTAGGCAGCCAGGTTTGTGTCTTGTCTACATAAATGCAAAGCATCAACATCAAGCCCGTGCACACGTTGTTGTATTTCTACTCGTGGCAGAGGTCAAACCATGGAGTTGTGCCTGCTGGTCGCATGCTAATGGGACTCACCATCATGTCTTACCTCTCTTAGGGTAGTTTTTAACCACACATAGGAAAGAATGGATGGAAAGTCAAGTATTTAAACATACTAAGTAGGAAAGCCCAACCTCAAAATGAGACCACTTAAAGTGAATAATAGAGTTTTCTTTGCCTTCCAAAAAGGCTGGACCTCAGGGAAAATGGGCTTTCAAGGCTACCAGTGGGCTGAGATTAATTTGGGGCATATTGCCATCTTAACAGTATTAAATCTTCTAATCCATGGACACTGGATCTTTCCTATTTATCTGGGCCTTCTTCAGTTTCTTAGCACATACTTTTTGCACTTCTTATTTCAAATTTTGGTTTATTTTCTTTATTTGGGTGCTGTTGTAAATAGATGTGTTTTCTTAATTTCACACTTAGGTTTTTTATTAGTAGTATATAGAAATATAATTGATTTTTCTTTTTTTGACGTGGATCATTTAAAATTTTTTTTTTATTTTGTTACAATATTGCTTCTGCTCTTCCTATGCTTTGGTTTTTCAGCTGGGAAGCACTTGAGATCTTAGCTCCTTATCATGGGTTGAACTCATATCCCCTGCATTGGAAGGCAAAGTATCAGCCACTGGACTGCCTGGCAAGTTCTTGATTTTTCTATATTGACCTTGTAGTCTGAAATCTGACCGAACTTTATTCACTCTAATTTTTTTAGTGGATTCCTTGAAATTGTCTGTATATAAGATCCTGCCATTTTTAGAGAGTTTTGATTCTTCCCTTCTGGATGCATTTAGTATCATTTTCCTGTATGACTGTCCTGGCTACAACCTTCAATGCGATATTGAATAGAAATATAGAAGCATCCTTTTTAGCCATAATGCACTTATCGACACAGCTAAATGTAGTATTGGTAGGTGTGGTGTAATTTGAGGTACACATTATATACGATGGTCCTGTGTGTGTGCCACCAGACTTCCTGTCACTTGCCAGGGCAGCATCTTCCACGTAGGCAGCCAGGTTTGTGTCTTGTCTACATAAATGCAAAGCATCAACATCAAGCCCGTGCACACGTTGTTGTATTTCTACTCGTGGCAGAGGTCAAACCATGGAGTTGTGCCTGCTGGTCGCATGCTAATGGGACTCACCATCATGTCTTACCTCTCTTAGGGTAGTTTTTAACCACACATAGGAAAGAATGGATGGAAAGTCAAGTATTTAAACATACTAAGTAGGAAAGCCCAACCTCAAAATGAGACCACTTAAAGTGAATAATAGAGTTTTCTTTGCCTTCATGAAGAATGACAATGAGGGGAAAAAGAGGCTGGACTCGAGTTCCAAGGGGAAGAGCTGACACCAGTGGGTGGGCTTTCAAGGCTCATTTCAATTCAGTGTAAGAAGGAAGGTATTACAGAAAGCCAACTACTCCACATTTGAATGAACTGCTTGTTGGTTTAATAAACTCTGTCCATAAGCTTCCAAAGTCATCTATTAAAAAGTCAAAAATTTCACTCAGGAGTATTATTATGTTAAAAATTTTATAAACTGTAATGAGAAATGCAGCCATCATTGCCCCTCAAAATTATTAAAAGGTCTTTGAAATTAAATTAATCATATAAGGTGACCCTACCTTGGGTCTCCTGGAGTATGTGCGTGGATTTAAGGTGACAGGAGATCAGAAACTCGAATTGGCCTATTTTCCATTTAAACAATACAAAACACAGTAAATCTTATTATTCGCTGGGGCCATCCCCCTGCCAAAAAACGTTCAGCCCCAATGATGATGCCAGGTTTTCTCTCAGGCCATCTGCTGGGCCTGGCTCAGCTCACTGCAAATTCAGATGCTTCCTGTTTCAGATGCTTTTGAATTTCCGCTCGTTCTGCTTCCTGGATGGCCTGTCCACCCACGTGGACACCACAGACCTCCCTAGCCCCCTCTGCCTGTCCTCTCCCTTGCTGCTCGGACACTGAAGCTTCTCTTCTGGATTTGCAACAATGAGATTTCTTTGGAGGTGAATGCGGGGCCTAGAGGAGAATGTTAATGTACGTTTGCCTTTGTTCTTAATTAGATTCGTTCAAGGGAAAACCTCTTGGCCTGGTTTATTATCTAGCTTTGTAAGAGCTTGTCTGCCTTATCTAAACACTTTGAAGAAGTCTCTTCACCCGCATACTGCCTGCACGCTTACAATATAGATTTTCATAATACCTGCTGGTCGCATGCTAATGGGACTCACCATCATGTCTTACCTCTCTTAGGGTAGTTTTTAACCACACATAGGAAAGAATGGATGGAAAGTCAAGTATTTAAACATACTAAGTAGGAAAGCCCAACCTCAAAATGAGACCACTTAAAGTGAATAATAGAGTTTTCTTTGCCTTCATGAAGAATGACAATGAGGGGAAAAAGAGGCTGGACTCGAGTTCCAAGGGGAAGAGCTGACACCAGTGGGTGGGCTTTCAAGGCTCATTTCAATTCAGTGTAAGAAGGAAGGTATTACAGAAAGCCAACTACTCCACATTTGAATGAACTGCTTGTTGGTTTAATAAACTCTGTCCATAAGCTTCCAAAGTCATCTATTAAAAAGTCAAAAATTTCACTCAGGAGTATTATTATGTTAAAAATTTTATAAACTGTAATGAGAAATGCAGCCATCATTGCCCCTCAAAATTATTAAAAGGTCTTTGAAATTAAATTAATCATATAAGGTGACCCTACCTTGGGTCTCCTGGAGTATGTCGTGGATTTAAGGTGACAGGAGATCAGAAACTCGAATTGGCCTATTTTCCATTTAAACAATACAAAACACAGTAAATCTTATTATTCGCTGGGGCCATCCCCCTGCCAAAAAACGTTCAGCCCCAATGATGATGCCAGGTTTTCTCTCAGGCCATCTGCTGGGCCTGGCTCAGCTCACTGCAAATTCAGATGCTTCCTGTTTCAGATGCTTTTGAATTTCCGCTCGTTCTGCTTCCTGGATGGCCTGTCCACCCACGTGGACACCACAGACCTCCCTAGCCCCCTCTGCCTGTCCTCTCCCTTGCTGCTCGGACACTGAAGCTTCTCTTCTGGATTTGCAACAATGAGATTTCTTTGGAGGTGAATGCGGGGCCTAGAGGAGAATGTTAATGTACGTTTGCCTTTGTTCTTAATTAGATTCGTTCAAGGGAAAACCTCTTGGCCTGGTTTATTATCTAGCTTTGTAAGAGCTTGTCTGCCTTATCTAAACACTTTGAAGAAGTCTCTTCACCCGCATACTGCCTGCACGCTTACAATATAGATTTTCATAATACTGGTCAATTGTAAAAGGGGAGAATGTGGGCGGCACAGAAATGCTTGAGGGGAAATGGCTAAGGGTTGAGAGAGAGAAGGGGGTGGAGGCTGGGGAGGGCAGGAAGGAGTGGGGAGGAAGGGAGAGAGAGGGAAGCCGTACGGAAATGCAGAGCCCCTGCCCTTGGGCTCCTGTTCTGTCTAGTTACTATTCAGTGATTGGCCCCAATTCAGCTTCTGGGAAAATTTAAGATTGCTGTTTTGACAAGTCATTCCACGATGAGAAAATATAGATGGAAAACTTCTCCCTGCGGACTTCAAAATAGTGGGCGACAAATGTTCCTTCCTGTCTGAAGCTCCATCCAAGTACCCAACAGCCACGGCCAAGTGTGGGTTTCCCATGAAATTCTTTAGGACCCCCGTCCTGAGTCAGAGCTCCCGCTCTCTCGTCTTTCCTCTGTCGGAGCAGGCACGGCTTTGGGGGGCAAGCCTGGGTCTAGTGGATTCGCTGAGTGTTGGCTTTTGTCGAGGAGAGGCCTCTAGACCTCCGGTTCTCTAGTCACGCTGTTCTGCACAGGACTCTTCATCGGCTTCTTCCCTGAATTTTGGGATCCGTTCCCTCTCGCTGTTTTCATTCCTTCCTGAGACATGGCGGAAGCCACATAGAGCTCCCGCCGGACTCCTCAGGCAGCTGGAGTGCCTCGGAGCTGCCGTAAAGTAGCAGATAGGCTAGACGCGGCCTCTGCGTCGCAGTGAGCCGCACACACACGGAGCAAAGAGTGGGGTGCCCAGCTCACCCTCCCAGAGCCCCCGCCACTCCCGTCTTTCTTGAGGGGAGGCGACGGGTCCTTGGAAATGCTGGAGTTTGAGTATTTATAGGAACCCAGACGCACCAGCTGTCTCCCTTACGTATTACTGGCCTGCCTCTTCGGTGCACAAGATGAATAATTTACCCCAAAGCACATGTAAGTGTCTCTTTATTATTCATTATAATGAACTGAGACAGGAGTAATTCTCCACTCTGCTGGAATCCCCCCGGGGCTTAGCTCATCTGGCCTCGGCTCACGCTGGCACAGGTCGTCTGAGTGGGGGCGTCACTCCCCTCTGGACACGCGGCCGACCAGGATGTATGCTGGTGAAGCCGAGGGGGCAGGAGATGGGGAGGCCAGACGGGTGGACGGCAGGACAGGTGAAGAGCGGAGAGCACCGCAGGTCTGCTGGTGTCCTGTTACAGACTGGTGCAAAGGAGTCCTCAAAGGAGAGCAGGACTGGGGATCGCTGGGTGCTCCGGAGGTCGTAATTATGTTCAGCAGTCACCTGCAGAGAGCGCAGTGGAGAAGCAGCACCCATCCACCGAAAAGTATGAATCGTACATTTTCCAACCCAGCTAAAGCTTGATTCCTTCTTTCTCTTTTTTATGCTTTTTGAAAATCTTTCCTTTCCCTCGCTCCTTCCTTCCACACCTCTTTCCCCCTCTCCCTCCCTCTTTGTCTCTCCCTCTCTTACTCTGTCCATTTATTTATTTAAAATACATGATCCAATACTCTGCAATGGCCTGTGTGGGAAAAGAATCTCACAAAAAGGACTGAACATATGTCTATGTATAATGACTCACTGAGGCTAACACAACATTGTACATCAACTATACCCCAGTAAATTTAAAATTAAAAATTTTTTTAAAAAGCATGATAAGAAAGCCCAGCCTCCCTATGTTTGATGAATAATTGGGTTTCCTTGGTATGTCTTCCCAAACTAAGACGGTCACCTCTGATCGGAGCCACGGATGCTCGGCCTCGCCTAGGGAGCACTGACCGCGTCTTCCCTTCCTCCGGCGCGACGAGGCGGGTGGGTGGGAGCAAGGCCGGCTTCCGGGGAGGCTTCTTGCTCCTTGCTCCCCAGTGGGTAACCGAGAGTCCAGGAAGAGAGAAGGCCTTGGTCCATTCAGACTGGCCGCTGGAGGCTCAGGACGCCAGATGACTTAAATTAAATGGAGCAGGCCTCAGGGCCCGAATTGGAAACACGTGCAAAACGAGCCCTGCCGCTTTCGTGCCCGCAGGGAATCTCCCGCTCTGGGCCTCCTGTGGCCCAAGGACAGGCTTTTGCCTGATTTCTGTTTTATTTTTAAGGGCCAATAATTGGCATAATCTGTATAAAATAAGGCACTCTTCAGGAAAAGATGATTGGCTTACTAAAAACCTACAATGTATTTTTAAAGAGGTCGGGCTGGCGTCCTGAAGGAGCAGCACCTGTGGGAGCCGAGGAGCCTTCCTGCAAAGCCTCGCTTCCCACCCTCCCTCCTCCAGCCGCCCCTGCCCATCTGTCGCTTAGCGCCGGCTTTATGTTTAAAATGCTGATAAGGCTCAGTTCAGATGTATAGTCGGCTCCGGGCAGCACAGGAAGAATCCAGTCGGTATATTGGCTTCCAAGGTGCCCATGACGCCAGGCTCACGAGAGCACACACAACCTCCGTCCAAACGGGGGTCAGCATGGGCTATGGACAGGGGCCCCAGAAGTGGACCCCTACATAGTTTCCCAGACTCTGTAACTGGCCTACGTGTGCACTGGAAAATGAGCGCAAAGGAAAGGCCAACTGTGTTACAGTGTTTGGGTCATCAGCAGTTTTAAATAATTACAGGAATCCATACATTGTTGTTGTTCAGTCAGTAAGTCATGTTCGACTCTTGGCGGTCCCAAGAATATTGGAGTGGGTAGCCGTCTCCTTCTTCAGGGCGTCTTCCCAGACCAGGGATCGATCCTGCGTGCCCTGCATCGGCAGGTGGGTTCCTGACCACTGAGCCACCAGGAAAGCCCTAGACGTAGGTAAGATTATTAATATATAACATATTATTATTATACTTAATACATAGAAATAAATGAAGTCATTTATACATAAATAATCTATTGACTGCTGATCGCTCTCACATTGTGAGGATACTGGTGATGAAAGGATTATTTGCTTGCTCTTCATCACAGTCAATAATTTTAAAGTATCATTTCCGTTTTATGAATGAGAAATCCAGTGCTCACAAAGGACCAGGAGTTAGTAAATGACAGACTAGTGGCTGGAACTCACCTCTTATTAAAACATTTATTCTCTTAACCAGACTATTACACAGAAAGCCTAGCGATAGGGTAAAAACTAATCAGCTTTCGGCGTATTTTCTTGTTTCGTAAGTAAATCAGTTCTGACGAGTCTCACGTGACCCCGGGAGGGGCTGGTTTGGGTTGTGCCGAATCCTGCAGAAAGAAGAATGGCCTTTGAGGCTCTGCCTGTCTCAGAGCCCTTCATCCCTTGACTCCCGTGTGGGGAGATGTGTGCGGGAAAATCCATGGGCTGTGATTTCTGCCGGCCAGAGTCTTTGGTCCCACGACACTCGTGCTGGGAGCCTGTGGCTGACTCTGTGCATTCTTCAGAAAGATATCAAGCTCCCCAGACTCCCTGCTTTTAATTTAAAATTTTAATTTATGTGTTTCCGTGGATGATCCCGCGACAGACGTGGCCGTGAGTAAATATGTCAGGATAATCTATTGAATGGAATGAGAATGGTCTGTGCTTGGGAAACATTTTAATTTCATCACGCTCACTTCTTTGCTGGCTCTAATGAACAAATCGGGAGGCTGGGTTTTAAAGCTGTTCAGGATGGAGTGGAAGGGACAGTGGAGTGGGAGCCAGGGACACATAAATAACAGGAACTGTTCTGGGGTGCTTCTCCTGCATCCCCGACCAGCCGCTGGGCAGTTTCTGAGGCAGTTTCATCTGAGATATGGAGGCAGGGCTGAGAGCAAACGCCGGCCTCCCTTTTACAGCCCCACCTGGGGTTCTGGACCCGTGGCCTGAACCAGAAGGGCAAGGGTTGTGGGGCTGGATGATGGAAAAGGAGGGGCCTTCGTTATTCCTACCTTTGAAAGATGCTTTTCTTCTTTACCCAAGAGCTCACTGCTTCTGAAGAGGGTGACCTCTGACCGGAGCCACGAATTCTCGGCCTCGTGGCTTTGCCTTATGGTATAGCACTGCCTTTAACTTTTTTTAAAAAAATTTTTCGTTGGAGTATCGTTGGTTTATGGTGTTGCGTTGGCTTCTGCTTACGACAAAGTGAATCCGCCATGTGAATGCTTGTATCCCCTCCCACATTGCCTCCTCCCCGTCCAGTGCAGGTCCTCACAGAGCACTGAGTTGCGAAGGAAGACTTGGGACAAAGGAGGCGTTCCAGAACTGCCTGTGATTCCACACGTGTGGGGACCATCTGCCAGGGACCAGCAGGGTGCTGATCTGTGGGGAGGCCCCTGGCTGCTCCTGGGCTTGTCCTTCCCTTGCCCTGCGATGCGCCCTTACCATTGTTTTGCCAGCTGACAGGGTCTCCTTGGGTTGGGACTGGAATAACTGGAATCCCTGTTGCTTTTCCTTGACACGGCTCACGTGCTGTAAACATCTCTTAAAGGAATCGAACCTGCAGCTCTGCAGCTCCTGGCCTGAGGCAGTCCCTTCTGCTGTGGTCGTGACCCCATCGTCCCGTTTATCGTTAGTGCTTACACAGGTAGCATCTGGCTTCACCAGGGCTCGGTCCGCTTGAGAGGTGGCGTGCCGTGGTACTCGGCTCTAGGACGAGGACTGTCCTGTTTTGTACGGGGAGACTGTGCGAGGCAAGGACACCGCGGCATGAGGTGTCGGGCCTGCGGGCCAGCGGGTACTCGCCTTCAGGTGCGCACAGCTGTATTGATGGATTTCTCAATTATGTATTGTTAGAAATACAGCATTTTACCAACCAGCCGTCATCAATCTAGAAGCCAGCCCATCAACCACTGTGTCGCACCGCTGTGAGCGAAGCCTGACTCAAAGACAAAGTTAAAGTGTCTCAGTGGCATTAGCTGAGAAAATAAACCTTAGAGGGAAGTGAAATCCCACTGCGGAACTCTGCACCAGTCAAGTGCAGAATGCTTCTCCACAGGGAGGTACTTGGGGTGAGGGGGGAAGCATTAGAGGTGAGAGAGTCTGTCGGTAGACCGGGAAAGCCCTGGACCAGGGTGCTGGGTTTTGGTTAAAATGTAGATCTCCCCTTCTCTCTAATCTACCTGTGAGCAGAATAAGGCCACCCCATGAAACGCCATTCTTTATTTACACGAAAATACAGAGTGAGAAGCCTGCAGAACTCCTTGGGAAATGAGAAACCAACGGGTCCATGATCATCTGGGTGAAAGTAACCTACACGCCCACGTAGCAGCAGCGGGTTATGCTTTTCCAAACGCAGCAGCGTGCTGCCTGACAGTCGTAATAGAGCAGGTTCTGTATGAACAGTCTCTACTGGGTCCAAGCCCAGTTCTGACGCGGGCCTGTGTATTACTTCGTTCAGCCTCACCGTGGCCTAGGAGATAAGTGTGTTCCTCCTGCTTCACAGATGAGGCGGGGAGGCTCCAAGGGAGTAACCCAGGTGCCTGTCTGAAGGCCGTCTGTTGGTCACTAGTGAAGCCCTTGTCCCCCTGAGCCAAGGCCCTCTCTTCAGCACCATGATGTATTACCTCTTTAAGGCCCAATTCACATATGTCCCCAAAGCTCCAAAAGAACCCTTGACTCCCGCCATCCTTCATGCAACCATGATGTATTACCTCTTTGGCCACCAATGTTTCCCAGCTCCGTGACCCCATCGTCCCGTTTATCGTTAGTGCTTACACAGGTAGCATCTGGCTTCACCAGGGCTCGGTCCGCTTGAGAGGTGGCGTGCCGTGGTACTCGGCTCTAGGACGAGGACTGTCCTGTTTTGTACGGGGAGACTGTGCGAGGCAAGGACACCGCGGCATGAGGTGTCGGGCCTGCGGGCCAGCGGGTACTGCCTTCAGGTGCGCACAGCTGTATTGATGGATTTCTCGATTATGTATTGTTAGAAATACAGCATTTTACCAACCAGCCGTCATCAATCTAGAAGCCAGCCCATCAACCACTGTGTCGCACCGCTGTGAGCGAAGCCTGACTCAAAGACAAAGTTAAAGTGTCTCAGTGGCATTAGCTGAGAAAATAAACCTTAGAGGGAAGTGAAATCCCACTGCGGAACTCTGCACCAGTCAAGTGCAGAATGCTTCTCCACAGGGAGGTACTTGGGGTGAGGGAAGCATTAGAGGTGAGAGAGTCTGTCGGTAGACCGGGAAAGCCCTGGACCAGGGTGCTGGGTTTTGGTTAAAATGTAGATCTCCCCTTCTCTCTAATCTACCTGTGAGCAGAATAAGGCCACCCCATGAAACGCCATTCTTTATTTACACGAAAATACAGAGTGAGAAGCCTGCAGAACTCCTTGGGAAATGAGAAACCAACGGGTCCATGATCATCTGGGTGAAAGTAACCTACACGCCCACGTAGCAGCAGCGGGTTATGCTTTTCCAAACGCAGCAGCGTGCTGCCTGACAGTCGTAATAGAGCAGGTTCTGTATGAACAGTCTCTACTGGGTCCAAGCCCAGTTCTGACGCGGGCCTGTGTATTACTTCGTTCAGCCTCACCGTGGCCTAGGAGATAAGTGTGTTCCTCCTGCTTCACAGATGAGGCGGGGAGGCTCCAAGGGAGTAACCCAGGTGCCTGTCTGAAGGCCGTCTGTTGGTCACTAGTGAAGCCCTTGTCCCCCTGAGCCAAGGCCCTCTCTTCAGCACCATGATGTATTACCTCTTTAAGGCCCAATTCACATATGTCCCCAAAGCTCCAAAAGAACCCTTGACTCCCGCCATCCTTCTCAAGTTGTCAAGATCCATCTAGACAGCACATCCAGCCTGGGATGGGTTTAATCCCTTGTGGACGAGGACCACTATGAGTGGCCACCACGGATTCCTGCTTTCCCTCCTGGCCAGCCTCTTTCATGACAGCTCATTTGCTGGAGACCTCATTCGAGCTTCCAGCGCACGGAGCCCGCTGGGTTCTCTCCTTCCCTCGGGGCCTCTGTCTTCTTGCCTCCGTTCTCTCAGTTCCCCGGTTCCTTTCATGCTTGGCTTCCTCTCCCTTGCCCATCTGGCCCTCTCCGACGCGGGAGGAGCCCAGCCATCCGTGCTCCCTGTGCCTGAAGCTCAGCAACCGAGCAGATATTCTTGGTTGGAGAACATTCTCAAAGCTGGCAGAGCAGTGTCGCTGTAAATTCTCGGCTGTGCCCCCCAGGAGGGCCTCCACGCGGCCCGTGAGCCCCAGCACGGCTCCCTCGCGGTCTTGCTCCCAGTTTGTGCAGCAGCTGCTTCACTTTTTCGTGGATCTCCGTTCTCTCCCCCCATGCTCTCCTGTTCAGAGTCAATTGATGGCACTGCCCTCCACTTGGGAGAAGATAGAAACCATCACTTAGGGGCTCCTTTCTTCCCATCACCAGAGCCGCACACGTACCTGGGCTGCTGTTATCCTTCCCTTCTCTGATGACACGAGAGACAAAGCACCCTTCTGTCCCACGCTTTGGCTTCCCCGCCTTTCAGCTTTGCTGAAATGTTTCTTTTGAGTCATCCAGGTCCTCCAGCATCATCATCCACTGCTCCTATTCAATAAGATTGATCTCATCAGTATACCCTTGCACACTGTGTATCACAGTGTGTACATACCGTAATGTAAGATGGCTGGCCCTGTGCATCCAGGGGGTCACTCCAAGGGGGCCCCACATCCAGACGCGGGCCTGTGTATTACTTCGTTCAGCCTCACCGTGGCCTAGGAGATAAGTGTGTTCCTCCTGCTTCACAGATGAGGCGGGGAGGCTCCAAGGGAGTAACCCAGGTGCCTGTCTGAAGGCCGTCTGTTGGTCACTAGTGAAGCCCTTGTCCCCCTGAGCCAAGGCCCTCTCTTCAGCACCATGATGTATTACCTCTTTAAGGCCCAATTCACATATGTCCCCAAAGCTCCAAAAGAACCCTTGACTCCCGCCATCCTTCTCAAGTTGTCAAGATCCATCTAGACAGCACATCCAGCCTGGGATGGGTTTAATCCCTTGTGGACGAGGACCACTATGAGTGGCCACCACGGATTCCTGCTTTCCCTCCTGGCCAGCCTCTTTCATGACAGCTCATTTGCTGGAGACCTCATTCGAGCTTCCAGCGCACGGAGCCCGCTGGGTTCTCTCCTTCCCTCGGGGCCTCTGTCTTCTTGCCTCCGTTCTCTCAGTTCCCCGGTTCCTTTCATGCTTGGCTTCCTCTCCCTTGCCCATCTGGCCCTCTCCGACGCGGGAGGAGCCCAGCCATCCGTGCTCCCTGTGCCTGAAGCTCAGCAACCGAGCAGATATTCTTGGTTGGAGAACATTCTCAAAGCTGGCAGAGCAGTGTCGCTGTAAATTCTCGGCTGTGCCCCCCAGGAGGGCCTCCACGCGGCCCGTGAGCCCCAGCACGGCTCCCTCGCGGTCTTGCTCCCAGTTTGTGCAGCAGCTGCTTCACTTTTTCGTGGATCTCCGTTCTCTCCCCCCATGCTCTCCTGTTCAGAGTCAATTGATGGCACTGCCCTCCACTTGGGAGAAGATAGAAACCATCACTTAGGGGCTCCTTTCTTCCCATCACCAGAGCCGCACACGTACCTGGGCTGCTGTTATCCTTCCCTTCTCTGATGACACGAGAGACAAAGCACCCTTCTGTCCCACGCTTTGGCTTCCCCGCCTTTCAGCTTTGCTGAAATGTTTCTTTGTGAGTCATCCAGGTCCTCCAGCATCATCATCCACTGCTCCTATTCAATAAGATTGATCTCATCAGTATACCCTTGCACACTGTGTATCACAGTGTGTACATACCGTAATGTAAGATGGCTGGCCCTGTGCTCTGCTAAGTTGCATCTTAGGTGCGTAGCATCAGGCTCCTCAAAGTGTGGTCCGGCCCTCCCACAGTGATCACAGAGCTTGCCAGAAAGGTCGATTTTTGGTTCCCACTCAGACCTAGTGAATGAACAACACGCCGAGGTAATTAGCGGGCATTTGAACATTTGAAAAGCGCTAGCACCCAGGAAGTATTCAGTAAATATTTACAAAATGAATGAATGCGTCCCCGGTGTTTTCCTGTCTTGAGCAAATACCCCTCTGGAGACCCCGGTGACTCTTCTGGCTCTATTTCTCTTCCGGCCTGGCCGCGCACACTCCTGGAAGCGTCGCCTCCGGTTACCGCCACCCGCCCTGCACGCCGTCTCATACTCTGCCTTCCTTCCCTCAGCGCCATCCCTTCCCTAACCTGCAGACCCCCTTGTCTTCCCAGGAGTTTGCTTTGTGCAAGTTAGCATGCTTTAGGAACTGGTCTAAAGCTTATTTTTTTCTTCCCTTCTCTCCTTTCCTTTAAAACATTCATTTGTTATTGGTCTTCGAATTATCTAAATCAAGAGGGCATCCTTTCCATTATTGAGAACAATGTTGATATATTGATACATGTAAGGTTTTAACTGAAATTCAGTTAATTCTCAGTTTATATATATATAAAAAGGCACCTGACAAAACAAAACCAAAAAACCTGACATCGTGAGTAAATTTAAAAGTGAAATTCAAAGAAGTGTGTTTTGAGGCTTTAACATTCAACCCTTTTATCTTTTCTGGCATTTCCTAACTTGACAGCTTTCCTGATGGTCATTCTTTAGCAAGGGGCAGTGGTGGGTAGAGACAAGGTGACCAGGAATTCCCAGTGGTAACATTGTTTTAAAAATCTTATGTACATAACATCATAAAGCTAGGTGTAAGTGGCTTACCACTATACCCTTCTATGACTCAAAAATCTAAAGTTATAGGTCAAGGGACTTGTCTGGTGGTCCAGTGGTTAAGACCCTGTGCTTCCAGTGCAGGGGGTGCAGGTTTCATCCCTGGTTGGGGAATTAAAATTCCACATGACACATAGCCTGGTAACAAGGAACAAAAATGAAATGAAATTATAGATAATACACATACATACCTAGTAATATTAAGGTCTTCACATCAATGGAGCAAATGATGCTCTTTTAAAATTAATTTCTGACTTGCATGTCAATGTGGTGCTCATGACCTAAGGACTGCTCTTTGTCTGCAGTCCATGCACCCTGATGACCAAGTTTTCCCTACACGGGTTCACTCCGTATTTGGGGCCCTGTTGCTCTGGCATCACATGGCTTTTCTTGGCTGGGGCGACTCGCTACCTGGGAGTCCACCTCATACGTTCCTCATTAACCTTCGACAGCGGAAGTGCTCGCCGATGCCCCTGTACTCACAGACGCAAGTCCAAACCCTGGAATCTAAGTGTGATCAGACATATCCACAATAGCATATGTGATATTTGTCTAGAGTATTGTGAAAATGAAAGCAGTGAATTAAAAATACAACTAGAGGACCTGTGACCTTGTGTGTGCATGTCTGTGTGTGAAAGACTCATTGACAGATACACATGTAAGTGTATGACCAACGACATCTACTTCACCTTATGTGGATCCTTTATTCCCTAGCTTTAGTGAGTGGTAATTAACATATTGTTTGGTTTTTCAGTCACTAAATCGTGCCGGACTTTCTGACCCCACGGACTGTAAACCCACCGGGTTCCTCTGTCCCTGGGATTTCTCAGGCAGGAATACTGGAGTAGGTTGCCATTTCCTTCTCCAGGGAATCTTTCTGACCCAGGGTCAAACCCGTGTCTCCTCCACTGGCAGGCGGATTCTTTACCACTGAGCCACCAGGGAATCCCAAGTGACAGCATTATGTAAGTTTAAGGTGTACAGCACGTCGATTTGATGCCTTTCATTATTTCAAGATGATTACCTTTGTAGAATAAGCTGCCATCCCCATCCCATCACATAATTTGTGTTTTTTTGTGGTGAAAACATTTAAGATTTACTCTCAGGGATGTTATACAATTTCATTAGCTATAATCGTATGTGAGGGTTTTTAAATGTCAACTTGAAAAACATTATCTTACATCTTTGAATCATTATAAATATGTGCCAATCACCTACTAGTTTCCTGGTGGGTTGTGGGAGGTGCTGATGATACAAGTGGAGACCACAGTGATGGTCTTTTAAAATTAATTTCTGACTTGCATGTCAATGTGGTGCTCATGACCTAAGGACTGCTCTTTGTCTGCAGTCCATGCACCCTGATGACCAAGTTTTCCCTACACGGGTTCACTCCGTATTTGGGGCCCTGTTGCTCTGGCATCACATGGCTTTTCTTGGCTGGGGCGACTCGCTACCTGGGAGTCCACCTCATACGTTCCTCATTAACCTTCGACAGCGGAAGTGCTCGCCGATGCCCCTGTACTCACAGACGCAAGTCCAAACCCTGGAATCTAAGTGTGATCAGACATATCCACAATAGCATATGTGATATTTGTCTAGAGTATTGTGAAAATGAAAGCAGTGAATTAAAAATACAACTAGAGGACCTGTGACCTTGTGTGTGCATGTCTGTGTGTGAAAGACTCATTGACAGATACACATGTAAGTGTATGACCAACGACATCTACTTCACCTTATGTGGATCCTTTATTCCCTAGCTTTAGTGAGTGGTAATTAACATATTTTTTGGGTTTTTTCAGTCACTAAATCGTCCCGGACTTTCTGACCCCACGGACTGTAAACCCACCGGGTTCCTCTGTCCCTGGGATTTCTCAGGCAGGAATACTGGAGTAGGTTGCCATTTCCTTCTCCAGGGAATCTTTCTGACCCAGGGTCAAACCCGTGTCTCCTCCACTGGCAGGCGGATTCTTTACCACTGAGCCACCAGGGAATCCCAAGTGACAGCATTATGTAAGTTTAAGGTGTACAGCACGTCGATTTGATGCCTTTCATTATTTCAAGATGATTACCTTTGTAGAATAAGCTGCCATCCCCATCCCATCACATAATTTGTGTTTTTTTGTGGTGAAAACATTTAAGATTTACTCTCAGGGATGTTATACAATTTCATTAGCTATAATCGTATGTGAGGGTTTTTAAATGTCAACTTGAAAAACATTATCTTACATCTTTGAATCATTATAAATATGTGCCAATCACCTACTAGTTTCCTGGTGGGTTGTGGGAGGTGCTGATGATACAAGTGGAGACCACAGTGATGGTTCTTACCAAGTGGCGTTTACAGCCAATAAAGAAGTGCGTATATAATGAAATCCAGCCTTGTAAATTCTATGAAGTACATCATCGCATCACAAGGAGGAGGAGGTCTAGAATACAGATATGTCTGTATTAGAGGTTAAACTCTAGTTGCTACTGTCTACTCAGGAAGACGGACAGACACCACATAATTTAGGTATTATCCCAGTCACCAGGCTGGAAACACAAAGGCATTTTCTAGGTAACTTCAGTTTCTCAAAATGCCAATTGTCAACTCCCTGAACACAGAATGTATAAAGTTACGCTTAAAGGAAAGACACCATTTGCTGGGATGGTTTCCAAGGCTCGTTCTCCAGCCATCCAGATTATCTAAATGTTCTGCAGCGATCTATGGGTATAAGTGAGGTTTATTTTTAATCTCTGTGTGTGACATTTATTTTTAATGTAGACTTGATTTTCAGACACGTGTCGTATTGCATTCAGATTTAAGACAGGAGAGGCATCAGCGTCTAGCACGCAGGCACTGAGAGCAGCCCTGACCAACTCTGCTCTCTCCAGGACGGCCCCAGGCCCCAGGGCGCCCTCTGATCCTGGCCCTGTTTTTCTGCTCACCACTTGTCATTCTTGGAAACTAACGCACTTGTTTACTTGGGTGTGTTGTTTCAGCATCCACGGTGTGACCTTTGTCTGCCTCTTCCTGGTGTCTCAGCTCCCACAGTGTCACCTCATACATAGCAGGCACCTGTGAAATACCATTGTGTGAATCATGATTTTATATTTTTAAACACAAAATATAAAAGTAAGAACAAAATAACAACCGAGAAGAAAAACATGAAAGCTGGCCAAGTTCACTTTTCAGGATGACTTGCTAAATCTGTCTTCTGTCTGTTTTCTTTAAAGTACGCTGAGTTGCTTCAATCATATCCGACTGCTTGCAACCCTGTGGACGGTGGCCCTCCAGCCAATCACCAAAAACTTAGTTTCCTGGATGGGTTGTGGGAAGGTTTTTGCTTTTTGTGCCAATCACCTACTAGTTTCCTGGTGGGTTGTGGGAGGTGCTGATGATACAAGTGGAGACCACAGTGATGGTTCTTACCAAGTGGCGTTTACAGCCAATAAAGAAGTGCGTATATAATGAAATCCAGCCTTGTAAATTCTATGAAGTACATCATCGCATCACAAGGAGGAGGAGGTCTAGAATACAGATATGTCTGTATTAGAGGTTAAACTCTAGTTGCTACTGTCTACTCAGGAAGACGGACAGACACCACATAATTTAGGTATTATCCCAGTCACCAGGCTGGAAACACAAAGGCATTTTCTAGGTAACTTCAGTTTCTCAAAATGCCAATTGTCAACTCCCTGAACACAGAATGTATAAAGTTACGCTTAAAGGAAAGACACCATTTGCTGGGATGGTTTCCAAGGCTCGTTCTCCAGCCATCCAGATTATCTAAATGTTCTGCAGCGATCTATGGGTATAAGTGAGGTTTATTTTTAATCTCTGTGTGTGACATTTATTTTTAATGTAGACTTGATTTTCAGACACGTGTCGTATTGCATTCAGATTTAAGACAGGAGAGGCATCAGCGTCTAGCACGCAGGCACTGAGAGCAGCCCTGACCAACTCTGCTCTCTCCAGGACGGCCCCAGGCCCCAGGGCGCCCTCTGATCCTGGCCCTGTTTTTCTGCTCACCACTTGTCATTCTTGGAAACTAACGCACTTGTTTACTTGGGTGTGTTGTTTCAGCATCCACGGTGTGACCTTTGTCTGCCTCTTCCTGGTGTCTCAGCTCCCACAGTGTCACCTCATACATAGCAGGCACCTGTGAAATACCATTGTGTGAATCATGATTTTATATTTTTAAACACAAAATATAAAAGTAAGAACAAAATAACAACCGAGAAGAAAAACATGAAAGCTGGCCAAGTTCACTTTTCAGGATGACTTGCTAAATCTGTCTTCTGTCTGTTTTCTTTAAAGTACGCTGAGTTGCTTCAATCATATCCGACTGCTTGCAACCCTGTGGACGGTGGCCCTCCAGGCTCCTCTGTTCATGGGACTTCCCAAGCAGGGAGACTAGAATGGGCTGCCATTTCCTCCTCCAGCGGCTCTTCCAGACCAAGGGATCGAACCGGGGGTCTCTTGTGTCTCCTGCATTGCAGGCAGGTTCTTTACCCTCTGAGCCATCCGGGGAAGGCCCCCTTTGAGGCAGTGGTTCTCGAAGGGGAGGCACCAGACCAGAAGCTCTGACCTCATCTGGGAATTGGTTAGAAGGCAGATTCTCACCTCCAACCCACTGAATGGAAGCTCTCGGGAGCTGGGTTGAACACTGTTTCAGAATTCACTTTGCTAGGCAGCAGAAACCAACACAGCACTGTAAAGCAACTACACCCCAATAAAAAATAATACATTTAAAATATCAAACCAAATTAGAAACAATAACATCAAAAAGCTTTCTAGGGAACTCTGATGCAAAACAGAGTTTGAAAACCTTAAGGCCTGGGTTTCCCCTGCTGCATCCCTACTTCCGACAGAAAACCGAACTGCGGCCTTCAGCCCACACTGCACGTTCGGCAGAGCTGGATACACTGCTTTGCCTTTTCAGGCATTTCCTTAGTTTTTCTGATTTTCATTTCCACTCTTTTTCACACGTAGCTAGAGGTGTTTTATGGATGTGAAAAAGTCACTTCCAAATATTCTTCCTGTTGCCCCAAACTGTTTTATCTCTTAAATAAGTACCACAGATTTTAAGTACCATAAATGACGGGCTTCGTTACTTGGATTCTCAAACCACAAGACCTTTTAAAGAAAAAGAAAGATTAAGGAGAAGACCACAGCCTGGAAGTCTCCGCCAGGCTGCCCAGGCCTGAGTCCCCTGCCCGACAGTGCTGGCTGAGGGGACGTGGAGTCCTGAACCTCTGCACCTGCTTCTTCATCGTGCCACGTGGGCAGTCACAGAGTGTCTCGTAGGGATCCAGGACCTAAGACATGGACCTTCTTACCTTACGCGGGGCGCATACACTCACGGTGCGATTGTGGACGCCCCAGCAGAGTTGCCAGGAAGCGCTGCCTTATCGAGGGCCGGTAGGCAAGATCAGCTTGGACTAAGAATTTTAAATCCCTGGAAGGGTGACAGGAAACCAGAAAGCTGTCGTGAATATGGCTTGACTTTCCTCTCGATCCCCTTTGTTTGCATGTTCAGTCACTTCACTCGTGTCCAGCTCTGTGCGGCCGCATGGACTGTAGCGCGCCAGGCTCCTCTGCCCATGGGATTCCCCAGGCAAGGACACTGGACGGGGTGGCGTGCCGTCCTCCAGGAGATCTTCCTGACGCGGGGATCAAGCCCGCATCTCTCATGTCACCTGCACTGGAAGGCGGGTTCTTTACCACTGGCACCACCTGCACCCCTCTTAATTAACATCAAATAGCCCTCCTGCTTGGGCTTCTTGTTAAAGGGAATCCAGCACGGAGCCACGGCCAGCAGGGAAGGGACGAGCTAGGAAGAACCCTGGCGCGTCATCGTACGTCCCTGCCTGCTGTTCAGGGGACGGTGACAGGCCTCTGTTGGGGTGGGAGAGGGCAGGAAGCAGCCGTTCTTCTGAACACAGAAGCATTAAGGGCAGGCAGCTGTCCTTAGCCACAGCGTCCTGGGTTCCAGGGCTGCCTAGGCCGCTCTCCCCCTTTAGAGGGATGGACTTCCTCCCATTTGCCCTCCTCGCCCACTCGTGGGGCCCAGGCTGGAGAGCGGGCGGGCTGGGCCTGGGCGCTTCCTCCGGGGAGCGTGCCCTGGAGGGCTACACAGGGCTTGGCACGGGCGTGGGGCAGGGCCCGGAGAGAGCGTGCCGCCTGGAGGCTGACGCGGGCTGCCCTGTCGCAGGGTCGGCCTCCGGCGGGTCCCTCGGCGAGGTGAGCTGGCACGCTCGCCCCGGGCCTGCAGATCCATGAGGAAGCAGATCTCAAGCAGTAGGTTTTCAGGGTCTAAACATCCTCAAGTGGATCTGCCGGAGCACGTGCCTGTGTCTGGCCTGCAGCTCTGACCCGCCTTTCTGACCGCTGCCGCTGCCGCGTTGTCCCGGAGAGGCCGATCCTCTCCCCCACTGGCACCTCCAGACTCTTCCCAGTCCGTCGTCAAGTGGAGCGTCCATCTTGAAGGAGAGTCTCCCAGCGTAGAGCAGACAGGTCCGGAAGGAAATGGCAGTTTTTCATTAGGAATGAATTCATGGCAAAATCGCTCCCTTCTCTGTCTTGGAATTAGAATCCAGAGAGATAGAGATGCTTTCTGACGGAGGCCGAGGGATTTGGCATATTAAAATAAACAGCGTTTCAATTTTCTCACCTTTCTCAGCATATTGGGTTACATAAAGTGCTTCTGAGTGACAAAATAGCACGTCTTTAATAGTCATTTGATAATGCCTAGTAAAATATTAGCAATATACTGTCCAGATATTGAGAAATGGAATGAATTTAATACTGGGTTACAAAGCCCTTTGCAAGTCAGGTATTTTCCAATTCATTGCTTTAAAAGAGATTGAAGGCGGAATTAATTGAATTGTCAGCTGTGAGATCATTAAAATAAGTTTTGAGCTGTATTACTGTGTGGATTTGGGCACATATTTTGGAAGAGGTTCAAAGAAGCAAGTGACATTGCTATACAAGATTCTCATTGCCATCTTCTCACTCATGTGAGCTGGTGTCTTTCAAAGCAGAATGGGAACAGAATTGATCCTGTGCTCCACTCCAGTGTAATGATGTTTATTGATGGCATAATAACCAGAAAAGCCTCTGTCCCATAAAGAGCTGTATTTCCAGTAAAAGTTTGCTCCTTAGGTTTAATTATTACTTAACAATATCATTTTATCAATATTATCGTTATAATGATAACTCATTCTAAAAGAAAATATTATTATTTAGAGCTTTACCATCACAGAACATGAAAGAAATTTAAATTTCAGTCTCTATATTTTATATATATTACTGTAAATAAATATGATAGCTGATCAATAAAAGATTGTCAAGCATAAAATATTTTATCAGGATAACATCCTGCAGATAAAATCCTACAGGGAATATATGTAATAGATACAGCAGTTCAAGTTTAAAAAAGGGGTAATGCACTTTTTATGGCTGTTGAAAAAGAGCTTGTTCATGAATTTTAAAGGCAGATAATCATGAGTATGAAATCACTATGGTACTTGCATTTGTATATGTATAGATAGATAGATAAATAAAGGAACATTATGACTTTTCAGTTTTAAAACGTGAATATTTTCCTTAGACCAAAAAATTCATACCTTGCAACTATTACTTAAACTTTACAATTATTATGTCAACTTAAAAAAAGTGCAAAAAAAAAAATAAAAGGGCTTCCCTGGTGGTCCAGTGGGTAAGGACACCACCTTGCAGTGCAAGGGGCACGGGTTCGATCCCTGGCCTGGGAAGATCCCACATGCTGTGGAGCCACTGGACCCATGTGTCCAACTACTGAGCCGGAGCTCTGGAGCGCATGCATCCAGAGCCGGTGCTCTGCGACAACAGAGGCCACCGCAATGGGAGACCCACAGGAGCCAAAGAACAAAGACGGATGAAAATAGATAAATGAAAGACAGATAGAAGTGGCCCACCCGCCCCCCTCCATCCCCAACCCGCTCCCCCCTCCAAAATAAATAAATTTTTAAAATGTGCAAAGAATTACATAACTGACGAAAAGTAAAGCAAGCCTGTTGTTTGCACCATCTCCTGGGTGTGTGGTCCAGGCTCCGGGAGGTCAGGCCCTTCACTCTGCCTCCAGGCTGGCCGATGCCTGGGGCTGTACCGTCAGAATTTACCCTTTAGGAATCATTCTTACAGGGATTTGATCTTCATGAAAATACGGCTGTTATTAAGAACGTTGGCACATTAATTCTTATTTGCAAACCGGAGTGAATGAATGAATTTATCAGATGATTTTCCCCATGAAGAAATGCTTTTGAAAGTGGAGAGCAGAGAGGGCCCATCAGGGCTTGAGTCTTCCTAAGGGAAGTGCACAATTGCTGTCGAACAAAAATGCACAGAAAGTGAAGCGAGGGTCCCAAGGATGTGGAGGAGACCACATGACCTCAGTTTTTCCTTTTTAAAAAATTAATTTATTTTTTACTGAAGTTTGGTTGACTTGCAATGTTGTCTTAGTTTTAGCTGAACAGCCTATTAGGTTATATATATGTGTGTATATATATATAAAAGATATGATGTATATTATATGTGTGTATATGTTTATACATTCTTAGATTCTCTTCCCTTATAGGTTATTGCATTGAGTAGCATTCCCTGTGCTGTACAGTAGGTCCTTGTTGTCTACCTATTTTATATATAGTAGCATGTATGGATTAATCCCAACTCCTAATTTATTCCTCCCCATTCCCCCTTGGTAGCCATAAATTTGTTTTATATGCCTGGAGACGGTTTCTGTTTTGTAAATAGGTTCATTTGTACCGTTTTTTAGGATTCCATATTTAAGCGGTGTCATGTGAGCTATGTCTCTCTCTGTCTGACTTACTTCACGGAATATGATCATCCGTAGGTTCATCCTGATTGCTGCAAATGGCAGAGCTTCCTTTTGTGGCTGAGCAGTGGTGGTGCTTTAGCCACCAAGTCCTGCTCACACTTGAGCCCCAGGACTTCAGCCCCCACGCTCCTCTGTCCACAGGATCACACCAGCAAGACTGCTGGAGGGGGGTGCCAGTGCCTCCCCCAGGGAGCTTCCCGATACAGGATCAAACCCACGTCTCCCGTGTCTCCTGCACCGGCAGGCAGATTCTTTACCACCTAGCCACCAGCGAAGCCGCTGAGTAGAATTGCATTGTATACATACCATACATGGATCCATCCATCTGGCGATGGACCCTTAGGTTGCTTCTGTGTCTCGACTTACTGTAAACAGTACTGCTGTGAACATTGGGGTGTATTTATTTTTGTTAGTTAGGGGGGATTGCAAATTGCTATTTGATCTTCATGAAAATACGCTGTAAAGAACGTTGGCACATTAATTCTTATTTGCAAACCGGAGTGAATGAATGAATTTATCAGATGATTTTCCCCATGAAGAAATGCTTTTGAAAGTGGAGAGCAGAGAGGGCCCATCAGGGCTTGAGTCTTCCTAAGGGAAGTGCACAATTGCTGTCGAACAAAAATGCACAGAAAGTGAAGCGAGGGTCCCAAGGATGTGGAGGAGACCACATGACCTCAGTTTTTCCTTTTTAAAAAATTAATTTATTTTTTACTGAAGTTTGGTTGACTTGCAATGTTGTCTTAGTTTTAGCTGAACAGCCTATTAGGTTATATATATGTGTGTATATATATATAAAAGATATGATGTATATTATATGTGTGTATATGTTTATACATTCTTAGATTCTCTTCCCTTATAGGTTATTGCATTGAGTAGCATTCCCTGTGCTGTACAGTAGGTCCTTGTTGTCTACCTATTTTATATATAGTAGCATGTATGGATTAATCCCAACTCCTAATTTATTCCTCCCCATTCCCCCTTGGTAGCCATAAATTTGTTTTATATGCCTGGAGACGGTTTCTGTTTTGTAAATAGGTTCATTTGTACCGTTTTTTAGGATTCCATATTTAAGCGGTGTCATGTGAGCTATGTCTCTCTCTGTCTGACTTACTTCACGGAATATGATCATCCGTAGGTTCATCCTGATTGCTGCAAATGGCAGAGCTTCCTTTTGTGGCTGAGCAGTGGTGGTGCTTTAGCCACCAAGTCCTGCTCACACTTGAGCCCCAGGACTTCAGCCCCCACGCTCCTCTGTCCACAGGATCACACCAGCAAGACTGCTGGAGGGGGGTGCCAGTGCCTCCCCCAGGGAGCTTCCCGATACAGGATCAAACCCACGTCTCCCGTGTCTCCTGCACCGGCAGGCAGATTCTTTACCACCTAGCCACCAGCGAAGCCGCGCTGAGTAGAATTGCATTGTATACATACCATACATGGATCCATCCATCTGGCGATGGACCCTTAGGTTGCTTCTGTGTCTCGACTTACTGTAAACAGTACTGCTGTGAACATTGGGGTGTATTTATCTTTTCAAATTATGGTTTTCTCCAGATATATGCCCCGGGATGGGACGGTGGGATCATAAGGTAACTCTATTTTTAGTTTTTTATGGAACCTCTATACCGTTCTTATGTTGTTTGTCCCAGATTACATTCTCACCAACAGTCACCGCCTCCGGCAGCTGAGCCTCAGTGGGTCGAGGCCAGATCCTTGTCTTGGTGGTGACCGGGTGCCATCAACCCTGTTGTCGTCACGGGGTGGCGAGGGGTGTGAGGAGGAGGAGGAACTCTGCTTGGCCACTTTGTCCTTCCCACTCTTGGAATCTGAAGAGCAAGACACGCCCGCCTCAAAACCGGTTGGCTTTCTCCAGATTCCAGGATTCCATGGTGTAGATTGTGCTTGGGGGGCCTTGGGTGGCTGAGAGGTACAGGAGATAACCGCATGGCGGTCCAGGGGGTTAAGATGTCCCGTGTTTGACTTAAAAAAAGCATTTGCTGTGTAGATTCGCTGTGACCTATTTGAAATGCCGACGCACTTTCTCTTGCCTCTGGCCCTCGGCCACTTTTCCCACAAGGTGGTAAATGTGCTCGAGAAATGTAAACTAATTTTCATATAAGCCTAAGGGGAAAAATAAGACGGAAAGCAAATAGACAGCAAAGATAGTCACATAATGTGTTTCAAAATCAAATAGAAATGATTCTGTAGCATCAAACCTTCAGTATGATTCAAGCCACTGTTGCCCTCAATTTAAAGAGTTTTATCAATAATTGATTCCTTTTAACATGGGGTTATGTTATTTCATTTACTCCCTGAACGGCAGCAGCTGCCTTTATAATAGAATCTCTCTACATTCTCTCCCTCTTCCCCCTCCTCCCCTCTCACAGGTGTACCATCGACGACCGGGTCACCCGGGTGGCCTGGCTGAACCGCAGCACCATCCTCTACGCCGGGAATGACAAGTGGTCCATAGACCCTCGTGTGATCATCCTGGTGAACACGCCTACCCAGTACAGCATCATGATCCAGAACGTGGACGTGTACGACGAGGGCCCCTACACCTGCTCCGTGCAGACGGACAACCACCCCAAGACCTCCCGGGTGCACCTCATCGTGCAAGGTGAGTCGACCGGATGGGAGCTGGTGAGGGCACAGGATTGCAGCTCCTGCTTGCACGCCTGTAGAAAGACACATGGGCCATCTCCTCTGCCACTCCAGAGGCCCAGCGTGTGCCCTGGGGCCCCTGCTCCTGTGGGCTTTCTGACTAACTGCTACACGTCTTCTCAGAGCTTCGCAGGCTCGTCTCTGGTCCCTCTGTTCTCAGTGGTAGACTGTTTGGCATTGTTGAGCTGGTTGAGCTTTCTGAAAGTGGAAGACGGTTTAGAAATGTATGTTATGTTATATTGTATTATATATTACTTATTTAGCACTCTGGAGTGGAGCAAGATATATTAGGAAATTGATGTGGTACTGCTGTCTGCACGTTTTATTTTTCAGAGGTTTAAATTCATGATAAAAGGTTAATAACATTGAGGCAGCATCATACAATGCATGACTGTTTGCATAGCTGATGTGTTGTGTGTGATCGAGAAAGCAGTTCTTGGGGCTGTTTGCCATTGCTATTGTGTCTGTGCACCCCCTTTTAGCCCCACAGTGGAGCTGAGATCAGGAGGGATATTAGTCAAAATGGTATCTGCAAGTCTACGTTGGGAATGAATCTATGTAATTAAAAGGGGACTCCCTAACATCCTCTTCCATTCTCCCTTAAAAATCTGAATTAAAATAACCTAAGCATAGCATTTAAGAGTATTCCATTTGAACTTTACTTTGTAGGAGAAAAATGGGGTTGAAAATATGTGAGCATCTCAGATATCAACTATTAAATATTAAGAATTAAAAACTCATGCAGAGAGCAGCCATGAACATTGGAGAAGCATCGTAAGGCAGTCTGACCGAGGGCCGTAGGCTGAGCTCTCTCCTGCCACCACCCCGTGACCGTGCAGAGCAGTTTCGCTGTCAGGTGTCTGTTGATGGTACCAGAGAGGTTCTGAGCAGACCAGCCCCCACCCCCCAGTGGCACAGCCTTCCTCCCCCAAACGGTGGAGTCGTCTCCCGGTCTCCTGTGCCAGTGTCTCGGGGCCGTGCTTAGAAGGAGGAATGCGTGTGACTCAGTATCAATAACTGCCTTTCATCAGATCCTGTCTGCGGTGGGCTCAATGGACTTTTTCAGGTTGTGGTTTGTGTATGGCATCCTTGCTTATCTAGGATGTATCCTCTCATCCCTGCCTTTCTAAAAAAACATCACGTTGCTCATTTTGGTTGTTTCATGGGGAGTTTGAGTAGTGGGTCAAGTCTTTTCATGCTTCAGTCATGTATGAAAATTCAAGGTGGCCATTCTTTTCTTTTGGCTGGAGCAGCTCTTTGCTGGCAGGACGTCTGGGCTCTGACGCGGCAGGCCGTGTGCTGGCCTGAGCTGGGTCGGGGATCGGTCTGCTGCAGCCCCTGCTCCCAGCAGGCCCTGGGGCTGCCATTGTGCGTCAGCTTCCAGGCCCTTCTGGGACCCACATGCCCCCAGACACTCAGGTCCGCTCACTCCACGAGGACGCCCGTGTTCCCCTGGGTCTCCTCTGCATCCCCGTCCCTCCAGCACCGTGGCTTGGGAGCGATGTGACAGCCTGCCATCAGGCGATCAAGACCAGGGTCCCGTCTGGCGCTGCCCGTCTGGCGGAGGCCCTCTCTGAGAGCAGTCGTCTGAGACGAGCGGGGAGGTCTGCCGAAAACCAGGGAGCATGAGTGCTTGCGGCCCGCGTGCCGCCTGGGCTTGGCTCCAGAGGAGCTGACGTTCTCAGCCTGGCAAGTGGCGCCTCCGTGGCACTCTGTGGCCTTGACAGCGGAGGTATCTTCAAAATCAGGAAACTCGGCACTGAAATAAAGAACTGTCAGGCCCTGTATGGAAACAGACTCAAACAGAACAAGACTCACGCTTTTCAGGAATGAAGACAGATCGTGTAAGCATGTCAACGCCAACACGGGCCGTCAAGCTCTGGCTCAGAGCTGCAGGGATCACGCTTCTCGTAAGATGCTTGGCGCAGTCTCTGGGGCTGGGTGTGGCAGCCAGGGGGGTCTCCCTGCGGGTCTCTGAGCTCTGGGTCAGCAAGCGTCTGGAAAGAAGCAGGAAGCCGAGCAATAGACTTCTTCATCCTAGAGGTCACTTCCTCAAGTGTCCACCACTCAGGCCGAGTGATTTCTGTAGCCCGGGGCGTCGGGGTGGCCTGTGACATCCAATTCAGAGTCAGGAGGCGGGGGCAGGAACGGGAGCACCTCCGCTTGGAAGTCTTGGCAGAGTGGGCGTCCCATTCCCCGAGAGGCTAAACAAAGGCACCAGGGAGCTGCCTTCTCCTCTGTCTCGGTGCAGTGACCAGCTTGTCTGCCTTTGGAGACCAGTTGGGTTTCCAGAAGGTGGAAGCAGAGACCCCACGGCTCAATTAGAAGGAAGCCCAGCCGTCTCCCCCTTCCCAGCGGCAGTCGGCTTTTGCCTGGCCTATAGATGAATTTTTCAGACCTAGTGTTAGTTCAGGTTAGATAAAGATAATGAAAGTTTCCTAATCCTCTTAAAGAAGATTTATCTGACCGAGTAGAAAGCTTTTGGAATACAATAAGGCATGTATAAAACTGAGGCCTAATCTTGCCTTTAATTTCAAACTGCTGATGGGTATTGATTTTGCAATGAGAAAACTGAGAAATTTCCAAGCTGCAACTTCTCTGTATATACATAGTTTTTTAATGAGAAAAAAAACTGGCGGAGGCCCTCTCTGAGAGCAGTCGTCTGAGACGAGCGGGGAGGTCTGCCGAAAACCAGGGAGCATGAGTGCTTGCGGCCCGCGTGCCGCCTGGGCTTGGCTCCAGAGGAGCTGACGTTCTCAGCCTGGCAAGTGGCGCCTCCGTGGCACTCTGTGGCCTTGACAGCGGAGGTATCTTCAAAATCAGGAAACTCGGCACTGAAATAAAGAACTGTCAGGCCCTGTATGGAAACAGACTCAAACAGAACAAGACTCACGCTTTTCAGGAATGAAGACAGATCGTGTAAGCATGTCAACGCCAACACGGGCCGTCAAGCTCTGGCTCAGAGCTGCAGGGATCACGCTTCTCGTAAGATGCTTGGCGCAGTCTCTGGGGCTGGGTGTGGCAGCCAGGGGGGTCTCCCTGCGGGTCTCTGAGCTCTGGGTCAGCAAGCGTCTGGAAAGAAGCAGGAAGCCGAGCAATAGACTTCTTCATCCTAGAGGTCACTTCCTCAAGTGTCCACCACTCAGGCCGAGTGATTTCTGTAGCCCGGGGCGTCGGGGTGGCCTGTGACATCCAATTCAGAGTCAGGAGGCGGGGGCAGGAACGGGAGCACCTCCGCTTGGAAGTCTTGGCAGAGTGGGCGTCCCATTCCCCGAGAGGCTAAACAAAGGCACCAGGGAGCTGCCTTCTCCTCTGTCTCGGTGCAGTGACCAGCTTGTCTGCCTTTGGAGACCAGTTGGGTTTCCAGAAGGTGGAAGCAGAGACCCCACGGCTCAATTAGAAGGAAGCCCAGCCGTCTCCCCCTTCCCAGCGGCAGTCGGCTTTTGCCTGGCCTATAGATGAATTTTTCAGACCTAGTGTTAGTTCAGGTTAGATAAAGATAATGAAAGTTTCCTAATCCTCTTAAAGAAGATTTATCTGACCGAGTAGAAAGCTTTTGGAATACAATAAGGCATGTATAAAACTGAGGCCTAATCTTGCCTTTAATTTCAAACTGCTGATGGGTATTGATTTTGCAATGAGAAAAACTGAGAAATTTCCAAGCTGCAACTTCTCTGTATATACATAGTGTTTATTTATCTTCCGGTCCATCTGAGAATGTTAGAATCTCATCACCTCTGGCAGACAGGTGCCATTAGCTGAAGGGCGATCCCACGGGGTCCGGCCTTTGTTGTTTCCTCCTCCTGAAATGGGAGTGACTAGGAGATGCTCTATCACGAACCTCAACGTGTGTCTGTTCCGTTTTATAAGGTGGCCTTTCCACATATCTGATGGGACTAATCTCCAAGTCCTTCTCTTTAAAGGAAGAAGCTGCATTTGCTAGAACAGTGCCACTGGTCCCCGAGGTACGGGTTGACCGCCTCGAAGGGATCGCTTCGGGGCACCGCGTGGGGGGGTGTGGGCGTGTAGCTGAGCCCGGGGACCTGGTGCGTGAGGCTGAGGCTGAGGCTGAGGCTGTGCACCCTGGGGTCAAGGAAGCAGAACAAGGCGCTCGGACGAGCCAGGGCGGGAAAACCAGTCTGGCAGCTGCGTGTGGGATGGGGTGAGGGGGTGCCCCTCCTGTGAGGAGCTGTTGGGTGCTCAGGGTTGAGAGGAGGTCGTGCTGATCACTCAGAAGCCGTGCGGCCCACAGGCTCTGGGTCTCCCTGTAGGAATGGAAAAGGTGCCTTCATGAGACATCGTCCAAGGGAAATTGAGAGGCTTCATCCCAAGGCCTTGACGGAGGAGGGATTAAAAGGATATCACCTTCCCTTTGAGTGTAGTCGACGATCTTGCTAGAAACTGTGGAGTGAGGATCCTCAACCTCTGGGAAAGGGAAGTGTTAGGCTTGTGGGCTTTAGGAATAAAGAAAGCACAGACATTACAGGTGTTACAGAAGTAAGAAACAGGTGTAATGCAAGATAAGAAGGGTATGGTAGAGATTCATCATAAATGCACTAGCTTGAGAGGAGCTAGGTTTTGTGAGCTGAGCTCTTTCTACTAGAGAACTGTGGGGCTTCCCAGACGGCTCAGTGGTCAGGAATCTGCCTGCATTCAGGAGACTCAGGAGAAAGGGCTTTTGAAAAATTTTTACAAATTTAAAAAGGCATGTATAAAACTGAGGCCTAATCTTGCCTTTAATTTCAAACTGCTGATGGGTATTGATTTTGCAATGAGAAAAACTGAGAAATTTCCAAGCTGCAACTTCTCTGTATATACATAGTGTTTATTTATCTTCCGGTCCATCTGAGAATGTTAGAATCTCATCACCTCTGGCAGACAGGTGCCATTAGCTGAAGGGCGATCCCACGGGGTCCGGCCTTTGTTGTTTCCTCCTCCTGAAATGGGAGTGACTAGGAGATGCTCTATCACGAACCTCAACGTGTGTCTGTTCCGTTTTATAAGGTGGCCTTTCCACATATCTGATGGGACTAATCTCCAAGTCCTTCTCTTTAAAGGAAGAAGCTGCATTTGCTAGAACAGTGCCACTGGTCCCCGAGGTACGGGTTGACCGCCTCGAAGGGATCGCTTCGGGGCACCGCGTGGGGGTGTGTGGGCGTGTAGCTGAGCCCGGGGACCTGGTGCGTGAGGCTGAGGCTGAGGCTGAGGCTGTGCACCCTGGGGTCAAGGAAGCAGAACAAGGCGCTCGGACGAGCCAGGGCGGGAAAACCAGTCTGGCAGCTGCGTGTGGGATGGGGTGAGGGGGTGCCCCTCCTGTGAGGAGCTGTTGGGTGCTCAGGGTTGAGAGGAGGTCGTGCTGATCACTCAGAAGCCGTGCGGCCCACAGGCTCTGGGTCTCCCTGTAGGAATGGAAAAGGTGCCTTCATGAGACATCGTCCAAGGGAAATTGAGAGGCTTCATCCCAAGGCCTTGACGGAGGAGGGATTAAAAGGATATCACCTTCCCTTTGAGTGTAGTCGACGATCTTGCTAGAAACTGTGGAGTGAGGATCCTCAACCTCTGGGAAAGGGAAGTGTTAGGCTTGTGGGCTTTAGGAATAAAGAAAGCACAGACATTACAGGTGTTACAGAAGTAAGAAACAGGTGTAATGCAAGATAAGAAGGGTATGGTAGAGATTCATCATAAATGCACTAGCTTGAGAGGAGCTAGGTTTTGTGAGCTGAGCTCTTTCTACTAGAGAACTGTGGGGCTTCCCAGACGGCTCAGTGGTCAGGAATCTGCCTGCCAGTTCAGGAGACTCAGGAGATGCACCTGCCATCCCTGGGCTGGGAACGTCCCCTGGAGAAGGAAATGGCCACCCCCTCCAGTGTTCTTGCCTGGAGAATCCCATGGACAGAGGAGCCTGGTGGCTGAGGTCCACAGGGCTGCAAGGGTCAGACTCGACAGCGCCCGAGCGTGCCCTGGAGAACGGTCAGACCAGCACACGGTCAGAGGCACCGAGGCGTCCAGCAGAGGTTTGTAAAGTGAACCAAGGACAGACTCACCACAGCAAAGGCCATGGCACAGGAAGGCAGGGGTCCCAAAGTCCCTTCAAGCCTACAGCGACAGGCGGGGGATGAGTCGGGCTGTGCCGGTGACTCGGAGTGGACAGGGACTGGGAAGAGGCCCTTGGAGGGACGAGGCCTTTGGGGTGACAAGCCCAGAGATGTGCTCCCGCAGGGTTCACGGGCATCCCGTGCGCTGGCTGAGTGCTTCACAGCGCTGGTCACAGTCTTCGCCTCGTTTGACCCTCCCGACAGGCCCTGGGAGACTCTGGGGCAGCCACTGTTATCTCCGCTCTGCAGATTAGATCCCTGCAGTTGGTGGAGGTCAGGAGACTGGCCGTGACCCCCGAGAGTCAGCTGGTCTGAGCCCCGGCCCTGCGGCGCCCCGGTCAGTGTCTCCCCAGCACCCGCCACCCGCCACGGCCGACCGCGTCGGAAGTGATTTCTCTAACTCAGCTCCATGGGGATTTCCGGGTCTCCTTTCATTGGCCCTTGTTTTGGAGGAGGGATGGAAAAGGTGCCTCAACCTCTGGGAAAGGAAAGGGGGTTAAAGGATATCACCTTCCCTTTGAGTGTAGTCGACGATCTTGCTAGAAACTGTGGAGTGAGGATCCTCAACCTCTGGGAAAGGGAAGTGTTAGGCTTGTGGGCTTTAGGAATAAAGAAAGCACAGACATTACAGGTGTTACAGAAGTAAGAAACAGGTGTAATGCAAGATAAGAAGGGTATGGTAGAGATTCATCATAAATGCACTAGCTTGAGAGGAGCTAGGTTTTGTGAGCTGAGCTCTTTCTACTAGAGAACTGTGGGGCTTCCCAGACGGCTCAGTGGTCAGGAATCTGCCTGCCAGTTCAGGAGACTCAGGAGATGCACCTGCCATCCCTGGGCTGGGAACGTCCCCTGGAGAAGGAAATGGCCACCCCCTCCAGTGTTCTTGCCTGGAGAATCCCATGGACAGAGGAGCCTGGTGGCTGAGGTCCACAGGGCTGCAAGGGTCAGACTCGACAGCGCCCGAGCGTGCCCTGGAGAACGGTCAGACCAGCACACGGTCAGAGGCACCGAGGCGTCCAGCAGAGGTTTGTAAAGTGAACCAAGGACAGACTCACCACAGCAAAGGCCATGGCACAGGAAGGCAGGGGTCCCAAAGTCCCTTCAAGCCGACAGCGACAGGCGGGGGATGAGTCGGGCTGTGCCGGTGACTCGGAGTGGACAGGGACTGGGAAGAGGCCCTTGGAGGGACGAGGCCTTTGGGGTGACAAGCCCAGAGATGTGCTCCCGCAGGGTTCACGGGCATCCCGTGCGCTGGCTGAGTGCTTCACAGCGCTGGTCACAGTCTTCGCCTCGTTTGACCCTCCCGACAGGCCCTGGGAGACTCTGGGGCAGCCACTGTTATCTCCGCTCTGCAGATTAGATCCCTGCAGTTGGTGGAGGTCAGGAGACTGGCCGTGACCCCCGAGAGTCAGCTGGTCTGAGCCCCGGCCCTGCGGCGCCCCGGTCAGTGTCTCCCCAGCACCCGCCACCCGCCACGGCCGACCGCGTCGGAAGTGATTTCTCTAACTCAGCTCCATGGGGATTTCCCGGGTCTCCTTTCATCTTGCCTCTGTGTTCCTGCTACTGGTGTCTCTGTGCAAGCAGATACTGGGGACAGTGCTCAAGAAAGAAAATGAGCAGGCAGGAGCAGGGGAGGGATGCCGAAGTCAGAAAAGATGGAGAGGCTGAAAGAGAGACAGAGAAAATGAGAATTAATTTACCAGTAGCTCAGCCCTCCAGGGGTGTACCTTCTAAAGGTTGCCTCTTCTCCTCGTGTAAGTACTGAAAATGCTGGCCGCTTAGAGAATCCAGAATCCAGTTGTCGTTCTGAGTGCCGTGAGCTCTTCAGCATCCCGGACTGTGTGGAGAGCCTCCTGCTGGAGTGGCCGTCCCTGCCAGGGGCCCATAGCCAGGAGGACCGGTGCTTCGTTGCTTCCTGGGTGTCGGTATCTCTGCTCTCCTGGCTAGTTTAAAAATCTGCCGATTGCCAGACACTTCCTTTCATGGATCAAACTCCGCTTGCTAAGCCCAATTTTAGGCAAAGGGCTAAAATTGAACAGGCCTGTGCAATTTCTGTATCCACAAAGGCTTTGGGGATTTGAGCCTGGAGTCAGTTCAGGTGAGAGAGCGTGGTTCCCCAGTGTAGATTAGCAGGAAGAGAAGTCTGGTTCTCCACCCGGTTCGGCCCTCGGTTCCACCTGGTATCAGCCCGGCTCTGCACGGGGCACGTGGGTGTCAGCCGAGCTCAGCGGCTCCTCGTCACATCCCTGCAGAGTTCACACCCCACTCACATCTCACAGGTGAGGAAGCCAAAGGCTGAGACCTCTCCCAGGGCGACGGCGCCAGCACGCGTGTGCAGCTACCTCTCCTAGGCTATCTCTAGGTCAAAGCTCTCATAACACACACAGTGAACGCCCTCTGCTTGGGCGATCTCTTCTGATCACTCTTCACTGGAGCCTGGGGAGACGGAAGGGCAAGTCTCCACCGTCCAAGAAAACAGTCTGAGATTCAGAGTTGACTTGTCCAAGTTACACTGGCTAGCAAGTGCTGAAGCACCCCAAGGCCAGGAGTTGTGTTGCTTTTTTTTATTATTGAAATAGAGTAAATTCACACTGCTGTGTTAGTTTCAGGTGTGCAGCACGGCGGTTCAGCTGTATATGTACATATATACACATATTTGTACATGTTTATATATATATACATGTATATGTTTAGATTATATTTATATTTTATAGGTTATTTTCCATTTCGGTTATTAAAATTATTGAGTATAGTTCCTTGTGCTGTAAAGTAGGTCTTTATTGGTTATATATTTTATACGTAGTATTATGTAAATTTTAATCACAAACTCCTAGTTTATTCCTCCGCCCCCTTCCCTTTTTGTAACCATAAGTTTGGTTTCTATGTCTGTGGGTCTATTTCTGTTCTGTATATAAGTTTATTTGTGTCATTTTTTAAGATTTCTCATATACTCAGTATGGTAGAATAATTATCTTTTTACTTCACTTACTGTGAGAATCTTCAGGTCCATCCATGTTGCTGTAAGTGGCCTTATTTCGTTCTTCCATGGCTGAGTAGTACTCCACAGTGTGGACGTACCACATCTTCTTTATCCCCTTCTCTGTGATGGAAACTTAAGCTGCTCCCATGTCCTGGCTATTGTGACTCGTGCTGCAGCGGAGGAGGTTTAATTCTAGACCAAATGTTGGTTCACGTGCCAGATGGCTAATTGTGGACCTAAAGAAAAGTGGGTAGTCAACCTGAAATATTTTTAATTTATTCGGCCTCTATTTTAAATTTTAATCACCCCTGCTCTTTGCAGAGGCAGAGAGGGAATGTGAAACAGAGCAAGACCAGGCAGCAGACACTCCCTCCCCAGCCTGAGCTCGGCTCCGCGTGGTCCCTGGCATGTTCCCTTCCTGGCTTCTTATCCCTAATGCACTTGATTTCCTTCCGGTACACACCTGCACACCTTAAACTTAGTCCTGTGTGTATGTGTATGTATTAACAGACATATATGAAAAACATCCTTTCCTTTCCTGCTTCACCTGATATTTATAAACCCCACAACCCACGTCCAAAGGTGAATTTATGCTCAGACTCCTGATTTCAGGGTTGGGTAAACTGAGAAGGAAATTACAACCTAGAAGAATCAGGACCAAAGTTGGTGCCCACAGCATGCCCTCTGCCCCCAGCGGAGGGAGGCACCTGACAAGCCGTCCTTCACAAGGAGGGTGTCCTGAGCCCCGCCTCGGGGAGGGTGTCCCGAGCAGGTCCCTGCAGCCCCGCCTCGGCACCAGGATGAGACCCACCCTCGCTGTCCACGCTGCCGGCCTGTCCCTTCCCTCATAGGGTGTCACACCGACAACCTGTCTGAATTTGACATGTCTCGTAGTGAAATAGAACTGGTGGTCACCTCCACTGAATCTTCCACCTAGTCATGCCTTTCCTAATGTTACGTGGAGTTTCTGGCAACACGGTATGAAACAGTCAAGAGAAGACCTCTTCTTTTATCGAGCCTCTCCTCCCACTGAGGGGGGGAGAACTCTGGTTCTGCTCTGCGTAGGAAACTAGACGGACGCAGGTGCAGTGTCTCAGGTGTCACGGCTGCTGCTTCTGTTGGAATTCCGTCCTCCGCCCCGTGAAATGAGCAGGTCCAGCCTCTCTCTAGTCTGGGCCTGGAGGATACATGCTCCGTTCCTCCGGTAACACTCGTGATCTTTAAATTATAGACACAGAAGGAGTTAGAATTTCTCAGGTTGACTGAGACCGCGTCAGAGATTGCTGCTGGATGAACACCAGTCAGACTGGCCATGGCTTGAGCCAAGCGGGTGGCAGCTCCCTGTGAGGTCCCTGGCGTCCATGAGGGCATCAGATTGCGTGGGCCTGTTTGGAGGCCACCGGAGCCTCTGTGATCCAGGACGGGTCTCCCGCCCCTGGCCCATGGTCTGGAACACTCCTGGCCTGTGGTCTGGAACACCTCCAGGAGCCAGGAAGAGAAGCGGCAGTGTTTGGAGCTGCCCTTCGCTTTATTTGCAATGGAACTGAATAAGCAGAGTATCCTGAAGTCAGCTCTCAGAACCTTCCTTATGTGGAGACGCGTGAGAAAATCAAATTCCTGTTTTGTTCTACTCAATTTGCATAGTGATCTCGGCTCCTGTCCTCGAGGGTCTTGTCTGTCAATAGCTTGAGTAAATACAAAGAGATCTTTCCTTGGGCAACTTGAGTACCCCCGAGATTTGCTCGCTGAGGTTAAACTGAGAAGGAAATTACAACCTAGAAGAATCAGGACCAAAGTTGGTGCCCACAGCATGCCCTCTGCCCCCAGCGGAGGGAGGCACCTGACAAGCCGTCCTTCACAAGGAGGGTGTCCTGAGCCCCGCCTCGGGGAGGGTGTCCCGAGCAGGTCCCTGCAGCCCCGCCTCGGCACCAGGATGAGACCCACCCTCGCTGTCCACGCTGCCGGCCTGTCCCTTCCCTCATAGGGTGTCACACCGACAACCTGTCTGAATTTGACATGTCTCGTAGTGAAATAGAACTGGTGGTCACCTCCACTGAATCTTCCACCTAGTCATGCCTTTCCTAATGTTACGTGGAGTTTCTGGCAACACGGTATGAAACAGTCAAGAGAAGACCTCTTCTTTTATCGAGCCTCTCCTCCCACTGAGGGGGGGAGAACTCTGGTTCTGCTCTGCGTAGGAAACTAGACGGACGCAGGTGCAGTGTCTCAGGTGTCACGGCTGCTGCTTCTGTTGGAATTCCGTCCTCCGCCCCGTGAAATGAGCAGGTCCAGCCTCTCTCTAGTCTGGGCCTGGAGGATACATGCTCCGTTCCTCCGGTAACACTCGTGATCTTTAAATTATAGACACAGAAGGAGTTAGAATTTCTCAGGTTGACTGAGACCGCGTCAGAGATTGCTGCTGGATGAACACCAGTCAGACTGGCCATGGCTTGAGCCAAGCGGGTGGCAGCTCCCTGTGAGGTCCCTGGCGTCCATGAGGGCATCAGATTGCGTGGGCCTGTTTGGAGGCCACCGCGGAGCCTCTGTGATCCAGGACGGGTCTCCCGCCCCTGGCCCATGGTCTGGAACACTCCTGGCCTGTGGTCTGGAACACCTCCAGGAGCCAGGAAGAGAAGCGGCAGTGTTTGGAGCTGCCCTTCGCTTTATTTGCAATGGAACTGAATAAGCAGAGTATCCTGAAGTCTGCTCTCAGAACCGTCCTGATGTGGAGACGCGGGAGAAAATGAAATGCCTGTTTTGTTCTAGTCAATTTGCATAGTGATCTCGGCTTCTGTCCTCGAGGGTCTTGTCTGTCAATAGCTTGAGTAAATACAAAGAGATCTTTCCTGTGGCTGTCGGCAGGAGAAGCAGTGGCACTTGAGAAGAAGGGCTAGCTAGCTGAATGTTGCTCAGTTCTCATGATATTTTAAGGTTCACCAGGACCCTCCTGTGGTCAGGACCCCACCTGAGATGCAGACTTCCCACCCCAGGGTTAGCCAGTCGTGGCTTAGCAGCTGAGTCATCTGTGAATTCAGAAGGGCACTGTGCCCCTACCTGCAGCAAGGGGACACGTGTCTACAGAGTCTGCCTTCCCCAAGCCTGGCTCGGAGCCCCTCGTTATCAAGTGTGGCCTGAAACCCTGTGTCTTAGCAACAATGCCTCTCCACTGTACTTGTTCCTACTTTGGGCTCTCATCAAGGTATCAAAAAACCTTCGAGTGGTCTCTCATGGTCATTCTCTTCACCGTTGTTCTCCCCTGAAGTTCAGAAACTGAAGAGCAAGAGAAGCAAAGCAAAGCAATCACAGGGGAAGCAGTCAAAAGTGTGTCTTTTGCTAGTCAGACCATGGCTTCCTGTCCGAGTACCAGATATGGCAGTCACTTTCCAGACAGCCTCCAGTTCTGTGTCCCAAAGAGCTCAAGCAGGCAGGATACATTTTCCAAATTTTTGGAATGAGGAACCTGAGGCTCAGAGAGGCTGAGCGTCGGGCGGTGGGAAGAGCTGCGACTTGCTCTCTGCTTCATCTGTAGCGAAACCAGCACCTAACCTCTGCGTGGAACCCCCTCTGGATGACCTCCTTTTCAGTAAGCCTCAGGCCAGACAGACTCACCTGTTCATTTACAGGCCACGTGCTCTCCAGGCCAGCTCAGGTTGCAGGGTCCCAGCCAGGATCTCTGCAGGGGGATCTCCCCTCCTCATGCTTTCTCTTCCTCTACCTGTGTGCCTCAGTGATGATGACTTCCCCCTTGAAGTTCATATCATTAAATCTGAAATCTACATTTCTACGTCTCAATTTCTCCCTCATTCAAGCCTCTTATTTCTGATTCTTCCTGAACCTTCCGAGGTGGGTGGTACCCCATAGCTACCTTCATGTGCCCCACCCTGGGCTTCTTTACTCCAAAACCTCCTCCTCCTCTTTGAATTCACATTCTATTCACAGGCACACCTTCCTTGTGTAAAACCTGGGCCTCCACCCTGTCTCTCGCTTCTCCGTCAGAACAGCTGTCGCATCCAGTAAAGTCATCCTCTCCCTTCCGGTCCGTTCCCATGGCCCCAGCCGTCAGAGCGCAGCGGCTTCCCCTCCGGTGGCTTTTCACCCTCCTGTCCTGATTGCTGCCCCTCCCTGCCTCTCTGCCTCCTTGTAATTCACTCTAACACCGCTGTCTAAACATTGCTGATGCACACGTCTGGCCCTGTCGCTTCCCCCGGCTTGTGATTTTAATGACTCCCTGTTGACAATTCCGTCAGTTAAAAGCCTCTTACATCACTTCCCTAAGAGGGAAACAGTTCAGGGCCAGACCCCCTTTCTCACTCTTACTTTCTGTTGTCCCATTTTTATATCCTACACACAACTTAGCCAAACTTGTCATGGTAAAACCTCTACCCCTAGTGCCCTGCATTCTTGTTCATTTCTCAGTCTATCATCCTGAATGTTCTTATCTCTGAATATCCAAGCTTTCCAGAGCCTTTAGAGCTGGACCGCCCCGCGGACCTTTCTGCGCCGATGGAAACATTCTGCATTTCGTGATGTGGCAACCATTAGCCTCAGGGGGCTATTGAAAACTCTAGACGTGGCTGGTGAATTTTCAGTATTATTATATTTTAAGGAACTTTATTAAAAAACATCCACATATGCTAGTGGCTGTCACACTGAACGGAAGTTGTAGAGTTGCTCAGTTGCCAAAGCCAAAGGCTTTCACTGAAATTCCAAACCTTCACTGGTACTCGCCTCTGCTCCCTGGAGCATCTCGTGTCCCATTGTAGCTCCTGGTGGATCCAACGCCATGCACACCTTAGGTTTTCCCTTGAAAACGAGAGCCAGAGTTGACTCTATCATTTTTCATATGGTCACAACGTAGGAATTGCAATCTGCATTGGCAGGACCATATAGATAACTCTTCAACAGGTTTCTGTTGTGTTAGTAAACCGTGAAAATAGGGCTTCCTATGTGACTCAGTGGTAATGAAACTGCCTTTAATGTAGGAGATGTAGGTTCAGTCCTCGGGCTGGGAGGATCCCCTGGAGAAGGAAATGGCAACCCACTCCAGTATTCTTGCCTGGAAAATTCCATGGAGAGGAGCCTGGCGGGCTACAGTCCTCGGGGTCTCAAAGAATCAGACAAGACACACACACACACACACACACACCACAAAAACATACCAGCCCCCTTGGATTAGCTACCTTCTCCTCATGCTCAAGATAGATCCCTGTGTAGAGGTAGGCACCAGAAACATTTATGTCTACCGAACAGGAAAGTCCTTAGTGAAACCTTTTTTAAAATTCCGTACTTCAGAGCTTCCGGGGAAAGACCTGCCACAGCCGGCCTTCTGTGACGGTAGAAATCACCCCAAACAGGACAGCCCAGAGGGCAGCCCTGGCAGGCCGGGCTGGAAGCGCACCCCATCCGGAATGCCGCATCCTGATTGGCCAGCAAACCCACATTACTGACCCGTTAGCAACTGTGTTCAGGTCAATTAATTTATATTTGTATTTGGCAAACGAAAAGTTGCCCCGTTAGATTATTGATTTTTTGTCCCCGTATTCAATTTGTTTTTAATTGCACCATCGCTGGGCCAGGCCCTCCCTCCTGGCAGGCTGGCAATAAGTCCACCACCATCTCAACAATCAACAATAAACGTGTCTCTTCATGCCGTTATTAATATGCCTCTTGGATGGCTTTGTTGCCACGGCTCGCAGTTTGTAAGCGCCCGATGGCCCGCCGCCAGGAGGGCTCCTTTTCCCGAGGGCTATTTTGTCATGATAGGATTGATGTTCTCAGGCCTATGTGTGTCTGAGAAAAGGGCCTGGGATTTAATTTAATATAGCTGGAATGTGAGCTCCCTAATCCTCTCCTTATCATAAACAGCTTTAGAAGAAGGTTCTGTCAGAAGAGAGGTTTTTTTACCCTCACTTCTAATTCCTCTTCTTGTTTTCTTCTCACTTTTTTTTTTTTCTTTTCTAGCTTCTTAATTCTTCCTTCAGTTCTGTTCAGATAGATATTTTTTCCCTGTCAGAAGCAACAGCTACCTGGGTGATCTAAAATTCCCAGGTAAGGAGCCACGTGGCCCCCGAGAGCTGGAGTTTTAGTACTGGTCTGTTGCTCGTTGGAAGCCAAGGGGAGTTGCCGGTGCTTGATGAGAGGGTGGTGATCAGCAGGCCTGCAGAGAGGCGGCTCCTCGGGGCACCCTCACTGAGGTCAGGGCGGAGAAAGAGTGAGAACAGAACGGCTGCCCACTCCAGGACTCCCGTCTGGAGAACCCGCGGACAGAGGAGCCTGGAGCTACAGTGGTCCTGGGGTCCCAGAGAGTCACACACAACTGAGCAGCTAACACTCTCTGTCACTTTCTCGTGGAGATAATCATGAAGTCTAGCGTTGTTATTGGCTCTTTCAGTTATTAGAAGCTTTCAGGGAGAGGCACAGATTTCAAATGAATTTATAGGTTGGCAGGAGAGACCCTCTGTGTCCCAGAGATGCCAAAGCTGGCATCAGATTGGAACTGCCTGCTTTATAAGAGCTGGGCCATGGCCTGAGATCTCAGAGCCATCCAGATGTTGGCCATTTTCATGGCAGAAGTAGTGCCAGGGCAAGACTTCCGGTGTCTCAGGCACAAGGGGTTTCCAGATGGCTCAGTGGTAAAGAACATGCCTGCCAACGCAGGAGACACAGGCTGGATCCCTGGGTCAGGAAGATCACTTGGAGGAGGGTTTGAAGCACCATCGCCGCCTCAGGCAATAAGACGTGTCTCTTCATGCCGTTATTAATATGCCTCTTGGATGGCTTTGTTGCCACGGCTCGCAGTTTGTAAGCCCGATGGCCCGCCGCCAGGAGGGCTCCTTTTCCCGAGGGCTATTTTGTCATGATAGGATTGATGTTCTCAGGCCTATGTGTGTCTGAGAAAAGGGCCTGGGATTTAATTTAATATAGCTGGAATGTGAGCTCCCTAATCCTCTCCTTATCATAAACAGCTTTAGAAGAAGGTTCTGTCAGAAGAGAGGTTTTTTTACCCTCACTTCTAATTCCTCTTCTTGTTTTCTTCTCACTTTTTTTTTTTTCTTTTCTAGCTTCTTAATTCTTCCTTCAGTTCTGTTCAGATAGATATTTTTTCCCTGTCAGAAGCAACAGCTACCTGGGTGATCTAAAATTCCCAGGTAAGGAGCCACGTGGCCCCCGAGAGCTGGAGTTTTAGTACTGGTCTGTTGCTCGTTGGAAGCCAAGGGGAGTTGCCGGTGCTTGATGAGAGGGTGGTGATCAGCAGGCCTGCAGAGAGGCGGCTCCTCGGGGCACCCTCACTGAGGTCAGGGCGGAGAAAGAGTGAGAACAGAACGGCTGCCCACTCCAGGACTCCCGTCTGGAGAACCCGCGGACAGAGGAGCCTGGAGCTACAGTGGTCCTGGGGTCCCAGAGAGTCACACACAACTGAGCAGCTAACACTCTCTGTCACTTTCTCGTGGAGATAATCATGAAGTCTAGCGTTGTTATTGGCTCTTTCAGTTATTAGAAGCTTTCAGGGAGAGGCACAGATTTCAAATGAATTTATAGGTTGGCAGGAGAGACCCTCTGTGTCCCAGAGATGCCAAAGCTGGCATCAGATTGGAACTGCCTGCTTTATAAGAGCTGGGCCATGGCCTGAGATCTCAGAGCCATCCAGATGTTGGCCATTTTCATGGCAGAAGTAGTGCCAGGGCAAGACTTCCGGTGTCTCAGGCACAAGGGGTTTCCAGATGGCTCAGTGGTAAAGAACATGCCTGCCAACGCAGGAGACACAGGCTGGATCCCTGGGTCAGGAAGATCACTTGGAGGAGGGCGTGGCAGGCCACTCCAGGATTCTTTCCTGGAAGATTCCTAGACAGAAGAGCCTGGCGGACTGCAGTTCACAGGGGGGCAAGAGAGTCAAACACAACTTAATGACTAAACAACAACTAGATCATAGGCCCTGTGTGATGGAAAATGCTATAATTATTTGTTGCCTTAGACTGTTAGGTTAATTAACCTACTCTCTGAGTTTGCAGGGGTTAGGCTGGGGTGAGCCATTAATCCTTAGAACGCTGAGCCCTCTTCTTGTCCTTACACAGTTTTGTCACATTACACTATAGCCATTGGCCCCTCGTTTTCTAATCAATTACATTGGGTTTTATGGATAATAGTGAAAGAACCATGGCGTCTTCTGAACATATCTGAATGTGTGTGATATCCCCATTTTTTGAAGTTTTATGTCTTTCTTATTATTTTTAAAATTTTCTTAAATTGATTTTTATTGGACTGTGGTTGCTTTACAATGTCTTCTCTGGTGACCTAAATGGGAAGGAAATCCAAAACAGAGGGGATAGATGTATTTGGATGGCTGGTTCACTTCACTGTAGGTAGAAGCTGACACAACATTGTAAAGCAACTTCACTTATTGTTTCTAAACATTCTTCTCTTAACTAGTTTTATATTGTTGTCATAATTTTATAGTCTCATGTCCAAAAGGACCTTCCGAAAAGACATCTATAATTAGGCTTCTGGCGAGAGAATTCAGAAGTAGACAACTCTGAGTCAAGAGAGAAATAGGACAACATCACCATCAAGATTCTGTTTTCCTTAAGAACCTTACATCTCACAGAGACACATAAACCTCAGAGATGTTTCTAAAACCACACCTTTAAAGGCACACTGTGTGTGTGAGACTCGCTCAGTCGTGTCTGACTGTGTGTGACCCCATGGACTCTAGCCCACCAGGCCCCTCTGTCCGTGGGATTCTCCAGTCAGGAATCCCAGGGTGGGCTGCCTTTTCCTTCTTCATAAAGGGACACTACTATCTGCCCAAAGGGTGTGAATCCCCTTATTGCTGTCCTAAAGAACATGCCTGCCAACGCAGGAGACACAGGCTGGATCCCTGGGTCAGGAAGATCACTTGGAGGAGGGCGTGGCAGGCCACTCCAGGATTCTTTCCTGGAAGATTCCTAGACAGAAGAGCCTGGCGGACTGCAGTTCACAGGGGGGCAAGAGAGTCAAACACAACTTAATGACTAAACAACAACTAGATCATAGGCCCTGTGTGATGGAAAATGCTATAATTATTTGTTGCCTTAGACTGTTAGGTTAATTAACCTACTCTCTGAGTTTGCAGGGGTTAGGCTGGGGTGAGCCATTAATCCTTAGAACGCTGAGCCCTCTTCTTGTCCTTACACAGTTTTGTCACATTACACTATAGCCATTGGCCCCTCGTTTTCTAATCAATTACATTGGGTTTTATGGATAATAGTGAAAGAACCATGGCGTCTTCTGAACATATCTGAATGTGTGTGATATCCCCATTTTTTGAAGTTTTATGTCTTTCTTATTATTTTTAAAATTTTCTTAAATTGATTTTTATTGGACTGTGGTTGCTTTACAATGTCTTCTCTGGTGACCTAAATGGGAAGGAAATCCAAAACAGAGGGGATAGATGTATTTGGATGGCTGGTTCACTTCACTGTAGGTAGAAGCTGACACAACATTGTAAAGCAACTTCACTTATTGTTTCTAAACATTCTTCTCTTAACTAGTTTTATATTGTTGTCATAATTTTATAGTCTCATGTCCAAAAGGACCTTCCGAAAAGACATCTATAATTAGGCTTCTGGCGAGAGAATTCAGAAGTAGACAACTCTGAGTCAAGAGAGAAATAGGACAACATCACCATCAAGATTCTGTTTTCCTTAAGAACCTTACATCTCACAGAGACACATAAACCTCAGAGATGTTTCTAAAACCACACCTTTAAAGGCACACTGTGTGTGTGAGACTCGCTCAGTCGTGTCTGACTGTGTGTGACCCCATGGACTCTAGCCCACCAGGCCCCTCTGTCCGTGGGATTCTCCAGTCAGGAATCCCAGGGTGGGCTGCCTTTTCCTTCTTCATAAAGGGACACTACTATCTGCCCAAAGGCACAGCTTGATGAATCCCCCTTATTGCTGTCCCCTCCAAAATAAACTAAGAAAAGTCTATGCTCAAGTTTCAAAAGAAACAAAGTATCGGGCTACTTCAGCACATCCCCACGTGCCCACTCTCAACACCCGCCAGCGGGAGTGTGAACTGAGGGACCCGCGCCCTGGCCGGGGTTAGTCCAAAGCACCAACACCACGCCGCAGAACCGGAAGACGCAGAATAGCTACTTGAGGAAGAAAGCTTCCCCGCCTTGGTTCCGCAGCAGCAGGGTGGAATGTGAGGGGACAGGAAAATCAAAGTTCCTTTAACAGCTCGGATCACATGTGGAGGCACAATGTCCCCCCAGCGGGGAGGAGAGTGGAAACACACCAAATCAATGGCCTTAAAAATGAGGCTTAAAACCTATGGCGTGAGAGGTAGGTGGGGAGGGAGGAGCGGGCCCGGCAGCTTGCGAGCCTTTTATTAAACGACACCCTGGCTGCCGTGGCACATACAGGAAAATGCAATTGAGGTCAGACTGTTAGGAAGCCGCCCAAGGACAGCTCTGAGAAAGAACAGGGGGCCTGCGGGAGCCGAGGAAACTCACGTGGACAAAGTGCCCGGCAGGGCGACGGACCTGGGTGCATTCAGGTTGGCCCTGAACGGAGGCCTGGGGGGATGCAGAGAGGGAAGGTGAGGCAGCATTTCATGCCTCTCGGGGCCCCTGAGGCCGCCCAGACCTCTCACCTGTCGTCCCTCGGCCCCGTTTGGATAGGGTGTCCTCCCGGGACAGTTGTGGTCAGGAGAGGTGACGGGGCAGGGATGGCGCCCCGAGGGCGTGGCTCTGGCCCCTGGCCCTTCCTCTCCTCCGCACATCCAGATCTGCGTCCCCCGCTGACCCAGTGGGCGGTGTGGAGCCGGGCGGGGCACACCCTCCCAGCTGTGTCCCCTCGGAGGGGCCAGGCTGCACGGAGGAGGAGGAGCCCGACCTCCCCTTGGAAGCGCCAGAGACACCTGTGCCCGAGAGCTGTCTCTGGTTTGGGGTTTTGCTGGGGGTGAGCTGTGGCCGGCGGGTTACAGAAGCACCGGGCGATGGTGAGCAGCCCCGCTCCTCCTTCCCAGAGCAGCCCCGGTGAGCCCCGAGCGGGCCCTGCGGCCAGGCCTCCCCCGCGCAGACCTGGATGTGTTATGACAGGGGCTCAGACCTTCCAGGGCTTGCAGCGGCCAGGTGGAGCTCTGTGACACGGAGCTGTCACCCCTTGTCACACATCTGCGTTCCCCTCCAAGAGCCGAGCACCGTGACACCGGGGACGCAGTTTGCCCCTCTCTGCGGACACACACGTCTGCAGATACGAACAGGGCCTAATGTGGGTAGACGCTGGACGTGTTTGGGACACATGTCTGGGTGTAATGAGCAATCAGTGTTACATGGTGGGAGGGACGGAAATACCAGAGCAGGCAAGTGCGTGGAGGTCGGCCCATGCACGCCCAGATCAGACCCAGGCTCAGGCCGCACGCAGGTAGCCCTCCTGTGAACCTGGCATTGGCCACCACGGCTTCCGTCCTTGCCGGGTGGGCGCGAGCTCGTGCGTCCGGAGCGGGTGAGGCAGTGTCTGCACTGAGGCCTGGTGCTTCTCTGTTCTCGCGCCAGGCCTGGGCTGCGGGGTCTCTTCTGCACCCACCCCTGGCACCGCCCCCACCGTGCTTTCAATGCCTCCCCCTGGAGGTGGCCTCTGAAGGCCAAGGGTTGACAGAATGACCAGGCTCCAGGCCTCTCTGCCTCTGGCTGCTGCTACAGGAGGTGAGGCAGCATTTCATGCTTCCCTGAGGCCGCCCAGACCTCTCACCTGTCGTCCCTCGGCCCCGTTTGGATAGGGTGTCCTCCCGGGACAGTTGTGGTCAGGAGAGGTGACGGGGCAGGGATGGCGCCCCGAGGGCGTGGCTCTGGCCCCTGGCCCTTCCTCTCCTCCGCACATCCAGATCTGCGTCCCCCGCTGACCCAGTGGGCGGTGTGGAGCCGGGCGGGGCACACCCTCCCAGCTGTGTCCCCTCGGAGGGGCCAGGCTGCACGGAGGAGGAGGAGCCCGACCTCCCCTTGGAAGCGCCAGAGACACCTGTGCCCGAGAGCTGTCTCTGGTTTGGGGTTTTGCTGGGGGTGAGCTGTGGCCGGCGGGTTACAGAAGCACCGGGCGATGGTGAGCAGCCCCGCTCCTCCTTCCCAGAGCAGCCCCGGTGAGCCCCGAGCGGGCCCTGCGGCCAGGCCTCCCCCGCGCAGACCTGGATGTGTTATGACAGGGGCTCAGACCTTCCAGGGCTTGCGGCGGCCAGGTGGAGCTCTGTGACACGGAGCTGTCACCCCTTGTCACACATCTGCGTTCCCCTCCAAGAGCCGAGCACCGTGACACCGGGGACGCAGTTTGCCCCTCTCTGCGGACACACACGTCTGCAGATACGAACAGGGCCTAATGTGGGTAGACGCTGGACGTGTTTGGGACACATGTCTGGGTGTAATGAGCAATCAGTGTTACATGGTGGGAGGGACGGAAATACCAGAGCAGGCAAGTGCGTGGAGGTCGGCCCATGCACGCCCAGATCAGACCCAGGCTCAGACCGCACGCAGGTAGCCCTCCTGTGAACCTGGCATTGGCCACCACGGCTTCCGTCCTTGCCGGGTGGGCGCGAGCTCGTGCGTCCGGAGCGGGTGAGGCAGTGTCTGCACTGAGGCCTGGTGCTTCTCTGTTCTCGCGCCAGGCCTGGGCTGCGGGGTCTCTTCTGCACCCACCCCTGGCACCGCCCCCACCGTGCTTTCAATGCCTCCCCCTGGAGGTGGCTTCTGAAGGCCAAGGGTTTCCAGAATGACCAGGCTCCAGGCCTCTCTGCCTCTGGCTGCTGCTACAGGAGCCTGGGAAGCCAAGAGCAGGTCGCTTGAGCAGGTTCCTGGAAGCAGAAACAACATCAGCTGCAAAATGCCCATTGCAGCCACCACACGAGGGGCTTTATAGACTTCTCTGACGTTAGAAAGGCGAAAACCAGTTCTGGGTGTAATATAATAAGGAACATGCTCCCATTTTCTTCAGAAACTATTGCCCTGCAGTGGTTTTCTCTCTCCGGCCATGAATGTTCCTGTGAAGCAAAGCCATCCCCGAGCTCGCTGAGCAGGGTTTGTCGCTGGGTCATTTCTCAGGCCTTTCCACAAGGGCCTTGCTAACCTCTCCTGGCCTCACTTTTTTGCTGTTGTTTAGTTGCTAAGTCATGTCCGAGTCTTGTGACCCCATGGGCTGTAGCCCACCAGGCTCCTCTGTCTGGGATTTTTCAGGCAAGAATACTGGAGTGGGAACCCCCTTTCCTCTCCAGGGGATCTTCCCCACCCAGGAATCAAACCCATGTCTTCTGCATGAGTAGGTAGCTTCTTCACCTCTCAGCCACCTGGGAAGCCCTGTCCTCACTTTACTGCATCCTGAAGTGCCCCCTGTCCCTCTTCCTCTCTTCAGCTTCCTCTGTCCTCCCCCACCCCCGGCAGGCCCCTCACCTGACTCCAGCATCAGGGAAGGCCCGAGGGGAGCCGGTGTTGCCAGTATGTTTCCAACATTTTATCTCATCGACCTGACGTGCAGACAGGATGATTCTGCAAAGCTCTCCTCAAGCAGTGAAAGGATTCTGGAACACTGGGTTGCACGGAAAGCAGCGGGGAAAGAGAGGGCGCAGCCGTGCTCTTCTGTGGAAGAGGGTGTGGACGTGCTGGATGGGGAGATGGATGAACCGGCGGTCAGCACGCCGGCTCCGAGGACAGGGGTCATCCTCCCTGGCCCTCCTCGCCATGTCCATCCTTCCCGGCCGTCGCCCTGCCCACGCTCAGGAGAGGAGGCGCAGGGCGGGCCCTCTGGCCAGCGGAGGAGTCCTGAGCGGCTCCCTGTGCTTAGCTGCTCTGTTCGCTGCTGGATCCAGCCTGGCCTTTCATCCGGCAGCGAGAGCTGCCCTGAGGCCCTGACCCATCCGTTTCTTCTGAGCCAGGTAGGGCCCTGAGGAAGAGACGCGTTGCCAGATTCCATTTGTAGAAAGTAACCCTGTGGTTATAAGAACACTGCGTGGAGAGTCAAAAGATCTGGAAGACCGGCCAGTGGCCATGCTTTCTGCCCTGAGCCGCATGGACCAGCCTCCCCGGGTCCAGTTCTTGGTCTGTTAACGTAAGCAAGCAAAGTACGCGGCCTCGGAAGTTCATTCCCACTCACGTTCTGGAGTTTTCTTTCTGGGGTTCCGTGTTTTGTGTGTCTTTCCTCTTCTCCCACAGATGGTTTTAGATTGTCGCCTCTCCACACTTGTTCACACACTGAATATTTAACAGCAACTGTGTGAATCCACATTCCGTGACAAGTCTTGAGGACCACTCCCGTGGCAGGCCCTTTGCTTTGGACAGAGGACGTGCCCGGCTGCTTTCGGTGGGGGTGCGTCTGCGCCTCCTCCCCCGTGTTCTCAGCTTCAAGCGGAGAGGCTGTTGGCCACGCCGGGCCTCTGACATGCATGACGGGCGCTCTCACACGCAACAGGGTTTGCAGAACAGCGTTAACACGGAGCACACGTTCCTTCTACGTTCTCCCCTGTCTAATGGGGAGAAAGGACACTGACGAGGAAGAGTCACTCATGAACTCCGGAGATTTCCTCTTCATTAATTAAAGGACGTCTCCGGGGAAAGGCGCGGCAGGTGAGCACCTAAACGCCGAGTCCATCTTGCACTCAACATTCTGAGCTCCTCCAAGTGGCTCTCATCTCCTGGGGACAAACAGTGGCTTCTTAAAACCCAGTGAAGCGATCTCACCGTTGACTGAATGTCAGTTATATATGGGATATGTTAGCAATGATGAAGAGAAGACATGTTGAGAGAAGGGTCCATTCTTTTTTTCTTCTTTTTTTTTCAGGGGGCCACTTCTATTGGTCTTTCATTTATCTACTTTCATCCATCTTTGTCCTTTGGCCCATGTGGGCCTCCCATTGCAGTGGCCTCTCTTGTTGCAGAGTGTCGGCTCTGGGCACAAGCACTCTAGAACTCCGGCTCGGTAGTTGGACACATCGGTCCAGCTGCTCCACAGCACGTGGGATCTTCCCAGACCAAGGATTGAACTGGCACCCCTTGCACTACAAGGCTGTGTCCTTACCCACTGGATCACCAGGGAAGCCCAGAAGGGTTCTTTCATGTGTGTGTGTGTGTGTCTGTGCGTAGACCAAGATCTCTTGTCTCTTCCTCTTCTCATAAGGACACCAGTCCTATCAGGTCAGGGCTCCGCCCAACAACTGCCTTTATCCTTAACTCCTTAAAGGTCTCAGCTCTCAACAGCCATGTGGAGCGGGGCGTTAGGGCTTCAACAAGGGAATGGGAGGCACAATTAACGCCATTGCAGGTATCAGCTGAGCAAACCCAGCTTTCAGAGCTCGAGAGCTCAATGGCTTCACACAGTAAAACAGTGTTTCTTGTTCAGTAACCCCAGGAGGAGGAGGAGGGCAGGTGCCGGGCCCAGGGCGTCGTTGAGGAGGAACACTTGTCTGAGGCTCTGCCCCTTCAGAACATGGTGACAGTGTCACCTCTGACCACAGATACCCAGCCGGCCCCCTGAAGAGCGGGGTAAAGACAGGCTTTAGAAGATGAGGATTTGTAGGAGGAAGGGCTTGTATTCTGTGTGCAGAACTGCACACAGAATTGCTTCCCTGGTGGCTCAGATGGTAAAGAATCCATCTGCTGTGCAGGAGACCGAGATTCGAGTCCTGGGTCGGGAAGATCCCCTGGAGGAGGGCGTGGCAACCCATTCCAGTGTTCTTGCCTGGATAATTCCATGGAGAGGGGAGCCTGGTGGGCTACCGGCCGTGAGGTCGCAGAGAGTTGGCGAGGACTGAGTGACTGACGCTTGCTTGTTGTATGGTCCAGGCTTTGTGAACATGTATCTAGCACTTCTGCTCATCTCTGTTCCTTTGGCTGGAAACACGGTCTAGCTATGCATCCAAGAAGAGAAGGATAGATTCTGTGAGTAGCTGGCCCATCTCTGTGATATCAAATCTATCCACCAGTCACCAAAAGTATGTCTTGGTTCTGCCCATCTCCTTCCACCTCCGCTCGCCAGTAATCTAGGAAAACATACTTAAATTACTGTAAAATCTTAGAACATTTTATATCCACATTGTCTCTTCAGCTTTTTTAGAGTAATAGATGTAAGATAAAAGTTAATACTCTAACTACTTTAGAGTCTGTAACTCGGAGGCATTAGCCCATTCACAATGTTGGGTGACCATCACCACTGTCAGCCCCTAGAACATTTTCATCCTCGCAGACTCTAGACCCAGGAAGCCACGGCTCCATCCCTTACCCCCACCAGCCCCTGGACCCCTGCTGCTTGTACTCTGCCTCATGCTCAACTGCCCCCACCACCATAATGATCTTCTAGAGTAGTCTAATCATCACACACACATACACACACACTCTCTCTCTCTCTCTCTCGAGACTCTTACCTGACTTTCCAGTGTTTCCAGAAAGATCACAAACATCCCTGAGGGGTCGATGTTCCCTGGGAGCTCTGGTCCTTAGCTGTCTCTCTCTGAAGCTTGTCTGTAGACTTCCTGCCCCCACTGAGCAAAAGCACCTGCCACATCGCCCGCTCTGCCTGTGGACCGCTCGTCTGCAATCTGTATCCGACACGGATCAGGCACCACCTTGACCGATGGTGGGCACACTCCATCGGATTCGGTTCTCCAGGCACCCACAGTGCTCTCCACTCTTCAGTGCCCTGCATGTCTGCCACGTTCCCTCCTTCCGGGGGTCTCTGTGCCGGCCGTTCTCTCTCCCAGTGCTCTCCCCTCCCCATTCCTCCACCATCCATCGAATTTCCTCTCATCTCACTTCCTCCACCTTCTCTCAACCTCTGGAGCACACCAAGCCTGTCCTTTCCACAGCCTCTCTCTTCTCTTTTCAGAACGCTCCTTGCATGATTACATATGTTTTTATTTTAATTTTATAATAAATATGTATCTTCCTACTGGGCCTTAAGTTCCATTAGGGTGGATACTGTGCTGTTAATGTTCACAACTTCATTCCTGGTATTGAGTGCTATGCCCAGCATCTAATAGGTGCGTGATGAATAAATGATGAATGAGCAGATGAATGCTGTTGGCACCAGGACAGGCTGAAACCAGTGTTACACGGAAGGCAGCTTGGAAAGAAGGAGCAGGAAACACTGGCAAAATCAGCCCATGACAAAGAGGAAGCCATTCCCCATTGAATTAAAAAGCCTGATTAGTTTACTATCTTATTCTTTATTCATTTCCCATTAAATCTCTTTTAGGATATTCACTTCTTTGTAAATATTCATCATAGTGGTATGATAATCAGGATAATATTGTAAAGAAAGATATTTCTGAATTCTGGAGTACACTCTTCTTTGTAGGAAAGGAGACAAAAACAATATTCTTTAATAAGAAGCACTGGGAGTGATATCGTGTTGTCACAGCTGACATTGGCCTCCCTGGCGGCTCCACAGGAAAGAATCCTCCTGCCGAGCAGGAGGCGTGGGTGCCATCTCCGGGTCGGGAAGGTCCCCTAGAGCAGGAAATGGCAACTCGATCCAGTGTTCCTGCCCAGGCAGTCCCACAGACAGAGGAGCCTGGCGGCCGGCGGCCCATGGGCCACAAAGAACTGGACAGGACTGAGTGACTAAGAGCACACACGCGCACGGAGACTGATGAACCTCCTGCCCCAGGGCACGCTCGTGACAGCAAGCTTAGCGACTAGACAACAACTATCTGATCATAAATCTCCCTCAGTCTTTGGCACGTGCCCTTCATCCTTGAGAACTTTGAGAAGAAATGAGACCGCCTCTCAGAGCCGTGGAGTCAATGGACCAAACAAGACGGGAGTGGGGCTCAGTCATGCAGGGTCTAAGCTGAGGGCTGTTTGCATTTTGCTTTGTTTTTTCACTTTGTCCCCGTCTTGGGCCTGGTTTCCCCATTAATACCCTCATACTTCAACTCTCTGGAAATTGGGTGGATTGAGAAGATCAACCAAACCCATTTGAATTCTTCAGAAATGTTTTAGCCTGACTACCTTCATTCCAGGTTCCGAGTTCCTAAGGAACACATCCTAGGGCAGAGGATAAATGCTGATGTTTTACCTTGTGGCAAAACCCCAGGGCAGAGAAAGTGAGAAGGATGGGAAGCAATATGAAGGGGTCCTGATCAATGTGGGATGCAGATCAGTAAGGAGCGGTGATCAGTAGTGAGCAGTCCAGAGGTGGAGCCAACCACCTGGCAGGTGTGTCCACTGGCCCAGAGTGTGCAGACCCGCTCCAGGAAGAGCCTGAGCCTGGAAACTGCCCATCGTCCGGCAGGGTGGAGGTGGATCCTGATCCCACATCTGGCTCCCTCTGTCCCTGCCTTCCTTTGTCCAAATTTCCAAGTACACTCTTCTTTGTAGGAATACAGGATAATATTGTAAAGAAAGATATTTCTGAATTCTGGAGTACACTCTTCTTTGTAGGAAAGGAGACAAAAACAATATTCTTTAATAAGAAGCACTGGGAGTGATATCGTGTTGTCACAGCTGACATTGGCCTCCCTGGCGGCTCCACAGGAAAGAATCCTCCTGCCGAGCAGGAGGCGTGGGTGCCATCTCCGGGTCGGGAAGGTCCCCTAGAGCAGGAAATGGCAACTCGATCCAGTGTTCCTGCCCAGGCAGTCCCACAGACAGAGGAGCCTGGCGGCCGGCGGCCCATGGGCCACAAAGAACTGGACAGGACTGAGTGACTAAGAGCACACACGCGCACGGAGACTGATGAACCTCCTGCCCCAGGGCACGCTCGTGACAGCAAGCTTAGCGACTAGACAACAACTATCTGATCATAAATCTCCCTCAGTCTTTGGCACGTGCCCTTCATCCTTGAGAACTTTGAGAAGAAATGAGACCGCCTCTCAGAGCCGTGGAGTCAATGGACCAAACAAGACGGGAGTGGGGCTCAGTCATGCAGGGTCTAAGCTGAGGGCTGTTTGCATTTTGCTTTGTTTTTTCACTTTGTCCCCGTCTTGGGCCTGGTTTCCCCATTAATACCCTCATACTTCAACTCTCTGGAAATTGGGTGGATTGAGAAGATCAACCAAACCCATTTGAATTCTTCAGAAATGTTTTAGCCTGACTACCTTCATTCCAGGTTCCGAGTTCCTAAGGAACACATCCTAGGGCAGAGGATAAATGCTGATGTTTTACCTTGTGGCAAAACCCCAGGGCAGAGAAAGTGAGAAGGATGGGAAGCAATATGAAGGGGTCCTGATCAATGTGGGATGCAGATCAGTAAGGAGCGGTGATCAGTAGTGAGCAGTCCAGAGGTGGAGCCAACCACCTGGCAGGTGTGTCCACTGGCCCAGAGTGTGCAGACCCGCTCCAGGAAGAGCCTGAGCCTGGAAACTGCCCATCGTCCGGCAGGGTGGAGGTGGATCCTGATCCCACATCTGGCTCCCTCTGTCCCTGCCTTCCTTTGTCCAAATTTCCCCCTTTTGGGGGGTGAGCCCTCAGGCTTCAGGATTGCATCGCATGGCCCTGCAGCCGCCACCAGGAGCAAAGGCCCCTGCTTCCCCATGCCGCCACCAAAGCACTGAGTTCCATCTGAGGTCGGAAGTGGCAGAAGTCCCAGAGACCTGGTGGGCACAGCTCATCTGAGACAGGCAGCAGAGATACAAGGTCGCCCGGGCTGGTCAGCCAGGGGGGCGGGGGAAGCAAGGTGGGCCGCTGAAGGTGTGCGAGGCAAGGAGGCCAAGAGGAAGCGAGGGGCAGGGGAAGGGCCTGGGCGGCACTGCCTTTGACAGAGTGGACGTTTTGCTGTGGTTACCTTGTCAATCCCGACCCCTCACCATGGCCGAGGGGACAGTTGACGAAGACTGGGACGCCGGATGGGTGTCTGCTGAAACAGAAGCAGTGCGGCTGAGAGCTGGCTCCACCATGTTAGTAGACCACTTGGTGATTTCTGTTAAATCTAAACGTGCCCCCCCAAGTAACGTCCAGACGTATTCCCAGTTGAGATTTGTGTATGTATACATTAAAAGGCATGTATGAGAGTGTGCACACTAGCTTTATTCTTAATGTCGCCAAACTGGAAACCACGCAGTGTCGACCAAGAGAATGGATGGATTATGAAATAAACAGTGAAAAGCTACATAGCAATAAAGGAAAAAACCAACTCCCAAGACTTCCCAAAACATGGAGGAACCTCAGAGATATGTTGTTAGGACCAGAAAGCCATGCACAAAATTGCCTATGATAGAATTCCATTTATAACCAAACCCATTTGGTTCCAAAGTTCCTAAGGAACACATCCTAGGGCAGAGGATAAATGCTGATGTTTTACCTTGTGGCAAAACCCCAGGGCAGAGAAAGTGAGAAGGATGGGAAGCAATATGAAGGGGTCCTGATCAATGTGGGATGCAGATCAGTAAGGAGCGGTGATCAGTAGTGAGCAGTCCAGAGGTGGAGCCAACCACCTGGCAGGTGTGTCCACTGGCCCAGAGTGTGCAGACCCGCTCCAGGAAGAGCCTGAGCCTGGAAACTGCCCATCGTCCGGCAGGGTGGAGGTGGATCCTGATCCCACATCTGGCTCCCTCTGTCCCTGCCTTCCTTTGTCCAAATTTCCCCTTTGGGGAGTGAGCCCTCAGGCTTCAGGATTGCATCGCATGGCCCTGCAGCCGCCACCAGGGGAGCAAAGGCCCCTGCTTCCCCATGCCGCCACCAAAGCACTGAGTTCCATCTGAGGTCGGAAGTGGCAGAAGTCCCAGAGACCTGGTGGGCACAGCTCATCTGAGACAGGCAGCAGAGATACAAGGTCGCCCGGGCTGGTCAGCCAGGGGGGCGGGGGAAGCAAGGTGGGCCGCTGAAGGTGTGCGAGGCAAGGAGGCCAAGAGGAAGCGAGGGGCAGGGGAAGGGCCTGGGCGGCACTGCCTTTGACAGAGTGGACGTTTTGCTGTGGTTACCTTGTCAATCCCGACCCCTCACCATGGCCGAGGGGACAGTTGACGAAGACTGGGACGCCGGATGGGTGTCTGCTGAAACAGAAGCAGTGCGGCTGAGAGCTGGCTCCACCATGTTAGTAGACCACTTGGTGATTTCTGTTAAATCTAAACGTGCCCCCCCAAGTAACGTCCAGACGTATTCCCAGTTGAGATTTGTGTATGTATACATTAAAAGGCATGTATGAGAGTGTGCACACTAGCTTTATTCTTAATGTCGCCAAACTGGAAACCACGCAGTGTCGACCAAGAGAATGGATGGATTATGAAATAAACAGTGAAAAGCTACATAGCAATAAAGGAAAAAACCAACTCCCAAGACTTCCCAAAACATGGAGGAACCTCAGAGATATGTTGTTAGGACCAGAAAGCCATGCACAAAGTATTGCCTATGATAGAATTCCATTTATATGGAATTCAAGAGGGTCATAATTGTGGCAGTCTTTTGGAGAGGTGAGAGTGTTAGCTGCTCAGTTTCATCCAGCTCTTTGTGACGTGGTGGACTGTGGCCCACCAGACGCCTCTGTCCACGGGATTTTTCAGGCAAGAATATGGAGTGGGTAGCCATTTCCTTCTCCGTGGGATCTTCCTGACCCAGGGATCAAACTCATGTCTCCCACATTGCAGGCATATTCTTTACCATCTGAGCCACCAGGGAAGCCCTGGTCCTCTAGGAAAGGGGACAATGGGAGCTTCTGGAAAGAGCCGTGTTTTATGTTTTGATCTGTAAAGCAGCTATATGGATGAACACACATACATAGGCTCACCTTGGCTGTGCATTTCTCGTCTCTCTTCTCTGTTGTATCTAAGCTACAACTTAATTACACACACACCAAGCCTCTCCCTTCCTGAGATTCTGTGAAGCAAATCTCAACTATTATGAAAACATATAGATACAGAGCATCAAAACCCACAGTTTTGAGGATTTGTCCATTAAAATCTTTTGTTTAGGAGACATAGAAGAAGTTTGTCCTCCGTGGAATTTGTAGACACTCCAAGAAAGGGTTTTCAGCAACTGGAAAAGGGGCAGCCCGTTGTCTTCTTCCAGCCCCAGAAGCCTCACAGCTACAATTAAAATAGTGAATTATCAGAGGGAGAGCCAACATTTAGATCAAAACACAAGCCACCAGATGGATCAGATAAACTGCTAAGAGACATTTTCTTTCTGCACCAAGAAAAATGATGAGAGGAAAAAACTGCCTCACAAAGAAAACACAGAAGGATGACAAAGCTTTAGTCCAGCGAAAAGATCAGCATTCATGTCCCCAGTGTGATAAGAGAAGGATCTCGGGGAGAATTGCAATGAACAGAGGGGACAACGGCCTCGAGGAGGAGGCAGGCAAACAAAGGCAAGGAAGAAAGAGGGCCTCTTACGAAAGGGCCAAACATAAAAAAAAAGGAGAGAAACCCACGACCTGCAACAAGCCTCTGAGGAAGGGGAGTCATGAGGAAAGAAGGCTTGAAAAATAAAAATGAAGATGAAAAGGAAGGGGTGAAATAGCACGAGAAAAGGGACTAGCCAGTTGCTCAAACAGACTGGGAAATGGGACTTTCAGGGGCAGAGGGGCAGGGCCCCCTGGGACCCCTGTGGCCAGGATGGTCCTGGCAGGTCCAGCCCAGGAGGTCCACAGAGATGACCAGAGTGCGGCGTGGATCCTGCGGTCCTGGGGTGAGCCCTGGGGCGCCGAGAAGATGGTTCTCCCTCTTGGTAAGAGCTACTGCGCTTTGGCTTGGGGTCTGCAGGGCGCTGTCTTCTGCTGATCAAGGCTGAAAGCGTGAGTCTGACTGACCTGGCGTCGGGAGTGTCTCCTCATACCACAGAGCAAGGGGGTGCAGAGTCAGACACCTGGGCGTGGCCGGTCCTGCGACGGCCCCGGTAGCCTGTTGTCTCTCTTTGAGCCTCAGCTTCCGCCGCTGCACGTGGAGAATGGGGCTCTTTCAGTCTGTCCTTTGTGTGGATTGATCTGAAAGAAAGACTCCCTCCAACACAAAGCCCTGTAGACATTTTCCAAGTTATCGTTACGACCAGGCGTGTTACTGAAGGACGTTGCATGGGGGCGTCTGACCCCTCGCGTATAAAGTCAAAGGGGAGAAGTGTGGTCGTTGCGTAGGGACCTGTTGGGCTGCATGTTCCACCACAGGGGAGGTGCTGGCCTCTGGGTCTGAGCGGTAAGCCCCTGGACCCAGCCCACGTCAGCCCCGGTGATGGAGGGGCGTGGCTGCCCGTGGAATGCGAGAGGGCTGAGCGCCCCGCTCTGTGTCGGCTGGAGGCATCACCCAGAGTTGTGCCTGCCTGGTGCATTTTGGAGAACTGCAACAGTAAAAACAACAACACAACAGAACTGATTAATTACTGCAAACGCTGTTTGGGGGAAAAAGAGAAAAGTTGTTGTCCTATTATATTTCTGAAGAGTGAGCCTTTTATTGCTTCTTCAAATTGCTCCCTGGAAAGTACTTTCATTTTCTAATTGTTCATAAATTTACTGACAGGTGGTTACACAGTAGGTGTAACATCGTTATTTTCGTTTTATTATATACACTGTTTTAACGAGAAAATCTGGAAGGGCCGGGTACCATACATCACCCGAGGTACCCTGGAAACACGTGGGTGGGCGGGCACAGCCTGGGGCTGCCGCTGTTCACGTATGCCTGGGGCCAGCTTCCCTCGCGTGGGGACCATCTGGACAGCTGTGACTGGTTAGGACACTAACGTGGGGCAGGTAAATCATTCTTCCATAGTGACTCTATTGCTTGAAATAAAATTTAGATTTTTTTTTTTTCATTTTCACCGAATGATTTGTCCCAAGCATTCCTTACCAAGAACAAAACAAACTTCAGAGTTTGTATATACTGAAAAGTTGGTATTTGATGATTGCTAGTTGTGCTGGACAGATTGCTCATTTCGATTTAATATATATTGGTGCCCGCACTGTTACAGACCGCAAACTCAATAAAGCCCAGCGTCCCTTCAACGTTGTTTAGCCCAACTGTAGCACTTAGCATTTTGGCTACATTATTCGCAGGCACTCAACAAATATTTGCAATTTACTGTTCAACTGTTGTTCATAATTTATTTGCAAGGCTGAACCTATCAATTAAGAAAACTAGCCTCTCATGGAAATAATAACCTTATGATTTACACGAAGGCAGCGGCAGGCCAGTGAGTTCAGGAGCAGGTTCACGTGTCTAGGAGACCCGAGGCAGCGGAGAGAGCTCACGTAATTGGTTTCCGCCCCAGCTTGTAGGAACCCTCGTCTCAAGGTCACCATTAGCATCCGAGTAGCTGCTGCGGCTCTTGGCACACTGGGCCCTCAGCGGCTGTGGCACTCCGCTCCTGCTGGCAGCTCTCCTGTTTCTGTGGGGGCCCCCCTCTCCACCCTCCTCGTGCCCCGGCCACGCCTTCCTGACCCTGGAGGGCGGGTTCCTGTCTCGTCTCAGAGAGAGTTCAGAGGAGTCGTCAAGGGAAAGCGAGCACGTGAGACACGGGTCCGGAGCCGCCCTGGTTTCTTGGGCCAGTGGGTTATGTAGGGTGTAGCAATGGAGGGGTGGAATATTCACGGGAGAAGGAGGTGTTTCAAGTCTGATTCTCTGGTGTCATCACAGCTCCATCTTCTCCAGGGGAAAAGAGACTTTTGTCCTTACTTAGCCTTGATGGGATGTGTCATGGCCTCAGGGTGTCATGGGAACTTCTTATATGCAAAGCTAGTGTTTTGGGAATGAGTGCGCAGTGAGGCGCGGGTTCCATTCAGATGCTGCAGATTCTTGCGATTTTCCACCTTTTGCCTGGGGCTCGAGCTTCCTCGCGTGGGGACCATCTGGACAGCTGTGACTGGTTAGGACACTAACGTGGGGCAGGTAAATCATTCTTCCATAGTGACTCTATTGCTTGAAATAAAATTTAGATTTTTTTTCATTTTCACCGAATGATTTGTCCCAAGCATTCCTTACCAAGAACAAAACAAACTTCAGAGTTTGTATATACTGAAAAGTTGGTATTTGATGATTGCTAGTTGTGCTGGACAGATTGCTCATTTCGATTTAATATATATTGGTGCCCGCACTGTTACAGACCGCAAACTCAATAAAGCCCAGCGTCCCTTCAACGTTGTTTAGCCCAACTGTAGCACTTAGCATTTTGGCTACATTATTCGCAGGCACTCAACAAATATTTGCAATTTACTGTTCAACTGTTGTTCATAATTTATTTGCAAGGCTGAACCTATCAATTAAGAAAACTAGCCTCTCATGGAAATAATAACCTTATGATTTACACGAAGGCAGCGGCAGGCCAGTGAGTTCAGGAGCAGGTTCACGTGTCTAGGAGACCCGAGGCAGCGGAGAGAGCTCACGTAATTGGTTTCCGCCCCAGCTTGTAGGAACCCTCGTCTCAAGGTCACCATTAGCATCCGAGTAGCTGCTGCGGCTCTTGGCACACTGGGCCCTCAGCGGCTGTGGCACTCCGCTCCTGCTGGCAGCTCTCCTGTTTCTGTGGGGGCCCCCCTCTCCACCCTCCTCGTGCCCCGGCCACGCCTTCCTGACCCTGGAGGGCGGGTTCCTGTCTCGTCTCAGAGAGAGTTCAGAGGAGTCGTCAAGGGAAAGCGAGCACGTGAGACACGGGTCCGGAGCCGCCCTGGTTTCTTGGGCCAGTGGGTTATGTAGGGTGTAGCAATGGAGGGGTGGAATATTCACGGGAGAAGGAGGTGTTTCAAGTCTGATTCTCTGGTGTCATCACAGCTCCATCTTCTCCAGGGGAAAAGAGACTTTTGTCCTTACTTAGCCTTGATGGGATGTGTCATGGCCTCAGGGTGTCATGGGAACTTCTTATATGCAAAGCTAGTGTTTTGGGAATGAGTGCGCAGTGAGGCGCGGGTTCCATTCAGATGCTGCAGATTCTTGCGATTTTCCACTTTCTTGTCTTTTTTCCTCCAGGACAGGTATCATCCCAAAAGTGTGGTTTCCTGACTATCTAGGATACAGGGAATCTTTCTGACCCAGCAATCGAACCCCGGTCTCCCGCATTGCAGGCAAATTCTCTACCATCGGAGCCGTTGGGGAAGCCCCATCTGGAGGTGTCTGTTCCCTTGTCTGCTCAAAGGCTCCCACTGTCTTTGGTCAGCAGTGTTTTAAGTCCACATTTCTAGTATTTTTAAGTTTCCTGAGTCCTTTTTTTCCTAATATTTGAAACCAGTGCCTGAAGACAGGTCAGTGCTCCTTACCAAGATTCCCCCCACTCCTCTGCTTTTCCTTCTGCCTCCCTTGTCTCCGTCTCTGTTTCACAAGACCTCATGGTTACCTTGCGGTGTTGTGTGAAGTTGTATGAGCACTCGGAGAGGTCCCAGGAGAGCTCATGCAGGCTTTGACGTGGAGCAGGCGCGTGCAGAGTTACGCATTCTACTAATAGAAAGTCCTCCATGATCTGAGCGGGGTTGGATCACCTGTCAGCTTGTCTCCTCTTCCACTGGCTCTAAGATCAGCCAGGCTCCTGTCCTGCTCCCGGGTCCCTGCCATGACCTTCACGTCTGGGAGCCAAGGCAGGAACCCTGGTGGTACCTGCCCTGCTCATGCCCCCAGGAGGCAGATCGGGTGGTCCCTGTTGGGGAAACAAACCCTCATGAGATCGGAAGGTAAATACGGTGCCCTTCCTGTGAGCTGCCACAGCTCATATACCCTCTGCTGCATGAGGACCCACGTGCACGTATGTAATCACTGCGTAGTGTTCTGTCTGGTCGGATTTTGGAGTCAGACACTGGGCCATGCGTCTCTGTGAGCCCGGCGCCTCACTGGGACCTGGCGCTGGGGAGGGCCAGCAGTTGTGTGTGACGTGAGCACTGCACGGGGCCACGGCCGCGCCGGCAGGCGTCTGCCCAAGTCCTAGCTGTGGCCATCCTCAGGTGTCCTCATGGCTATTGGAAATGCCCCCAACTGAAGGGGCAAGCTGAAGTGGTAAGCTGTCTTCTCCCTGCAAATTGGGAACAGTTCTCCCAGAGCACGTACTGTGTTGTATTTTATTTAGGTGTTTTGTTATCTGTCTCCATTTGTTTTCTTTGGCAAGCATTCGTTGAGCTTCTTCTGCAAGGAAGACACCAGGTTCTGTATAGTTACTTTCTTTAAAGGCCTTGGTATAGACTTTGGTACAAATAAATGCATCAATAGACAGTGCATCTCAGGCATCTTAATTCAGGTTTGAGCAGAGAGTAATGGGGTCCGGAAAAGAAAACCGGCACCCTCTTATAGAAATAGCTGGGAACATTTTAAAGAAAGGTTGACACTCTGATTCTGGAAGAGTGATTAGGAATAAGCCCAACGGACAGGGAAGAAGAGCCATGGCAGGCTTGGCCGTGTGGAAGAGCACGGCCTGTTTGAGGAACTCTATGGAGCTCCGCAGGCAGGGGCATATGGGGCGCGATAAAGCCGGACTGAAAGGCAAAAGTCAGATGCCGTGGGGAACTCAATACACAGATAAGGATTTGGAAACCACAGAAGGATTTTCTGCTGGGAGAAAAATATGATTAATGTCACTAGATTTTGATTTTAAAAAATACGTACTTTATCGTGAAAGCAGATAAAGTGTAGCAGAAGATATGGGAAAGGCCTGGTAAAAAAATGAAAAATCAGCTTATCTATACGTCTGGGAGCCAAGGCAGGAACCCTGGTGGTACCTGCCCTGCTCATGCCCCCAGGAGGCAGATCGGGTGGTCCCTGTTGGGGAAACAAACCCTCATGAGATCGGAAGGTAAATACGGTGCCCTTCCTGTGAGCTGCCACAGCTCATATACCCTCTGCTGCATGAGGACCCACGTGCACGTATGTAATCACTGCGTAGTGTTCTGTCTGGTCGGATTTTGGAGTCAGACACTGGGCCATGCGTCTCTGTGAGCCCGGCGCCTCACTGGGACCTGGCGCTGGGGAGGGCCAGCAGTTGTGTGTGACGTGAGCACTGCACGGGGCCACGGCCGCGCCGGCAGGCGTCTGCCCAAGTCCTAGCTGTGGCCATCCTCAGGTGTCCTCATGGCTATTGGAAATGCCCCCAACTGAAGGGGCAAGCTGAAGTGGTAAGCTGTCTTCTCCCTGCAAATTGGGAACAGTTCTCCCAGAGCACGTACTGTGTTGTATTTTATTTAGGTGTTTTGTTATCTGTCTCCATTTGTTTTCTTTGGCAAGCATTCGTTGAGCTTCTTCTGCAAGGAAGACACCAGGTTCTGTATAGTTACTTTCTTTAAAGGCCTTGGTATAGACTTTGGTACAAATAAATGCATCAATAGACAGTGCATCTCAGGCATCTTAATTCAGGTTTGAGCAGAGAGTAATGGGGTCCGGAAAAGAAAACCGGCACCCTCTTATAGAAATAGCTGGGAACATTTTAAAGAAAGGTTGACACTCTGATTCTGGAAGAGTGATTAGGAATAAGCCCAACGGACAGGGAAGAAGAGCCATGGCAGGCTTGGCCGTGTGGAAGAGCACGGCCTGTTTGAGGAACTCTATGGAGCTCCGCAGGCAGGGGCATATGGGGCGCGATAAAGCCGGACTGAAAGGCAAAAGTCAGATGCCGTGGGGAACTCAATACACAGATAAGGATTTGGAAACCACAGAAGGATTTTCTGCTGGGAGAAAAATATGATTAATGTCACTAGATTTTGATTTTAAAAAATACGTACTTTATCGTGAAAGCAGATAAAGTGTAGCAGAAGATATGGGAAAGGCCTGGTAAAAAAATGAAAAATCAGCTTATCTATATGAATAGGTTTTCCTCTTGGAAATAATGATCTGCTAAGGGCATCTTGACATGGCCTAAATAAACGAGTCTACCAGAAAAAGTAGCCGTGAGTCTAGGATTCAAATAAACTGGTTCTTGGCTGCATGACGTGAGACGCACGGGCTTCCTGGCGGCCCCATGGTAAAGAGTCTGCCCGCAGTGCGGGAGACGGGGGTTCAGTCCCTGGTCGGGGAGAGCCCTGGAGAAGGGAGTGGCTATCCCTTCCAGGAGCCATGCCTGGTGAGCGCCACAGATAGCGGAGCCTGGCGGGCTGCAGTCCATGGGGTCGCGGAGTCAGACAGGACTGAGCAACTGACCCCTTCACTTTCATCATATATACTCATATGTATGTATATAGAGAAAGGATTACTGATGAAGCTGCCTAAATTCTGGATTATGTACTTTTTTACATTTTTTCCTTTTCTATGAATAGCTGACATACAGAACATTTTAAAGGGAACATATGCACATATATAGTCACTCTTTAAAAACAGCCCTTTTATGATGTATTCAAATGATGAAACATCACACCTGCCAACACTGAAAGGCTATAAATAGAGAGTGAAGCATAAATCTAGAAAGAAAAATAAGCAGATCCATGATATATCTGTTGCAATTAGGAGGGTATTTTGGTGTCAGACTACAGAGGAATGGTTATTGAATTGCTTAAATAACTCAGCAACAGGAAATATAGGATACCTAAATGACCAGAAAAATATACTCTATATCAATTGTAAGAATTACTGTGACAGCAATGTGAATGATGTAATAAGTCTACCATCCCAAGTGAACTGATTAGATTTCCTCAATCTGTAGGTAAGATGTTAAGTGTCCTGTAAGAGGGGAAAAAGATTGCAAACCAAGTGAATGCAGTGGTCTCGACAGCAGAGAGGCTGGGGGTGGTATTACACTCGGGATTCCTGGTCTGAAATGCTTGTGCTTCAGGTAGGAAGCACCTCCCGTGCACTCGCTGTGTAAGTGCTCACAGCCCGGGTCGAGCACCTGCTGAACCGTCCAGCCCTGCCTGGCTGTGGAGACGTGGCTGTGGGTCAGGCGTGGCCTCCGCGCTTCGGAGGTTCACACGGTGGCGGTGGAGACAGACGTGGGACCTAGGCAGCTACGGTCACAGCTGAGCTACGGTTGTGTTCAAGCATGTGTCCCGGCTACCTGGAGGTGGGGCCTCTCTGATGTGCTCATAGAGGTCTTCCCACGGTGGACAGGGCCCATCCTGCTGGCTGCATCCTGGCAACAGTCTCCGTAGAGAGAGCAGTGTGGGACGTCACCGCCGTGATCCAGGCCTGCACCAGCCCAGGAGCGCCTGAGGAATGAGCTGCCTGCCCTCCGGGAGCATCCAGTGGGAGGAGGGGCTAGTGCCTACCAGACAAACAGCCTTGGGTCAAATCCCATCAGAGTTCATCCTGTAACTGTCTCTGGGAGTAGACATTTGATAAGAATAAGATGGTTCTTTAAACAGAGATGACCCGGGCATCCAGCCGTAGGTTAACAAGTAGTATTTGGAAAAGATGATGGTTATTATGGAAAAAGGAATTACAGAGAAAGACAGTTATAATGTAGGTTGGAGACTTGGACTAGATATAAAAGAAAATAGGGGGCCACTTAGAAATTTGCAAGCAGGTGAGTGGCCTGAGAAATGCAGTGTTTAAAGACTAGTCTGCCCCAGATATTCAAAAGAGCTGGGGGTAGAGGGGAGACAGGAGTCGGGAGTGTCTCTTGGGAGGGCGTTGCTGTCACTGTGAGGAAAGTAGGTGGCAGGGGGACCTGAAAGAGAGGTGAGCAGAGGAGGGTGGAGAGAGAAACGCTGGGTACATTCCACAGGGAAGAGAGACCAGAGTGGACCCTTGTTTGGATACAGAGCTTAGGAGAAAAGTGTCATTGTAGGATTTGGAAACTATGCAGAAAATATACTTTCCAGATTCTATTTGCTATATAAAGAAATTTGAGAAGGGCATTTTTTAATTTTATTGAAGTAAATTTGATTTACAGTGTTGTATTAGTTCCTGCTGTAAGGCAAAATGATTCAGATGTATATATATTTATATACACACACACACATGTATACACACATATGTTTTGTGTGCTGAGTTGGTCAGTCATGTCTGACTGTGTCCTCGTGGACTATAGCTTGTCAGGTTCCTCTGTCTGTGGAGGTTCCCAGGCAGGGATGCTAAGTGGGTTGCCATTTTCTACTCCATGCAGTCTTCCCAAACCAGAGATCTAACCGATGTCTCTTGCACTGGCAGGTAGAGTCTTCACTACTGCACCCCCTGGAACTCCTGTACATATATATGTATATACATGTGCACATACATATGAATAGTCTTATTTCATATTCTTTTACATAATGGTTTATCACAAGGTACTGAATATAATTCCCTGTGCTACACAGTAGGACCTGTTGTTCATCCATTTATACATAGTAGTTTGCATCTGCTAATCCGTCTCCTGAGGGAAGGGTGATTCTGTTAACAGATGTATTAGCTCTGTCTTGATTTTCTGCATGCTGATGCTTTGCATCTGGGGTCTGGCTGGCCCTGGAGGGACTGCCCCTCTCAGGATTGACCGCTTCCCAGAGATAATAGCTAACTTGTCAACAAGCAGGCACACCTTTCCTGTGCAAACCAACCTCTCCAGAGCCAAGCTCCCTACCACCTCCTTTCCCAGGACTTCCTGCTCAGGGCTCCTCTCTCACAGCCCTGAGCACCATGGGGCCAGGTACCCGCCCACCCGGAGGGCAGCCACACGCCAGCCCCCATGGGACTTATTTAGCCTGGCCAATCCCAAACCGTGCCTGCCCTGCCTCATCTTGCCCACAGCTTCCACACTCGCTTCACCTCCTGAGTGACTCTGGCCCTCTCCCACTTGACCTCCTTGCTGTGCTCCACCCCCATTTCTAGAGATTTGCAAGTTTAGTAAACATCTTCCTTCCAGACATTGGGGTATTGGATAAACAAAAAGGGTGTCATTGTAGGATTTGGAAACTATGCAGAAAATATACTTTCCAGATTCTATTTGCTATATAAAGAAATTTGAGAAGGGCATTTTTTAATTTTATTGAAGTAAATTTGATTTACAGTGTTGTATTAGTTCCTGCTGTAAGGCAAAATGATTCAGATGTATATATATTTATATACACACACACACATGTATACACACATATGTTTTGTGTGCTGAGTTGGTCAGTCATGTCTGACTGTGTCCTCGTGGACTATAGCTTGTCAGGTTCCTCTGTCTGTGGAGGTTCCCAGGCAGGGATGCTAAGTGGGTTGCCATTTTCTACTCCATGCAGTCTTCCCAAACCAGAGATCTAACCGATGTCTCTTGCACTGGCAGGTAGAGTCTTCACTACTGCACCCCCTGGAACTCCTGTACATATATATGTATATACATGTGCACATACATATGAATAGTCTTATTTCATATTCTTTTACATAATGGTTTATCACAAGGTACTGAATATAATTCCCTGTGCTACACAGTAGGACCTGTTGTTCATCCATTTATACATAGTAGTTTGCATCTGCTAATCCGTCTCCTGAGGGAAGGGTGATTCTGTTAACAGATGTATTAGCTCTGTCTTGATTTTCTGCATGCTGATGCTTTGCATCTGGGGTCTGGCTGGCCCTGGAGGGACTGCCCCTCTCAGGATTGACCGCTTCCCAGAGATAATAGCTAACTTGTCAACAAGCAGGCACACCTTTCCTGTGCAAACCAACCTCTCCAGAGCCAAGCTCCCTACCACCTCCTTTCCCAGGACTTCCTGCTCAGGGCTCCTCTCTCACAGCCCTGAGCACCATGGGGCCAGGTACCCGCCCACCCGGAGGGCAGCCACACGCCAGCCCCCATGGGACTTATTTAGCCTGGCCAATCCCAAACCGTGCCTGCCCTGCCTCATCTTGCCCACAGCTTCCACACTCGCTTCACCTCCTGAGTGACTCTGGCCCTCTCCCACTTGACCTCCTTGCTGTGCTCCACCCCCATTTCTAGAGATTTGCAAGTTTAGTAAACATCTTCCTTCCAGACCATCATCCTCATGTACAGAGTCTTGCCATCCGGATCAAAGCAAGTCCCAGGTGCCTGCTTGAAACAGCGCACTGCATATGCAGCTGATAACTCTTGTCCAGGTAGCCTGCCTGCTCAGAAGAACCTGGAACCCTATGAGAACTTTCATGTCTAACTCATTGCTTTCCCTTGCCGCTTGTACTGCAGGCAACTTTGAAGAGGCTGGGGGTTTGAGTCCAGACCACCAGAAAAGCAAATGTTACAATAAAGCAATTCACACAAGTGTTTTGTTTCCCAGTGCATGTAAAAGTCGGCTTGCCCGGTGGCTCCGTGGCAAAGAATCCGCCTGCGGTGCAGGAGATGCGGGAGACACGGGTTTCATCCCTGGGTGGGGAGGATGCCCCAGAGGAGGGGACCACAGCCCACGCCTGTGTTCCTGCCTGGGGATGCCCTGGAGAGAGGGAGCAACTAACACTTTCACTTTCAGTGTAGTTTTGTCTGCACTAATGGTGTCTTTATTATATATACAAATAGGGATTATTCTGAAGATAATTTAAAAATTAGCAACAAAATTCTGCTGCATAACCACTCGTCCTGACTACACCAACAGATACCTTTTAAACTGTCAGAAACACCTTAAAATGATTTTTTTCATTGCTTTATTTCGCTTTTTCTTAATTGGCACCCGCTGCAGCATTGAATTCGTCACTTTCTTCAGTTTATGTTATCTTTGCTCTGCAGAAAGTTGTCCTGTTTAAAACCAAATTTAACGGTTAAGAAAACTGGAAAAAATTATCGACTGCAAATACATCAAGCATAGGGTAAACATTGTCGTTCTCCAAATAGACAGTGACGATTGATTTAAGGAAAGTAAAAGACACTCATAAAATGAAAACAAGAATAGATATTTTAAAATAAGATGAAATCATTGACCAGATTTGTACACAACAATAAACTAATTCTTTCAGAAATGTATTACACATTAAAGTCCCATTTTTCTTTTTCCTTTTTAGGTAAGAAATAGATTTATTCAGATTTAGAGAAAGCACATTCCACAGAGTATGGGCCGTGGTAGAGCAAATCCAGCGACTCCAAAACGTGGTGTTCTTAGGTTTTATGGGCTGGGTAATTCCATATGCTAATGAGTGAGAGGATTATTCCTGCTCTTTTAGGGAAGGGGTAGAACTGTCAGGCTCCTCTGGGTGTGTCATTTAGCTTGCTGACAGAGGATCAAGGTCTAGTCTGCCATCTTGGACCCATTTGATTCTAATGGGTTTATGCTGTGTCCTTGTGCTATGTCATTCTCTTCAAAAATTGTGCCCTGCCCCTTTCCCTCCTAGCCCTTACATTCCCCCCCAAGAGATTTTACTCCCATATTCTCTTGGGAGGCAGAAGGGCGAAGGTCCGTCTTCTGTAATTGCTTCAAGCCTGAGCATGGGCGTTGACCCTGCCTATCAGGGAGTAAAAATCTCTTGAGTACCTGATTTAGGGGCCCCAGGGCAGGGCAGCCCCTAGTTTTAGTCCAGCCACGCCTGTGTTCCTGCCTGGGGATGCCCTGGAGAGAGGGAGCAACTAACACTTTCACTTTCAGTGTAGTTTTGTCTGCACTAATGGTGTCTTTATTATATATACAAATAGGGATTATTCTGAAGATAATTTAAAAATTAGCAACAAAATTCTGCTGCATAACCACTCGTCCTGACTACACCAACAGATACCTTTTAAACTGTCAGAAACACCTTAAAATGATTTTTTTCATTGCTTTATTTCGCTTTTTCTTAATTGGCACCGCTGCAGCATTGAATTCGTCACTTTCTTCAGTTTATGTTATCTTTGCTCTGCAGAAAGTTGTCCTGTTTAAAACCAAATTTAACGGTTAAGAAAACTGGAAAAAATTATCGACTGCAAATACATCAAGCATAGGGTAAACATTGTCGTTCTCCAAATAGACAGTGACGATTGATTTAAGGAAAGTAAAAGACACTCATAAAATGAAAACAAGAATAGATATTTTAAAATAAGATGAAATCATTGACCAGATTTGTACACAACAATAAACTAATTCTTTCAGAAATGTATTACACATTAAAGTCCCATTTTTCTTTTTCCTTTTTAGGTAAGAAATAGATTTATTCAGATTTAGAGAAAGCACATTCCACAGAGTATGGGCCGTGGTAGAGCAAATCCAGCGACTCCAAAACGTGGTGTTCTTAGGTTTTATGGGCTGGGTAATTCCATATGCTAATGAGTGAGAGGATTATTCCTGCTCTTTTAGGGAAGGGGTAGAACTGTCAGGCTCCTCTGGGTGTGTCATTTAGCTTGCTGACAGAGGATCAAGGTCTAGTCTGCCATCTTGGACCCATTTGATTCTAATGGGTTTATGCTGTGTCCTTGTGCTATGTCATTCTCTTCAAAAATTGTGCCCTGCCCCTTTCCCTCCTAGCCCTTACATTCCCCCCCAAGAGATTTTACTCCCATATTCTCTTGGGAGGCAGAAGGGCGAAGGTCCGTCTTCTGTAATTGCTTCAAGCCTGAGCATGGGCGTTGACCCTGCCTATCAGGGAGTAAAAATCTCTTGAGTACCTGATTTAGGGGCCCCAGGGGCAGGGCAGCCCCTAGTTTTAGTCCATATGGGCTAAAATTCTTACACAGCGTAATCTTGCTGTAGAACGGTTGTTTATAATTGGTTCCTTAGCCTTTTTATGGATCTTCTTGATGATTGGGCATGTTTTATCCCAGCACCAGGGTATAAATATATCTATAAATGACAAAAGACTTAAAGGCATGATCAAACATCTGATTACAGTGTACGATAAAGGTGGGTTACAATAACCAGAATTACAATTACATTTAATGAAGTCCCATTTTTCTTTTTTTTTTAATACTGAAACCGAGTAGCATTATTTTTATTTTAAAAAAACAAAAATTTGCCTCTTTTCATTGGTCCTTCATTTATTTATTTTCATCCATCCTAATTCTTTGGCCTGTGTGGGCCTCCCATCCCAGTGGCCTCTCTCGTTGCAGACTGCCAGCTCTGGGCTCATGCACTCCAGAGCACTGGCTTGTGATTGGACACACCGGTCCAACTGCTCCGCGGTACATGGGATCTTCCCAGGCCAGGGATCGAACCAGCATCCCTTGCACTGCAAGGCGGACTCTTTATCCACTGGACCCCCAGGGAAGCCCTAAAGTCCCATTTTTCAATCATTGCATTGACATTAAAAATTGTGGGAAAGTTATGGTGGTAATGTCACTGTCATAGCTACCAATGGGATGTAAATTAAATAGAAAGCAATTTGCTATTTGCACCCAAGACCACTGAAACATACCATATGTCCACGAAGAGAGTTGTATGAAAGCATTTAAAACAGCCTTACTCATAACAACAAAAAACTGGAAACAATAAATGTACATTAATTGGAGAATAGATAAGCAAATTGTGATCTGTCCATACAATGATATACTACGCAGAAAAATACTTCAGCAGAACGAACTACCAGTATATATATCATGGAGAAATTTTTCTGAAGCTTTAGATTAAGTTAAAGCAGTCAGACAAAGTAGGCATATATTCTTTGAGGCCATACAGATGTCACTTAGATGGGGGAAATTTGTCTGTGGTAATAGAAATAAAAATGCTGACTGCTAATGGAAGAAAGTTATGAGGGGATTTCATGAGGAACTATTTCCTACTTGTTTTAGATGCTTGTTACCTAAGACTACAAATTCTTAAAAATGCATCAAATTATACACTTAAGATCTATGATATGTAAATTTTATCTCAATAAAGTAATCCAAATGAATTTTTAAACGGATTAAATACTTAAATGTTAAAATAAGAAAATACTCTCTAAAGAAAATGTATGCATATGTATACCTAGACTATATGTATAGTTTTAGGCTGTATATTTTTAACCCAAGACAAGAAACCTAAAAACTCCTTTAAAAAGGAAAAAAAAAATCATCTTTGACTTTGTTTATTTAAAAAATTATGACAAAAGTCTTAAAAAGTCAGAAGACCAAGAAGGGAAAAAACTATTTTTAAAAGCATAAGGCATAATGTCTAACAGTAGAACATAGGGAAATGTATCATAGAATATTTGTGAAGAGCACAGGTCAGATCAATACCAGTGTTGTTCGTGGTTCTCTGAACACCCGGACCGTGTCTGGGATGCTAAAGATCTGCCTACTGGAGGGCATGGAGCCCCGTTTGTTTGGGTCTACAGCTTGTGCCAGCTCGTCTCTGGAAACGAACATGGGGCAGTCACATTCGTCTGGGCCAGGCTGCTGGAATGATTTACACCTGCAGCAAGTCCCTCCTGTGAACCCCCCAGGGGAGGGAGCTGGCTTCAGCTGTGAGAACAGAGGGAATCCTGGCTGATGGGCCTCTCGTGCCTGGGGCAGGGTCTCCTGGAGCCCTGGTGGGAACCCCGAGTCCCCTTCCCACAGATTTGCTCATAGGATTGGGAAGAGGGTGAGGCAGGGCTTGAGATGAGATTGGAAATTTGTTAGCTGCCATCAAACCAGTCCATGACATTTTTATACCTCTTTATGATTTAAAACTTTCCTTTGCATTCATTAACTCATTAGACCTTCACAACCCTGCCACCTAAAGAGAACAGGCAAAACCATGTCCGTGTTAAAGAGGAGAACATTGATATTCAGAAAGACAAAGTCATCTTTGTAAGGTCAGATGTCTTTTAAGTAATAAAATGCTACCTTAAGATCTAATGATATGTAAATTTTATTCATGAGGAACTATTTCCTACTTGTTTTAGATGCTTGTTACCTAAGACTACAAATTCTTAAAAATGCATCAAATTATACACTTAAGATCTATGATATGTAAATTTTATCTCAATAAAGTAATCCAAATGAATTTTTAAACGGATTAAATACTTAAATGTTAAAATAAGAAAATACTCTCTAAAGAAAATGTATGCATATGTATACCTAGACTATATGTATAGTTTTAGGCTGTATATTTTTAACCCAAGACAAGAAACCTAAAAACTCCTTTAAAAAGGAAAAAAAAAATCATCTTTGACTTTGTTTATTTAAAAAATTATGACAAAAGTCTTAAAAAGTCAGAAGACCAAGAAGGGAAAAAACTATTTTTAAAAGCATAAGGCATAATGTCTAACAGTAGAACATAGGGAAATGTATCATAGAATATTTGTGAAGAGCACAGGTCAGATCAATACCAGTGTTGTTCGTGGTTCTCTGAACACCCGGACCGTGTCTGGGATGCTAAAGATCTGCCTACTGGAGGCATGGAGCCCCGTTTGTTTGGGTCTACAGCTTGTGCCAGCTCGTCTCTGGAAACGAACATGGGGCAGTCACATTCGTCTGGGCCAGGCTGCTGGAATGATTTACACCTGCAGCAAGTCCCTCCTGTGAACCCCCCAGGGGAGGGAGCTGGCTTCAGCTGTGAGAACAGAGGGAATCCTGGCTGATGGGCCTCTCGTGCCTGGGGCAGGGTCTCCTGGAGCCCTGGTGGGAACCCCGAGTCCCCTTCCCACAGATTTGCTCATAGGATTGGGAAGAGGGTGAGGCAGGGCTTGAGATGAGATTGGAAATTTGTTAGCTGCCATCAAACCAGTCCATGACATTTTTATACCTCTTTATGATTTAAAACTTTCCTTTGCATTCATTAACTCATTAGACCTTCACAACCCTGCCACCTAAAGAGAACAGGCAAAACCATGTCCGTGTTAAAGAGGAGAACATTGATATTCAGAAAGACAAAGTCATCTTTGTAAGGTCAGATGTCTTTTAAGTAATAAAACTGGGACTTAACCAGAGGTCTGTCTCCCTCCGCAGCTCCATCTGTTATTTTCAGTGCATCCTTCTATCCCAGGATAAGACGGCATCGCCTCAGAGGAGTCTCTTCCTGAAGGATTCCGTGATGCTCAGCTTCTGTATCTCTTTCTGTCTTTTTCTGTTTGCCCCCCTTCAGTAATCCTTCTTCTTAGTATAGAGACATATATCTACTGTCGTAACCGCCTTTCCGCTGTCACTTAGCCAAACTATGCAAATCCCACCATCCCCAGCCCTCCACATACGTCCTTCCTTCAGCCAAGCTGTTCTTCAACCCTGGACGCCTTCCAGCTGCTCAGATGGGCCGGGAGGAGCTTCACCCCAGAAGACGTAAAGAAGCGGAACTGTTCAGCCTTCCTCATACACCTGTCAGATACCTAACAATGATGTTCTCACCATACTGAGAAGGGTCTGAGATGGGGGATTTATCTACAGGGCCCTCGGGACAATTAGGTCAGTTCATCAGCAGCCAGATGGTGAGCCCTGAGCTCAACAGGCAGGAAACCTAAGGAAATGGTGGTGTCCCAGCTTTAAAGTGGTCCTAATCTAATCAGAAAACCCGTACAAACAGCAGAAACCATTTTCGGCTGTAAATAACAAAACAGCAACTCTTCGTGGGTGAGGAAGTCTATGAGTATCTTTGCCTTGCCCGAGTTCAGAACTTAAAAGTCAGGCAAGAAGAAGATACAGATAAAAATAACACCTTCATTTCTGATTAAAAAAAAAAAAAATGCATGTAGTCTTGGAAGGGGTTTTGAGGTCTGGGTTCACTTCATGTGTTTTGCTCATCAACCAGTCACCCTCACTCACTGTGACCCTGGCACATGAGCCTGCTTCCAGTCCTTAGGACATTCTGTTTATCTCACAGAGACTGCACATGTTGTTCCTTGTTTGGAATGCTCCTTCTCTCTCCTCTGCTTCACCTGAATCTAGTGGTGACATTGAGTCCTCTACCCATCCTTAGTAAGGACTTACTTTAGTAAGCCTCAGTCTCCCTCTCCTCTGTCTTCCACCAGGTCCTGGTCAAATTTTCTAGCTTCTGTCACCATGGCTTTCATGATTCTAAACATGCACCAGCCACCTTGCCACCATCAGCCTTTGTATCAGCTGTTTCTGATGCCTGGGATGCTCTTCCTCTTGGTGATACTCATGGTTGGCATCACTCAGATCTCCATTGGAACTTGATCAGAGAGACTTTCCACAGCGACCTTGCCTAAAGCGGCCACCTACTCTGTCTTTCTCCTACTACTCTCTTAGTTCTCTGCGGATATTTTTCTTGATGGACTGATTTGATTGATCTCTCCCACTCCACCCCAAATATAAGCTCTGAGAGAGATGAAAATTGTCTGTCATCTTCATCCTGTATTCCTAGTGCCTGGAGCACCAGGCACCTAACGTCTGTTAAGCGAATAAAGGCATTATATATTTGTGAGCAAAAAAAAACTGACTATGGGTAATGTGGTTTATATATTCAGGGAAATGGTCATTCCAGTACTAGAATTGTCCACATCCCCACGCAGAGGGAATGCTGGGAAACTCCCAGCCCCTGGGCCAGGCCTGGCCTTTCTCCTTGCACAGCGCAGGACCTCAGTGCACAGCTGTACTCCCAAAAGTAAGGGAAGGGCTGATATTCCTGCTTGATCTTTCCAAAGTCGTTCATGAGATTACAGTATTCCTCCTTGCCTGGTGGTGAGAGATATTGTGGAAGTGCTGAGAAAAGCCAAGCGGACTCCTCAGATAAATGAGACACCTGTCATCCTGAAGCAGCATCTCGTCCCCAATGCCAGTTAAAAGGGACGTAAACACTCAAGACGGGCATCATCTCACGGGAGAAGTCAGAGGGTGCGTGGGAATCAGGACCCAGAGCCCTTCTGTCTTTTCTCAGTCTGTGGGATTGGTCTTCAGGTGTGAACCATCAGAATTAAAAAGCGGTAGCAGGATTTTCAGACAAACGTGGGGACACAGCCGTGTTTAGGAGAGGGAAAGGCAGGAGGGTTTTCTTGTATGTCCCTTTTCATTAAGGAGATGTTTCTCCCAGTGCTCTCCCTTAGACTCGCCCTCAGGTCCTAATTAAAATCAAGATTTGATGAACTGTCATGTCCTGTGCGCTGCAAGAGAGGCTCAGAACATGGGCTTCTGATATTTGAGCCTCTTGGGAGGAAGGTGGCTCAGGTTGTTGAGAAGGTGGAGGTGCTGGGAACGGCTGCTGAGTAGGTAAGTGACAGTGCCATCCTGGACCACGTGGAAACATTACGCTAAGAACATCCACGGGCCTGAAAATCGCTGCAGAGTGCACACACAGAGATCCTGAGAACTTCATAGGTTTTGAGTTCTCATTACGTTTCTAAAATCAATGACTGTCCAGACTTAACTATTATTGCCATTCTTAGACCTCTGTGCTGGTGGTGCTTGTGGCGAGCGTGGGGTCCTACTTTGGACAGGTGGCTGGAGTATTCATGTGGACCTCAGTGATCAGTTAGTCCTGCCTTCTCTTCTCTAGAGATGTCCAAATCAGGTTCCATAGAATTAAATCACTTTTTTCTACTATCACCTAACTTCTTAGTGAGGACTAGCAGACTCTACACTCGGGGCCAGAATACGAAGTTCTAACTCAGGATAATATGCAACTTAAGAATATAGTACTCTCTTCCATGTATGTAGAAGAAACTCATGTTCGAAGAGGAGCATATTGCTGGAGATCATGGTGGTTCTAAGATCCATACGGTTGTATTTATCTAGTGTCATTTTTAACTGTGAGAAAAGCACTGCCCACAAGTACCGCAAGGTGGAGGCCTCTTCCAGATCAGTATTTGGGTGTAGGATAGCTGATGAGTAATTGTTTAGGAGCCCACCTTTCTCAAAACGTCTCTAAATGCAGAAAACCAGATCCCCCGTCTGAACTCATGGGGACTGCTTATTTTACAGAGGTGATACAATGACTCCTGTCATTGCAGCATGAAGAGGAGGGTAGACTTGCCGAAGTCCTGAGAACACTTTCTTTCCACTCTCAATCCCTTGTTCTTGAGGAAGGAAAAAAGAGACAAACACAAAAATCTTTAGTCAAATGCTGATGAGGCTTAGAAATGATCGATGGTTCATATGAACGAACAGTCTCTGAAGAGCATGATTTGGAAAGAAAAGTGACTCACCTTTTCTTCCAGTAAGTTTTGTCATGATTTTCTTTCTTTCTAAAATGGAGTTTTACTTCAAAGAATAGAAGCAAGAGTTCCTACTGTAGGTCTTGCCTACAGAGACCAAAAAAATACATTGACCAAAATCTGGATGTCAGACACTTAACCTATTATTTTGATAAAGTCCACCTCAAGGAGGATCTCCGGCTGTGCTGTCGTCCACCTTGGTCTTATCAAGAAGCTCTTCCTTGCTCTCAATGGCGGCCCTTTCCCAAGGCGCCTCGTCCCTGTCCTCCCCTGTCTGTCCTTGGAAGCCGAAGCAGAGGTGACTGGATGCAGGAGGCCAGGCCGCCCCTCAGAAGCTCCCCAGACGGAAGCGGCACTGGCACCAGCAGCCTCCAGACCACAGTCACGTTTAGGGGAGAGCATGCGGACGTGGTGCATCTGCACACCTGCTCGCGGTGCACAAACCCCAGGCACGGGTGTCCACTGTTGGCAGCAGTAAGGGGCCCCGAGGCCTGCCTTCTCACACGCAGCTGGGCGTGCCCACAGCTGGGCACCTTCTCCCATCAGTACCTGACTGTGTGTGAGTGTGTGCGCACCCAGTTACCTGTTAGCCATATTCATATTTTTAGGGTCAATGTAAGTGATCTTATTATTTTTTTGATAAAATTATTCTAAATTGTTTGTGGATAAACAATGCTTTGGAAAATTGCTATTTCCTATAAAATCCAGAGTTAAATGAGCCTCTCCAAAACCCTTTCCCATATAGATCTGTTAGGACTTGAAATGCAGAAGGAAAGCAGTTATCTGGGTGATTCAAGGTAAGCATCCCTCATGCCTTGTCTGCCACATTATTCTGGTTTTTAAGCAGAAGAAAGGGCTTCCATTGTCCAGAGCATACAGCTTCAAGTAGCCAGTCCAGTGCAGCCCCCAGAAATATCAAGCAATGGAGCCTCGGTTTAGGATATATTCTGGCAAAGAGAAGTGGATGCATGGCCTCACTGTGATCATATGTCCAGGCAAATAAGCTTTCCATGTAACGCTTCATGACTTGCATTTATTCCGGCTTTTCTCAGGAAAGAAATAGCGGGTGTGAAGCTACAGTGAATTCAGGTTACAGAGCTGTGAGTGGAGAAGAAAAATCTCTGAATAATTTTCTTGACACTGCCTTCAACCCCTTCAGAACCCGTGGTGATAAAGCACTCAAGATTTATTTTAATGTTTAAAAACCCCCACTCTGTGCCTCCAAGAGATGGTAAAGGAATCCCTGGGAGGTTCCGGTATAGTTTATATTTATCAGGTAAAGTGCTGTCTGTTCACTAATAAGCTTCATAAATATTTCTCCCTTCTCCTGAAAGGAACTGAAGAAAGGTCCAATTTTGCAATCTTTAAAAAAAAAGAGAGAGAAAGAGCCAATTTTCAAAGGTTCTAATATAATAGTAGAAAAATGTAGCTGTACTCCTCCCTCCTCCTCGGCAGGAGTGTTTGAAGGTCTTATACTGAAGCCTGCCTTCATCACACACCCCAAGCCACCAGGCACTCAGCACTCAGACGTGTGCTAGACAGTCATGTATTTCTTATCTCTGTAGTTGCTAAACCTAGAAAAAGAATCCAGTTTTTAAACTGGATTTGAAAGCTGATTTCTTCTCATAACTATCTAGGTAGACCTCTCTGTACACAAGACATACAAAATAGCCCTTTAGCGATGTAACTGCTCCGTTCTCAGTCCTGTTTTTTTCTAATCCTAGCCGATTTGTTGTTGCTGTTCAGTGACTCAGTTGTGTCTAGCTCTTTGAGACCCCGTGGGCTGCAGTACACCAGACTTCCCTGTCCTTCACTAGCTCGTGGAGCTTGTTCAAACTCATGTGTCCACTGAGTTGGTGATGCCTCTGTTGCCCCCTTTTCCTCCTTCCTGATGCTTCCAGTGAGTCATCTCTGCGTCAGGCGGCCAAGGTGCTGGAGCTTCCACTTCAGCTTCAGCATCAACCCTTGCAAGGAATAGTTCCCTACGGGCTTCAAGTAGCCAGTCCAGTGCAGCCCCAGAAATATCAAGCAATGGAGCCTCGGTTTAGGATATATTCTGGCAAAGAGAAGTGGATGCATGGCCTCACTGTGATCATATGTCCAGGCAAATAAGCTTTCCATGTAACGCTTCATGACTTGCATTTATTCCGGCTTTTCTCAGGAAAGAAATAGCGGGTGTGAAGCTACAGTGAATTCAGGTTACAGAGCTGTGAGTGGAGAAGAAAAATCTCTGAATAATTTTCTTGACACTGCCTTCAACCCCCTTCAGAACCCGTGGTGATAAAGCACTCAAGATTTATTTTAATGTTTAAAACCCCCCACTCTGTGCCTCCAAGAGATGGTAAAGGAATCCCTGGGAGGTTCCGGTATAGTTTATATTTATCAGGTAAAGTGCTGTCTGTTCACTAATAAGCTTCATAAATATTTCTCCCTTCTCCTGAAAGGAACTGAAGAAAGGTCCAATTTTGCAATCTTTAAAAGAGAGAGAAAGAGCCAATTTTCAAAGGTTCTAATATAATAGTAGAAAAATGTAGCTGTACTCCTCCCTCCTCCTCGGCAGGAGTGTTTGAAGGTCTTATACTGAAGCCTGCCTTCATCACACACCCCAAGCCACCAGGCACTCAGCACTCAGACGTGTGCTAGACAGTCATGTATTTCTTATCTCTGTAGTTGCTAAACCTAGAAAAAGAATCCAGTTTTTAAACTGGATTTGAAAGCTGATTTCTTCTCATAACTATCTAGGTAGACCTCTCTGTACACAAGACATACAAAATAGCCCTTTAGCGATGTAACTGCTCCGTTCTCAGTCCTGTTTTTTTCTAATCCTAGCCGATTTGTTGTTGCTGTTCAGTGACTCAGTTGTGTCTAGCTCTTTGAGACCCCGTGGGCTGCAGTACACCAGACTTCCCTGTCCTTCACTAGCTCGTGGAGCTTGTTCAAACTCATGTGTCCACTGAGTTGGTGATGCTGTCCAACCATCTCAGCCTCTGTTGCCCCCTTTTCCTCCTTCCTGATGCTTCCAGTGAGTCATCTCTGCGTCAGGCGGCCAAGGTGCTGGAGCTTCCATTTCAGCTTCAGCATCAACCCTTGCAAGGAATATCTAGGGTTGAGTTCCTTCAGGATGGACTGGTTTGATCTCCTTGCAGTCCAAGGGCCTCTCAAGAGTCTTCCCCAGCACCACAGTTCAAAAGCATCAGTTCTTTGGCACTTAGCCTTCTTTATGGTCCAGATAATCCTAGCAGATAAGTCTTCTTAAGCCTCAGTTTTGGGAGCAGTCCACCTCCATATTTATGTGCAGTTTTAACCTTAAGTAGGAGAAATATCTGGAATTGTGTGCCAGCCTTTCTCTGAGTTGGGGTCAAGCCAGCCTTGCCGAAGGGTGTTGGGACTGGAACCTCAGTCTAGTGGTGTGGACGCTGCCCTTGGACCTCAGCTTCAAAAAGCGTTTCACCTGTAGCCTCAGTTGCCCACGTTCAGCAGATCTGTGTTCCAAATCTTCCCTCCACTGAACCATGGTATTTTTACCTGTTGCAACGTCTACACTGACAGCTTAGGTTTGCATCTTTGCTCGGATGTTGGTGGCATTTACCTGCCATTTTTCCTCTTACATAGGTGGTTTCCTTCTATTTCCCAAAGGATTTATTGAGTGCCCATGATATTCCAGGTGAATATTAGGCACCAGCAGTCTGCAGGACAGGCACTGCCTGCCCCAGGAGCCACAGTTGTGGATCAGATGCCTATGTTCAGAGTCAAGGATCCAGCATGTGGGTTGGTTTGGTCTGACGGGCATGCTCCAACACATCCAGCCATGGTTGGCTCTGACTCAGGGGAGCCCACTTCGGGAGACTATGATCTGATTTGGAGGCCAGAGGTCTCTCTGTCCTGTCCCCCTCACTGGACATGATGGAGAAGAAGCGCCCAGGTCTTGGGTGCTGCTCATCGGGCAGCCTGGAGTGAAGCATGTCGCAAGGAAGCACATTCATCTTGTGTCTAGCTCTTTGAGACCCCGTGGGCTGCAGTACACCAGACTTCCCTGTCCTTCACTAGCTCGTGGAGCTTGTTCAAACTCATGTGTCCACTGAGTTGGTGATGCTGTCCAACCATCTCAGCCTCTGTTGCCCCCTTTTCCTCCTTCCTGATGCTTCCAGTGAGTCATCTCTGCGTCAGGCGGCCAAGGTGCTGGAGCTTCCACTTCAGCTTCAGCATCAACCCTTGCAAGGAATATCTAGGGTTGAGTTCCTTTAGGATGGACTGGTTTGATCTCCTTGCAGTCCAAGGGCCTCTCAAGAGTCTTCCCCAGCACCACAGTTCAAAAGCATCAGTTCTTTGGCACTTAGCCTTCTTTATGGTCCAGATAATCCTAGCAGATAAGTCTTCTTAAGCCTCAGTTTTGGGAGCAGTCCACCTCCATATTTATGTGCAGTTTTAACCTTAAGTAGGAGAAATATCTGGAATTGTGTGCCAGCCTTTCTCTGAGTTGGGGTCAAGCCAGCCTTGCCGAAGGGTGTTGGGACTGGAACCTCAGTCTAGTGGTGTGGACGCTGCCCTTGGACCTCAGCTTCAAAAGCGTTTCACCTGTAGCCTCAGTTGCCCACGTTCAGCAGATCTGTGTTCCAAATCTTCCCTCCACTGAACCATGGTATTTTTACCTGTTGCAACGTCTACACTGACAGCTTAGGTTTGCATCTTTGCTCGGATGTTGGTGGCATTTACCTGCCATTTTTCCTCTTACATAGGTGGTTTCCTTCTATTTCCCAAAGGATTTATTGAGTGCCCATGATATTCCAGGTGAATATTAGGCACCAGCAGTCTGCAGGACAGGCACTGCCTGCCCCAGGAGCCACAGTTGTGGATCAGATGCCTATGTTCAGAGTCAAGGATCCAGCATGTGGGTTGGTTTGGTCTGACGGGCATGCTCCAACACATCCAGCCATGGTTGGCTCTGACTCAGGGGAGCCCACTTCGGGAGACTATGATCTGATTTGGAGGCCAGAGGTCTCTCTGTCCTGTCCCCCTCACTGGACATGATGGAGAAGAAGCGCCCAGGTCTTGGGTGCTGCTCATCGGGCAGCCTGGAGTGAAGCATGTCGCAAGGAAGCACATTCATCTTCTATAAGGATCACTAGGCCAAGTGATGTACAGTTAGATCTGAGCTAGAACCACTTTAATTTTTTTAAGAATTTTTTTGTGATGTGAACTTTTTAAAAAGTCTTTATTGAGTTAGATACAATATTGTTTCTGTCTTCTGTGTTGGTGCTTTTGGCCACGAGGCTTGTGGGATCTTGGCTTTCCAGCCAGGAATCGAACCTGCACCTCTTTTTTGGGGGTGGTGGTGGCGGGAGTTGGGGAGGGATGGGGCGGGCGGGCCACTTCTTTTGGTGTTTCATTTATCTATTTTCACCCATCTTTGTTCTTTGGCCCGTGTAGGCCTCCCATCACAGTGGCCTCTGTTGTCGCAGAGCACTGGCTTTGGGCGCATGCGCTCCAGAGCTCCAGCTCGGTGATTGGACACATTGGTCCAGCCGTTCTGCGGCACATGGGATCTTCCCAGGCCAGGGATCAAACCGGCACCCCTTGCACTGCAAGGCGGTGTCCTTACCCAGTGGACCACCAGGGAAGCCCAGAACCCACACCCCTTTTGCATTGGGAGGTGAAGTCTTAACTACTAGACGGGCAGGGAAATCCCAGGACCACACTTCTCAAGAAGCAGAACCGCTGTGTAATGCAAAATGTGGTATGGGATAGAGGATGCTTAGTCACTCAGCAGACATTCATAGAACACCTCCCACTGGCCTGGCCTGGCCTGAGTGCTTAGCAATACAGAAGAGGGAAGCATTAATACAACGAGCAGGTAGGTTACAAGCCATTCTTTTATATTGTAAGAATACAGATTACTCAAGCAGTTATTGGGTATATCCCATTAATCATAGTTGTTGTATCTTCTGTGTTCAGATTGCTATATTTGGTAGATAAAGTAGAAATCATCATGGCTGGCCATGAAGAAGAAGGTTGTGCTCTGTGACTTCATGTCAAGGAAGGGGTCTATTTTGGTAGTGGAAACTATGAATTGCCTCATCGCTTTGTACATCCATTTAGCCGATCTGTATGTGTGAGGATCTGGTCAACTGGCTAATGATTGGGTGAGTTTCCTTTTGCGGTCTTGGTATTTTTCGCAATTATAATGCTCATGTCCAATCTTAAAATACGTTGCAAGTTATATCTCGAAAGACACAAGTGAAGACCTAATGAGTAACACACAGAACTTTTATGAAGTATAAGTGGAATTATTTTGGATTGATCAATGTCCCAGAAAAAGTCTGCCAGGTGACCTCTTTGTCTCTGAGCAGCTAGGTGACCTCTTTGTTTCTGAGCAGCTAGGTGCCACAGACCTGCTACTTCGGTGAGTCTGTGTTCTCTTTCTATCCATCCTCCCGTCTCTGTGCGTTCACACTGTTCGCCATTGCGGCATTTTTCTGCCACCAATCTACTTTGTTTTTAAAAAAATCTTAGTGGCTCATCTTCTTCTCATTCTTGACATAGACTCTGGCTGCAGTTCATTTTCTCTGTAGGCTCAAGTCCTAGAACCAATGACACATGTTGAGTTTTCACAATGAACTTTGCTAAACGCTTTGCACGCCTTACCTCATCTAATCCTCATGTCAGTTCTTCAAGGTCAATGCCACGATCAGTCCTATTTTGCAGGTAAACAAACCAAGGCTTAGAGAGAGGAAGCAAGCTTCCCATGAGCCCACCACTAACAAGACAACAGAGGAAGGACTTAATGCAAAGCCCAATGCACCTGTTACTGTGATCCTTTCCCCTTCACCACGGTGACTCTCTGAGCCCACAGATACCAGCTTCCTAGAGCTTCAGCAGAAGCCAGGAGTCCTCCCATGTTAATGCACATATGTGGAACCTAGGAAGGTGGGGCAGATGGACCTATGTGGAAGGCACGATTAGGGATGAAGATGTAAGCACAGATGTGTGGACACGGCAGGGGACAGGGAATTGGATGCACAGGGAGACTGGAGCTGCTGTGTGTACACGTGTGTGTAAATAGACAGCTAGTGGGGATCTTCTGTGTAGCACAGGGCGCTCAGCGCGGGTCTCTGCGATGACCTAGGCAGGCGGGGCTGGGTGAGGGTGGGAGGGCGATCTGAGAGACAGGACCTATTTGTATACATAGCGCTGGTTCACTTCACTGTACAGCAGAGACTAACACAATATTGTAAAGCAACTTTACCCCAATGAAAATAACTCTTTTTAAAATGTAACTAGCTCACTCATCTAGTCTATCCCATACCATAAACACAGTAAAAAGAAAAGAAAAAGGGCAAGCTCTTTGAAGCTCAACATCTGGTGTTTTTTCCCCATTTTTAAATTCTTTTCAGAGTCTTGTAGTTATTTGAAAAACTATGTGGACATTATTCACATGAGCAATAAATGTGTCATATTTAATTTGAATTGAGCACTCCAGTTAATCAGCCCCTTGGCAATAAAAACTGTCAAACACTCTGTACAGCAGTGGAAGTTAGGATATGCTTGTTAAAGTCATCAGATTTAAAACAGTAGAGATAAAAATATAAATCTTAATACATAAAAAATTTGATTGAGCCCTCAGACCTCATCTTCTTCTCATTCTTGACATAGACTCTGGCTGCAGTTCATTTTCTCTGTAGGCTCAAGTCCTAGAACCAATGACACATGTTGAGTTTTCACAATGAACTTTGCTAAACGCTTTGCACGCCTTACCTCATCTAATCCTCATGTCAGTTCTTCAAGGTCAATGCCACGATCAGTCCTATTTTGCAGGTAAACAAACCAAGGCTTAGAGAGAGGAAGCAAGCTTCCCATGAGCCCACCACTAACAAGACAACAGAGGAAGGACTTAATGCAAAGCCCAATGCACCTGTTACTGTGATCCTTTCCCCTTCACCACGGTGACTCTCTGAGCCCACAGATACCAGCTTCCTAGAGCTTCAGCAGAAGCCAGGAGTCCTCCCATGTTAATGCACATATGTGGAACCTAGGAAGGTGGGGCAGATGGACCTATGTGGAAGGCACGATTAGGGATGAAGATGTAAGCACAGATGTGTGGACACGGCAGGGGGCAGGGAATTGGATGCACGGGGAGACTGGAGCTGCTGTGTGTACACGTGTGTGTAAATAGACAGCTAGTGGGGATCTTCTGTGTAGCACAGGGCGCTCAGCGCGGGTCTCTGCGATGACCTAGGCAGGCGGGGCTGGGTGAGGGTGGGAGGGAGATCTGAGAGACAGGACCTATTTGTATACATAGCGCTGGTTCACTTCACTGTACAGCAGAGACTAACACAATATTGTAAAGCAACTTTACCCCAATGAAAATAACTCTTTTTAAAATGTAACTAGCTCACTCATCTAGTCTATCCCATACCATAAACACAGTAAAAAGAAAAGAAAAAGGGCAAGCTCTTTGAAGCTCAACATCTGGTGTTTTTTCCCCATTTTTAAATTCTTTTCAGAGTCTTGTAGTTATTTGAAAAACTATGTGGACATTATTCACATGAGCAATAAATGTGTCATATTTAATTTGAATTGAGCACTCCAGTTAATCAGCCCCTTGGCAATAAAAACTGTCAAACACTCTGTACAGCAGTGGAAGTTAGGATATGCTTGTTAAAGTCATCAGATTTAAAACAGTAGAGATAAAAATATAAATCTTAATACATAATTGGACTTCCAGCTTATGAAAATGAGCACATCGTTTCGATATGTCTCATGTCCCTCAGACCTCACCTCTAGCTTTGAAGATCCCAATCGAATCGTGTTGGGAGAAATGCCTGTCTTACCATCCGTGCCGCTGTGAAGCCTTCACCTTAGCTCTAGGTTGAAGTTGAGGGAAGCATCTTTCTCCCCCTCTCTGTGGTTGTTGTTGTTTGGCCCCTAAGTCCCGTCCAACTCTGTGAGCTCATGGACGGCAGCGCACCAGCCTCCACTGTCCTTCACCACCTACACTGTTTGAGTCTCCTCAAATTCATGCCCGTTGAGTCCATGACGCCACCCAACCATCTCGTCCTCTGCCGCCCCTTCGCCTCCTGCCCTGCCTTTCCAGACATCAAGGTCTTTTCCAATTAGTTGGCTCTTCTCATCAGGTGGCCAAAGTACTGGGGCTTCAGCTTCAGCTTCAGTCCCTCCAGTGAAAGTTCAAGGTTGATTTCCTTTCGGATTGACTGGTCTGATCTCCTTGCAGTCCGAGGGACTTTCAAGAGTCTTCTCCAGCACCACAGTTTGAAGACATCAGTTCTTCAGAGCTCAACTTCTTTACAGTCCTAACGTGGTCACAGTCAATGGAATACAACCTGAATTTTTATCCAGTCAGCTTTAAAGTGCACTGACGTTGTGGATTGCTGGTCCAGATACCAGATGGGAAACATGTGTTTGGTAACGTGCTTGGCTTCTAAACAGAAGTGACTGAGAGCTCAACAAAGACATGCCGTCCGCAGAAAAGATTTCTGGAGACTCCTGGTTCTCATATTCCATGCGAGCCTCCCCACATACCGCATGCCACCAAAAGCTTCTCCAGCAAGCAGCATCTGCTTTCCCAGAATCTCCCCTTGTCCAGCCATTTGATACCAGTGACTGTGTCCGTCTTCCTGAAGTGAAAGCTATGTCATTCTCTGAATTCAGAACGAGGTGTTATCTTCTGTTCCCTCTCCAGCCCCCTAGAAGGCTGCTTATCTTTCAACATGTGCAGGCATCCCTAAGGTTTCTCATACAAGGAAGTGGGGAGATTCAGGGACACGTTTAGGGGCAGAGAGTACGTGTGCAAAGGAGAATGCCTTAAAGTCATCAGATTTAAAACAGTAGAGATAAAAATATAAATCTTAATACATAATTGGACTTCCAGCTTATGAAAATGAGCACATCGTTTCGATATGTCTCATGTCCCTCAGACCTCACCTCTAGCTTTGAAGATCCCGATCGAATCGTGTTGGGAGAAATGCCTGTCTTACCATCCGTGCCGCTGTGAAGCCTTCACCTTAGCTCTAGGTTGAAGTTGAGGGAAGCATCTTTCTCCCCCTCTCTGTGGTTGTTGTTGTTTGGCCCCTAAGTCCCGTCCAACTCTGTGAGCTCATGGACGGCAGCGCACCAGCCTCCACTGTCCTTCACCACCTACACTGTTTGAGTCTCCTCAAATTCATGCCCGTTGAGTCCATGACGCCACCCAACCATCTCGTCCTCTGCCGCCCCTTCGCCTCCTGCCCTGCCTTTCCAGACATCAAGGTCTTTTCCAATTAGTTGGCTCTTCTCATCAGGTGGCCAAAGTACTGGGGCTTCAGCTTCAGCTTCAGTCCCTCCAGTGAAAGTTCAAGGTTGATTTCCTTTCGGATTGACTGGTCTGATCTCCTTGCAGTCCGAGGGACTTTCAAGAGTCTTCTCCAGCACCACAGTTTGAAGACATCAGTTCTTCAGAGCTCAACTTCTTTACAGTCCTAACGTGGTCACAGTCAATGGAATACAACCTGAATTTTTATCCAGTCAGCTTTAAAGTGCACTGACGTTGTGGATTGCTGGTCCAGATACCAGATGGGAAACATGTGTTTGGTAACGTGCTTGGCTTCTAAACAGAAGTGACTGAGAGCTCAACAAAGACATGCCGTCCGCAGAAAAGATTTCTGGAGACTCCTGGTTCTCATATTCCATGCGAGCCTCCCCACATACCGCATGCCACCAAAAGCTTCTCCAGCAAGCAGCATCTGCTTTCCCAGAATCTCCCCTTGTCCAGCCATTTGATACCAGTGACTGTGTCCGTCTTCCTGAAGTGAAAGCTATGTCATTCTCTGAATTCAGAACGAGGTGTTATCTTCTGTTCCCTCTCCAGCCCCCTAGAAGGCTGCTTATCTTTCAACATGTGCAGGCATCCCTAAGGTTTCTCATACAAGGAAGTGGGAGAAGCACCGAGGATTCCAGTGTCTGTTTTCTTTGACTTTCTTTAGGGCGTTTAGGGGCAGAGAGTACGTGTGCAGGAGAAGCCTTCGGTGCACAGAGTCAGTGAACAGCGGTGTCGTGTTTCCCGCATGGTTTGAATTGACGCAGTACTTGCCCCTCCTTGTGAATGTCTTTGAGCTTGCTGGACTTGATCCAAAGTCCAGTGAGGCTGCTCTCACTGAGTTAGATGTGAACAAGTTCTTCCTTCTGTAAGCGGGTCTACATCCTGTATGTAACTGGTAAAGCTTTACCTAATATGCGTATTTTTATAAAGAGCAGGGTTGCGACATCTTCTGCTTTTCTCCTGGATGGCAGCCATTGGCCAGGGCTTACCTGGCTCTCTTGGAGGCCTGGGCATGCACAAAGTGACACGTCTCCAGGCAGCAGCTTGCCCCACGTCAGGTTCCCCTGCAGAAGAAGAGGGCTGTGTTTCTGCAGTTGCTTTTCGCCTGGTCTGTGCCTCGGGATGGGGTCTGGCCCAGGAGCGAGCGTCTCTATGCTGGCTGCTCGCTCATCGCCGTGCATCTTCTGATGAGCCGCCTAGAGCACGCTGAGGCTGAGCCCTGAAGCCCTGAAGTGAGGAGTCACCTTGGGGACATTTAAGGCTCTCCGGGGCAGGGTTTCCTCCCAAGGAAGAACAGAGAGTAGGGTGACCGGCCGTCTGCTTACCAGCACTGACGTTGTGGATTGCTGGTCCAGATACCAGATGGGAAACATGTGTTTGGTAACGTGCTTGGCTTCTAAACAGAAGTGACTGAGAGCTCAACAAAGACATGCCGTCCGCAGAAAAGATTTCTGGAGACTCCTGGTTCTCATATTCCATGCGAGCCTCCCCACATACCGCATGCCACCAAAAGCTTCTCCAGCAAGCAGCATCTGCTTTCCCAGAATCTCCCCTTGTCCAGCCATTTGATACCAGTGACTGTGTCCGTCTTCCTGAAGTGAAAGCTATGTCATTCTCTGAATTCAGAACGAGGTGTTATCTTCTGTTCCCTCTCCAGCCCCCTAGAAGGCTGCTTATCTTTCAACATGTGCAGGCATCCCTAAGGTTTCTCATACAAGGAAGTGGGAGAAGCACCGAGGATTCCAGTGTCTGTTTTCTTTGACTTTCTTTAGGGCGTTTAGGGGCAGAGAGTACGTGTGCAGGAGAAGCCTTCGGTGCACAGAGTCAGTGAACAGCGGTGTCGTGTTTCCCGCATGGTTTGAATTGACGCAGTACTTGCCCCTCCTTGTGAATGTCTTTGAGCTTGCTGGACTTGATCCAAAGTCCAGTGAGGCTGCTCTCACTGAGTTAGATGTGAACAAGTTCTTCCTTCTGTAAGCGGGTCTACATCCTGTATGTAACTGGTAAAGCTTTACCTAATATGCGTATTTTTATAAAGAGCAGGGTTGCGACATCTTCTGCTTTTCTCCTGGATGGCAGCCATTGGCCAGGGCTTACCTGGCTCTCTTGGAGGCCTGGGCATGCACAAAGTGACACGTCTCCAGGCAGCAGCTTGCCCCACGTCAGGTTCCCCTGCAGAAGAAGAGGGCTGTGTTTCTGCAGTTGCTTTTCGCCTGGTCTGTGCCTCGGGATGGGGTCTGGCCCAGGAGCGAGCGTCTCTATGCTGGCTGCTCGCTCATCGCCGTGCATCTTCTGATGAGCCGCCTAGAGCACGCTGAGGCTGAGCCCTGAAGCCCTGAAGTGAGGAGTCACCTTGGGGACATTTAAGGCTCTCCGGGGCAGGGTTTCCTCCCCAAGGAAGAACAGAGAGTAGGGTGACCGGCCGTCTGCTTACCAGCACCGCACTGTGCAAACAGGGTCACACCGACTGCGATCCGGACCGCCGGTGGCCCTCAGCGCCCCCAGGGCTCCTGTGCTCCTGGCAGTGCCCAATTTGGTTTCTGAAGCCTCTGCTTTTGCTACGACCAGCCTTTCCCGCTTTGCCTCGTTTTACCTCCCAAGCACTTGCCTTCTGGCCTTGCCTTCTGCCCTTCCGCCCTTGTTAGCAGCTCCCAGATTCTAGGCGCTGGAGCCGCCTCCCCGTCCACACCCACCCCAGCTCTGGCGCACATGGCGTGGCCACATCAGCCCGCTGAGGAGGTGCCCAGGTTAAACCCGGCCTCAGGGCCTGCTGTTCCCATAGCGCTCAGGCAGGCGAAGATGAGGGAGGCCGGCTCAGTCTGTGACTTGATTTGGAGCATAAAACTGAAAGCTGTATTAATTTATCTGCCTAATGTCAGTTATTTATATCACAAACTTGTACTTAACAAGTGCATGCTCATTAGTGAGCCCCACGATGAATTTATGTAGAAAGTTAATCCGCAGGGCTTAAAAAAAAGATTTTGGAATGTGGACAACATATTTTATGTTCTAGAAAATTTGATGTCAGAAAGTTCTTCTGAACCACAGCCTACATACTTTTTGATGAAATATAAATCAATCCAATTAATTCTTCTTTTGCCCTCAGTAAACACATAAACAGCTGGCTACCATATCCTTTAATAGCCGAAGAGAAACTTGCAAGAAATAATAATACACTTTTTGACAGTATAAATGATCCAATGTCAAGGTCAGAAGTGCTTTTCTGAAAGGAGACTCTTGACTTTGCATAAGCAATACTTCCTGCTTCCTCTTGGGCTCCCAGACACCCTGAGTGGCCCTGAAAGTAGGGACCCCGGTTTCCTAGACACCGCACCCACGGGATGGGGTCTGGCCCAGGAGCGAGCGTCTCTATGCTGTCTGCTCGCTCATCGCCGTTCATCTTCTGATTAGCCGCCTAGGGCACGCTGAGGCTGAGCCCTGAAGCCCTGAAGTGAGGAGTCACCTTGGGGACATTTAAGGCTCTCCGGGGCAGGGTTTCCTCCCCAAGGAAGAACAGAGAGTAGGGTGACCGGCCGTCTGCTTACCAGCACCGCACTGTGCAAACAGGGTCACACCGACTGCGATCCGGACCGCCGGTGGCCCTCAGCGCCCCCAGGGCTCCTGTGCTCCTGGCAGTGCCCAATTTGGTTTCTGAAGCCTCTGCTTTTGCTACGACCAGCCTTTCCCGCTTTGCCTCGTTTTACCTCCCAAGCACTTGCCTTCTGGCCTTGCCTTCTGCCCTTCCGCCCTTGTTAGCAGCTCCCAGATTCTAGGCGCTGGAGCCGCCTCCCCGTCCACACCACCCCAGCTCTGGCGCACATGGCGTGGCCACATCAGCCCGCTGAGGAGGTGCCCAGGTTAAACCCGGCCTCAGGGCCTGCTGTTCCCATAGCGCTCAGGCAGGCGAAGATGAGGGAGGCCGGCTCAGTCTGTGACTTGATTTGGAGCATAAAACTGAAAGCTGTATTAATTTATCTGCCTAATGTCAGTTATTTATATCACAAACTTGTACTTAACAAGTGCATGCTCATTAGTGAGCCCCACGATGAATTTATGTAGAAAGTTAATCCTCAGGGCTTAAAAAAAAGATTTTGGAATGTGGACAACATATTTTATGTTCTAGAAAATTTGATGTCAGAAAGTTCTTCTGAACCACAGCCTACATACTTTTTGATGAAATATAAATCAATCCAATTAATTCTTCTTTTGCCCTCAGTAAACACATAAACAGCTGGCTACCATATCCTTTAATAGCCGAAGAGAAACTTGCAAGAAATAATGATACACTTTTTTTTGACAGTATAAATGATCCAATGTCAAGGTCAGAAGTGCTTTTCTGAAAGGAGACTCTTGACTTTGCATAAGCAATACTTCCTGCTTCCTCTTGGGCTCCCAGACACCCTGAGTGGCCCTGAAAGTAGGGACCCCGGTTTCCTAGACAGCCGCACCCATGGTATGTTTGGAGGGGTTTTTGGGGGGTGCAAAGTAGGAGGAACCAGAGCTGTTTATGCTTTATCCCAGATTATTAGGTTTCCAGTGTTGCTTTGTACGAGGTCTCCGGTCAGCCTCAGGGTCTCTTACCTGCCCATCATGACAGAGCACTTCAGTGGACGCAGGACTTCTGTGGACGGGAAAGGAAGCCAGTTTCCTTGACAGCTGGCAGAGACTGCCCACTGCCACTCTCAGGAAACTGCTTAGAGGAAGGGTTTGCTACGGGCATGTGATGGCAGTGAGGCCACGTGTCAGAAAGAGGCTGCAGACAGTCCAGATGACGTGGTAACTGACTTCCTCGTTCCTGCTTTCTGAATCCCCTTCTGACCCAGGATCTCTCCAGTCCTCACCTGACCTCTCCCTGCAAAGCCCTCCTCCTCCTTCCGAGCCTGCAGTCTTAAATACATCTCATGCCAGTGACACTGGTCAACTGGGTCCTTCCCCAGAGGAGCCCTGGGCTATCCTTCTCTGGCTTTCCGCAGGTGGCTGTTGCTCCTGCCGTCGCTGTTGAAAGTAAGCCTCATCCTCAAATTGGGTGACCAGTTCTCAAGATGTGTCTCAATAACTGACTCTCAAGGTTTGTCCCAGCATTAGGGCAAAAGCCTGTTGTTGGTATTCAGTCAGTAAGCTGACTCTTTGCGACCCCGCATGCCTTGGAGCCAAAAAAACCAAAGCCCAGTAATTTATGTAGAAAGTTAATCCTCAGGGCTTAAAAAAGATTTTGGAATGTGGACAACATATTTTATGTTCTAGAAAATTTGATGTCAGAAAGTTCTTCTGAACCACAGCCTACATACTTTTTGATGAAATATAAATCAATCCAATTAATTCTTCTTTTGCCCTCAGTAAACACATAAACAGCTGGCTACCATATCCTTTAATAGCCGAAGAGAAACTTGCAAGAAATAATGATACACTTTTTTTTGACAGTATAAATGATCCAATGTCAAGGTCAGAAGTGCTTTTCTGAAAGGAGACTCTTGACTTTGCATAAGCAATACTTCCTGCTTCCTCTTGGGCTCCCAGACACCCTGAGTGGCCCTGAAAGTAGGGACCCCGGTTTCCTAGACAGCCGCACCCATGGTATGTTTGGAGGGGTTTTTGGGGGGTGCAAAGTAGGAGGAACCAGAGCTGTTTATGCTTTATCCCAGATTATTAGGTTTCCAGTGTTGCTTTGTACGAGGTCTCCGGTCAGCCTCAGGGTCTCTTACCTGCCCATCATGACAGAGCACTTCAGTGGACGCAGGACTTCTGTGGACGGGAAAGGAAGCCAGTTTCCTTGACAGCTGGCAGAGACTGCCCACTGCCACTCTCAGGAAACTGCTTAGAGGAAGGGTTTGCTACGGGCATGTGATGGCAGTGAGGCCACGTGTCAGAAAGAGGCTGCAGACAGTCCAGATGACGTGGTAACTGACTTCCTCGTTCCTGCTTTCTGAATCCCCTTCTGACCCAGGATCTCTCCAGTCCTCACCTGACCTCTCCCTGCAAAGCCCTCCTCCTCCTTCCGAGCCTGCAGTCTTAAATACATCTCATGCCAGTGACACTGGTCAACTGGGTCCTTCCCCAGAGGAGCCCTGGGCTATCCTTCTCTGGCTTTCCGCAGGTGGCTGTTGCTCCTGCCGTCGCTGTTGAAAGTAAGCCTCATCCTCAAATTGGGTGACCAGTTCTCAAGATGTGTCTCAATAACTGACTCTCAAGGTTTGTCCCAGCATTAGGGCAAAAGCCTGTTGTTGGTATTCAGTCAGTAAGCTGTGTCTGACTCTTTGCGACCCCGCATGCCTTGGCGCCAAAAAAACCAAAGCATAAAAGAGAAGTAATATTGGGCTTCCCTGGTGGTCCACTGGGTAAAGAGTCCACCTTGCAGGGCAAGGGGCACCGGTTCGATCCCTGGCCCGGGAAGATCGCATGCCATGGAGTGGCTGGACTGGTGTGTCCAATTATAAATAAAAAATCAATAAAGCCAAAGTTAAAAAAAAAAAGTGAAAAAAGAGTTGTCAATTTGTTTTAAAAGAGAAGTAATATTGTAACAAATTAAATGAAGACTTTAAAATGCCCCACATCAAGAATAAATAAATTAATCAAAAAATAAACTGAACACATGGCAAGTTTAGAAGTTGCAGCCACCACCACCAGAAGTGGCAGCTTCATATTTCACACCTGTGAAAATCAAACGAGCCAGGTCTTCTAAGAAGCCCAGTGAAACACTGTGGAATTCTCGTAATTAAAATCAGAACCAAGTTTTTTGGGGTGATTTCTTGGCTGTGCACCTGGAATGGAGGCAAGCGTGAGTCCCCGCAGGAGAGAAGCCGGAGGAAGGCAGGCAGCCATCACTGCACCACGGGGCTGACGCTGGAAAATGTCGCCAGAGGTTGAGACGAGTCAGACACCAGAGCCGCCGGGAAGGCAGCAAGACCGCTTTAAATACAGAGTGATCAAGCCACGTTAATTTTCTATGTACAGTGTTTCTCTTGCCAGCGACTCAAGGAGGTTGAGGTTGATAGCTTCTTACAGGACAGATCACATATTCACAGTCATCCTTTGCATTTGAGATGTAATTAAGCATTTGTAAAATGACAGTTTTCAAATTAAATGTCTGACCAGAGGCTCCTTTGGGAATAATGATGTGGTTTCTTGGGCTGCGAGGAATGACAGAGACGACAGAGCCGAGGGGCCTCCGCGGCGCCCTGGCTTCCACGCCCACGTGGCGGCCTTCTGCGGGGTGGTGGCCCAGGCTACTCAGAGCTCGTCTCCCCCGGCGCCCTCTTTGTAGCCGACTATCACTCGAGCTAGTGAGGTCCCAAACACCGGAATTTTGCCAGGGTTTCACCCCTTCCTTGCAGTGTCCGTTATGAATGATGGTGTCCATAAGATGAGGTGCCCAGCTGTGCCACGGAAGGGTTAAACTGGCAGAACCTTCATCTGCCACTCTATTTGGAGAAGATGAGACTTAAAATTAAGTGGCAGGAGAGGTACAACCTATCTCTGCAGACATGTGGCTTCCGTGCTTTTAGCAGAGGAGCCTCGCTGATCTAAGAAAGAGCTACGACACCCCCCCCCCCCGCCCCCAGGTGCTGGTACTCTGTCCTGTCACTGAGCAGATGGTCATAGGTGTGCCCAAGACGGTTTATACTGTGACTAGATGCCAGGACCCTGGTGGAGCAGGGGCAGAGGATCCCCCTGCCAGGGCAGGAGATCTGGGTTCCATCGCTGGCGTGGGTCGATCCCCTAGAGGAGGGGGAAACAGCAACCCCTTCTCGTGTTGTTGCCTGGAAAGTCCCACGAGCAGAGGAAGTCGGCAGGCTGCGCACTGCGGGGCTGCAAACGCTGGACACGACTAAGCGACTCAACAGTAGCAACAGGATCGCCGACCACTTGAAACTGGGATGTCGAGGAATCAGTCATCATGCACATGTACGGATGCTCAATTCCTACAAAGATGATTTAGCATTTTCCTTGTTAAATTTATTTTTTAAATGTTTACTCAACCAAACCTGAGTTCCTAAGTCGAAAAGAAATTTTTTTGATGTTTACTACAGAGATAGACAAATGTCAGTACAAGGAGAAGAATCATCTCTGGCGTTGATAGTTCATCTTGTGTTTGTTCGCATTTGGTCACGTGGATCTGAGCACCTTCTGTGCACCCTGTGCTGTAATGCAGCAGAAATACACGGGGGCCCTGATACTCCCAGCGCCCAGCAGAGGAGCAGACTGTGTCAGCAAGGCAGGGGTGCAGTGCTAGTACAGAGAAGCGAGGGGAGGGGACGGGAGAGTGGCCCCCACTGTCAGGTGCACAGAGGCGGGAAGGATGATCCACGCCCAGGACTAGAGGAAGGTTCTCTGAGTGGGGTAGCATTCCACGCTCCTTTAAAGGGAGAAGGCTGCATGGCGAGGAGGTCCCAAACACGATTTGCCATTCATCCTTGCAGTGTCCGTTATGAATGATGGTGTCCATAAGATGAGGTGCCCAGCTGTGCCACGGAAGGGTTAAACTGGCAGAACCTTCATCTGCCACTCTATTTGGAGAAGATGAGACTTAAAATTAAGTGGCAGGAGAGGTACAACCTATCTCTGCAGACATGTGGCTTCCGTGCTTTTAGCAGAGGAGCCTCGCTGATCTAAGAAAGAGCTACGACCCCCCCCCCCCCGCCCCCAGGTGCTGGTACTCTGTCCTGTCACTGAGCAGATGGTCATAGGTGTGCCCAAGACGGTTTATACTGTGACTAGATGCCAGGACCCTGGTGGAGCAGGGGCAGAGGATCCCCCTGCCAGGGCAGGAGATCTGGGTTCCATCGCTGGCGTGGGTCGATCCCCTAGAGGAGGGGGAAACAGCAACCCCTTCTCGTGTTGTTGCCTGCAAAGTCCCACGAGCAGAGGAAGTCGGCAGGCTGCGCACCGCGGGGCTGCAAACGCTGGACACGACTAAGCGACTCAACAGTAGCAACAGGATTGCCGACCACTTGAAACTGGGATGTCGAGGAATCAGTCATCATGCACATGTACGGATGCTCAATTCCTACAAAGATGATTTAGCATTTTCCTTGTTAAATTTATTTTTTAAATGTTTACTCAACCAAACCTGAGTTCCTAAGTCGAAAAGAAATTTTTTTGATGTTTACTACAGAGATAGACAAATGTCAGTACAAGGAGAAGAATCATCTCTGGCGTTGATAGTTCATCTTGTGTTTGTTCGCATTTGGTCACGTGGATCTGAGCACCTTCTGTGCACCCTGTGCTGTAATGCAGCAGAAATACACGGGGGCCCTGATACTCCCAGCGCCCAGCAGAGGAGCAGACTGTGTCAGCAAGGCAGGGGTGCAGTGCTAGTACAGAGAAGCGAGGGGAGGGGACGGGAGAGTGGCCCCCACTGTCAGGTGCACAGAGGCGGGAAGGATGATCCACGCCCAGGACTAGAGGAAGGTTCTCTGAGTGGGGTAGCATTCCACGCTCCTTTAAAGGGAGAAGGCTGCATGGCGAGGAGCGGGTCGTGGTGTTCTAGGCGGTCTGGACCAAGGCGGGAAGCTTGACTCTTTGTATTATATCATATCTGGGGCAACGGAGGATGGTTTGTTGCAGCTCCCTGGCAGGAAGTGAGGGGGCGGAGGCAGCGGAGAGTGGATGTGGTACGGGGCCCCTGGCCCGAGTCATGTTTGATGGTCTAGTGGAAAGAGGACAGTCTCGGAAGTCACACAGTGTGAGTTCAGATAATCTCTGTAGGGCCCGCGGCTAGCCGCCAGGTCCTTCTGATTCTGGTTTTGTAAAAATGACAGGTGAACAATAATGCAACTTGTTTTGCTGCGTCACTGGATTCAGTTCCTGACCCAGGAGGCACTGCTCCATATGGCTTCTTTCTGGGGACCCTCCCTTGTGTGCCTCCACTTCTAGGTTTGCAGCAGGGAGGCCCTGAATCAGAATCAGCCTATAAACAGATCACAGGGGGACTCTCCTGGCTGTCCAGTGGTTAAGACTCTGCCTTCCAGTGCAGAGTGTGGGTTCAGTCCTTGGTCAGGAAACTAAGAGCCTACATGCTGGCAGCCAAAAAACCAAAACGTGACATAGAAGAAATATTGTAACAAGTTCAATAAAGACTTTAAAAAGAAAGATCACTCCTTCACTGGTGTGAAGGATGGCTCGCAGAGTCACGAGACGAGAGACAGGGAGATGGTCGGGAGCCTGCCATGATGCTCCAAGAGAAGAGCTGGTACCGACTTGGAGCAACTGTGGTGGAAGCAAGAAAAAGAGATTCCAGACTTATTAGAATTCATGACGAGAGGGAGCTCTGCGATGGAGCAGGAGTGATCGGGGCGATGGGCGTCTTCAGCAGTGACATAGGGACATCCCTGGAGTAACGTGCACGTTGGTTCGGGTTGCCGGTACAGCTCCTGAACACAGGCAGCCCTTAGGAGGGCCCGGGAGCAGCTGGTTTCCAAGCTGGTTTCCAGGAGCACGCCCGTGGGCAAGGGGCAGGGGACTCCTCGGGGGCTCTGCTCCTTTGTGGTTATCGTTGATTATTTCTGCTGCAAGCCATATTTGCAAAGAGCAGCATACTCACTGTTTTTATTAATTCTCCTCCACAATAAGATGCCGGGCTAGATTGCCTCGCGTCGTCAGCAAGCCTGGGACTAGCACCCTGGAGTCTGGGTTCATCTGGCTCACCTCGTTTCTATCACTTGGGCTTTACTGAAGCAAGTGCTATAAAGCCTTACTTAATTAAAATCAAGAAAACAGGCAGCCCTGGCAGGGATGGCTCTGATGGAAGAGGAAATAAAAATAGCTGTCCCTCATCTCTGGTCAGAATCAGAAAAACAGAGACGTGGCATGGTGTGTCTGAGCGGAATTCAGATCTGAGATATAAGAAGCCGGCTCCTTACTCAGAGAAGGGTGGACCCCGAAGGGTGTGTGAACATGTGCCACCTGCCAGGCACTGTAGCCCATGTTTTTATACGGTTGGTTTGTGTAAGCCTTCTGGTAAGTCTTTTATTTAACCTTTCTGGTAATACCACCAGTTGAGTTGGTCTACACAGAAGGAAAGAGGAATTTAGAGAGACGTGATAAGCTACCTAAGACCACACAGCTCGTGAGGTCATGGATCCAGACTCAGAACACCAGTCTGACCCTAGCACCCGGCTCTTCACTGCACTGCACTGCAAGGCGGTGTCCTTACCCACTGGACCACCAGGGAAGCCCCCGGCTCTTCACTGCAATGCACTGCGTTCTCAGTTTAGGGAACTAAAGCAAGCTGGTAACGTTAGTCATTTACATGATTTGTGGTGGGATTGGAGTTAGAATTTAGCTCTGCCTGAAAACAGAATTCCACCACAGAGGGAACCCTTGCCTTCCAGGCCACACCACAGTTTCACATGGAGCCACAACCCAACAGATGGAAATCCCTGGGCAACAATTTCTGCAAAATCGGCTCTAAAGATATTAACAGAAATAACTCAATAAAAATTGGCTGCTCGTTCACTTGTGAAGCCCAGTCCTTTGTTGCAGGGTCTTTCCTCGCTTCCCTTGCAGAGTGTCTTTTCATTTCAGTGCACACTCTGTCTTCCCACATTCCTTTTCTTCAACTCCTATGCCCAGGAATGTCTCCGGCCTGGCTCCTGTGTGGACTCAGCATCCCCTCGTTCCAGCAGTGGGAGGAGGGACAGCCTTGGCGGTGACTGTGAGAGTAGCTGTCGATGGCTTTTCTCAGGTAGGGACAGAAAGGGGGTGGTGCAGAGGGCAGGCCTCCTGGGATCAGCCTTTCCAAGAAAAGCCTCTGACTCTGTGCCGTACTCCCCAGTGATCAGCCGTGAAAGGAGGGGCTTAGACAAATGCAGAGAAAGTAGGCGGCGGGGGCCTGGACAGAGCAGGGTGTAGGTCAGAGAAGTCCGTTCCTGTCTGGAGGCCCGGGACAGCGGCCAGCCTCGGAGCAGGAAGAGCGGTCCACACCGGCAGTTCCTACGACTGCTAATTGCACATTTCTGTGCAAACATCCGGCTTGAGCAAGGGCAAGTCTGTCCGGAGAGAAACCCGAAGAGCTGAGATGGATATAAGAAGGTACAACCAACCATAGAAGGAGAGGAATAAATAAGGACATTAACTCTTCATGTCAACAGGACTGAAGATTTGTTATTACTTTATTCTTGATGGTATAAGAGGAAATTCCTTCTGCCAATCTCAACAGCTTCAAAGTGTACTTGAGAGCACTTGGAAGAAGAAAAAGGCCCCAAGTACCTGCTAATATTACTTACAGGTGCCAAGGGCAAACCAGAAGTGATTGTAGACCTGCAGAGGCACGCTGCTGTTCAGATAGCTGGGAACTCACTCGAGCTGAAGGCGCGCTCCTCACGGTGGGCCGGGGTTCACTCATGAGCAGATTCAGCCGCCCAGCACCCTAAGGCCTTCCAGTGTGCACGTGCTGATTCCTCACTGTGGCTGTAGAGAGGAGCTCGCCTGGTGGCCTCTCAGAGCGTGTGGAGCCTCCAGGAGGCTAGGACGGAGGCCTCTGCAGGGGCTTGATCAAAGGTGCTCCGAGACGATCTCCAGTTTCTCTGGGGCTGAGGGGAGCCCCGGTTAAGGAGTCAAGGAAGTCATGTCAAGTAGGAATCACCCCTGAAACTGCCATAAGCCAGTCAGTGCACGCTTCCTGTGCGTCTGCCTGCGTTATCTCTAACCCACGAGGTGCTCCTGGGAAAGATGCTATTACGCTTCTCCATTGAGGCTTTAATATACCCTCTGCATCAGTTAAACCAAACCACTCATCATATCTGAAAGCTTTCTTTATTTCCTCACATTTGTATTAATTAAAAAAGGATGCTANTACTGATTAAATGTGGGAGGTACAGAAAGGATGACAAAGTTGGTTCTTCCTCTTCATGGCTGAGCAATTTAGAATGTTGGTGCCATCCCACAAAACAGGAGAGTCGTGGGGAGGGATGGTTTTGGAGAAGAGGACAGATCTTGTTTCAATGCCGTGTGTGCATGGACAGAAGAGCATTCAGGAGAGCAGGCTGGGCTCCAGCTAGAAAACTGACCCGAAGTTCAGAAGGGCTACATTTTAGTCAGCTCAAGACATGGAGATGTGGGCGTCTTCCATGAGTGATGGGCAGCTTTGAAAAGGTCTGTCCGGAGAGAAACCCGAAGAGCTGAGATATAAAGAAGGTACAACCAACCATAGAAGGAGAGGAATAAATAAGGACATTAACTCTTCATGTCAACAGGACTGAAGATTTCTTATTACTTTATTCTTGATGGTATAAGAGGAAATTCCTTCTGCCAATCTCAACAGCTTCAAAGTGTACTTGAGAGCACTTGGAAGAAGAAAAAGGCCCCAAGTACCTGCTAATATTACTTACAGGTGCCAAGGGCAAACCAGAAGTGATTGTAGACCTGCAGAGGCACGCTGCTGTTCAGATAGCTGGGAACTCACTCGAGCTGAAGGCGCGCTCCTCACGGTGGGCCGGGGTTCACTCATGAGCAGATTCAGCCGCCCAGCACCCTGAGGCCTTCCAGTGTGCACGTGCTGATTCCTCACTGTGGCTGTAGAGAGGAGCTCGCCTGGTGGCCTCTCAGAGCGTGTGGAGCCTCCAGGAGGCTAGGACGGAGGCCTCTGCAGGGGCTTGATCAAAGGTGCTCCGAGACGATCTCCAGTTTCTCTGGGGCTGAGGGGAGCCCCGGTTAAGGAGTCAAGGAAGTCATGTCAAGTAGGAATCACCCCTGAAACTGCCATAAGCCAGTCAGTGCACGCTTCCTGTGCGTCTGCCTGCGTTATCTCTAACCCACGAGGTGCTCCTGGGAAAGATGCTATTACGCTTCTCCATTGAGGCTTTAATATACCCTCTGCATCAGTTAAACCAAACCACTCATCATATCTGAAAGCTTTCTTTATTTCCTCACATTTGTATTAATTAAAAAGGCTGCTATTACTGATTAAATGTGGGAGGTACAGAAAGGATGACAAAGTTGGTTCTTCCTCTTCATGGCTGAGCAATTTAGAATGTTGGTGCCATCCCACAAAACAGGAGAGTCGTGGGGAGGGATGGTTTTGGAGAAGAGGACAGATCTTGTTTCAATGCCGTGTGTGCATGGACAGAAGAGCATTCAGGAGAGCAGGCTGGGCTCCAGCTAGAAAACTGACCCGAAGTTCAGAAGGGCTACATTTTAGTCAGCTCAAGACATGGAGATGTGGGCGTCTTCCATGAGTGATGGGCAGCTTTGCGGATGAAGGAAAAGGCCTAGGAGAAGTGAGTGAATCGGGAAGGACAGAGAACCCCAGACTGACTCTTGCAGGGAGCTCAAGAGTCTGCTGTGGGTAGAGGCGAACACACAGATTCAGGGGAAGGAAGGAAAACTCGAAGCAAAGACAGGGATTCCTTCCAACACTGCTAAGAAAATAAGTAGAAAGAAGCAAGAGAATACTTTGGTTCCCAAACCGAGGCTCCTCAGTTGGCCCTTTTCCTTTTCCTTTTTTTGCCCTCTTACTTTTCGGGGCTTCCCCCAGCTTCTGAGGACAGAGGCGTGGAGCATACACCCCACCTGTATCTGAGCTCTCACTTATATTCATGTTGTGGACCTTGCTTTTTAAATGATTATGTGGAAACACTGGCTGACAAAAATGGGTGCCAACCCGTGTCCCCGACTCTGGGCGCACCTGGGTGAACGAGACACAGTCCCTGTTTGACGGTGTCTGCTCCCGAGAGGACTGTGTCGCTGGCAGGTGCAGCAGCGTTGCACCAGGGTGGGTGGTCTGGGAGGTCCGCCAGGAAAGGCCCCGGAGCTGACTCCTAGAGGATAAGGAAAATCGGTAAGTCTGGCATTGAAGGCGTGACGGAGTTAATTAGAGAGGCATGATTTAATTAAATAGAAGATAAAGCAACATACTTACACATAGCAAAAAAAATGAACAAAACAAACAGTATAGAACGGGAGAAAATATTTGCAAACTGTGCAACCAATAAAAGATTAATATTCAAAATATACGAATTGTTCATATAACTTAGTATTGAAAAAAATCCAACCCAAAGTGGCCAGAAGACTTAAATACATTTCTCTAAAGAATATATACAGATGGCCAATAGGCACATGAAAAGATACTCAGCATCACTAATTATTAGATAAATGCAAATCAAAACTGCGAAGTATCACCTCACACCCATCAGAATAGAAACCATCAAAAGCATACAAATAATGCTGAGGACGTGGAAAAGGGAGTCCCCTTAAATACGGGTTTCCAAAAAACAGAAGAGCATTCAGGAGAGCAGGCTGGGCTCCAGCTAGAAAACTGACCCGAAGTTCAGAAGGGCTACATTTTAGTCAGCTCAAGACATGGAGATGTGGGCGTCTTCCATGAGTGATGGGCAGCTTTGCGGATGAAGGAAAAGGCCTAGGAGAAGTGAGTGAATCGGGAAGGACAGAGAACCCCAGACTGACTCTTGCAGGAGCTCAAGAGTCTGCTGTGGGTAGAGGCGAACACACAGATTCAGGGGAAGGAAGGAAAACTCGAAGCAAAGACAGGGATTCCTTCCAACACTGCTAAGAAAATAAGTAGAAAGAAGCAAGAGAATACTTTGGTTCCCAAACCGAGGCTCCTCAGTTGGCCCTTTTCCTTTTCCTTTTTTTGCCCTCTTACTTTTCGGGGCTTCCCCCAGCTTCTGAGGACAGAGGCGTGGAGCATACACCCCACCTGTATCTGAGCTCTCACTTATATTCATGTTGTGGACCTTGCTTTTTAAATGATTATGTGGGAACACTGGCTGAAAAAAATGGGTGCCAACCCGTGTCCCCGACTCTGGGCGCACCAGGGTGAACGAGACACAGTCCCTGTTTGACGGTGTCTGCTCCCGAGAGGACTGTGTCGCTGGCAGGTGCAGCAGCGTTGCACCAGGGTGGGTGGTCTGGGAGGTCCGCCAGGAAAGGCCCCGGAGCTGACTCCTAGAGGATAAGGAAAATCGGTAAGTCTGGCATTGAAGGCGTGACGGAGTTAATTAGAGAGGCATGATTTAATTAAATAGAAGATAAAGCAACATACTTACACATAGCAAAAAAAATGAACAAAACAAACAGTATAGAACGGGAGAAAATATTTGCAAACTGTGCAACCAATAAAAGATTAATATTCAAAATATACGAATTGTTCATATAACTTAGTATTGAAAAAAATCCAACCCAAAGTGGCCAGAAGACTTAAATACATTTCTCTAAAGAATATATACAGATGGCCAATAGGCACATGAAAAGATACTCAGCATCACTAATTATTAGATAAATGCAAATCAAAACTGCGAGGTATCACCTCACACCCATCAGAATAGAAACCATCAAAAAGCATACAAATAATGCTGGAGAGGACGTGGAGAAAAGGGAGTCCCCCTATGCATACACACATATACAATGGGATATTGCACATTCATAAAAAGAATGAAATAATGTCATTTGCAGCAACACAGATGAACTATGAGAATATCAATACTTAACTGCAGTAAGACAGAGAAACACAGATACCATGTGATATATGTGGAATCTAAAAATAATACAAATGAACCTATGTGCAAAACAGAAATAGATTCAAACAGACATAGAAAACAAGCTTAACAGTCACCAAAAGGGAAAGGGAGAGGGGAGGGATAAATTAGGAGTATGGGATTAATAGATACAAACTACTACACATAAAATAGGCATGCCAAAAAGGACTTACTGAATAATACAGGGAGCTATATTCAATGTTTTGTAAGAGAAATAATCTGGCATGTATATATATATATAATGTATGTATATGTATCACGATATGTATGTATACATATCATGTATATAGTATGTATGTGTGTGTGTATGTATGTAGATATATATAGATATAGATAGATAGATATATGTAAAACAATCCTTTGCTATATATCTGAAAGTCAGACCATACTGTAAATCGAGTATACTCCAATTTTCAAGCAGCTCTGTGTGCTGGAATGCTGAATTCCAGGCAGGACGGCAGTCTTTGGGCAGGCACGGACAAAAGCAGAGAGCTGGTGTTACACAGCCCTGAGGAGCTGTGACTTATCTTTCCGATGCTAAGGAAATCCCTCGGAGGTTTTACGTTGGGCAGTCTCATACATCTGATGATGTCCTGGGACGGTCTCACTGGCAGATGGAGGATGATCTGAGCGTCCAGAAACAGACAGTCCCTGCAGGAAGCTGCTGTGGCTGTCCAGGCAAGTGAGGACGTGGCTTGGACCAGGGTAGGGACGGCAGAGGTCGCGGAGAGCACACGGAGCAGAACTCTTGGGAAGGTGCCGGCGGTGAGCTGGTGGTAGGCTGGACGTGGAGGAAGAGGGCCAGGGAGGACACACACGTGCAGGCCAGGCGGTGACCGAAGGGCCCACGGCCCCAGCGACGAGATGCACGTCTCAGAGATGGAACTGGCTTAGCGGGAAAGGTGCTAAGGCCCGTGTGGATGTGGCGAATTGGAGATCCTGTGATGTATCCCTTGGCGACACCTAGCAGACGTACGAATACATGAGTATAAATCCTGACAGAGTCTGGGCTGGGCATTTCACTTTAGCAAGGAGAGTGTGGATCCCTGTGCGATGCCAGCATTTCTGGGGCAGCCAGAAGACAAGCAGACTGTGAGGAAAACAGAAGGGAAGCTGTCAGAAGAAGACTCAACTGTGTACAGAATTCATAGACGTGAGGAGAACACAGCTTTCCAAGAAGGAGGGGATGCCGAGCGCAGAGAGGTAAATTATACCAAGAACTCAGCTCCAAAATCAAAGTAGTCTGTGGTTCTCCATGATGCAGCTGCCCCCTCCCGCTCCGGGACCTGGAAAGCCCTGAGCTAACGCGTAGGGAAGGTGAGCAGACCTGTGCTTGCAGGGAAAACCCTGTATGAGCGCGGCAGGGCCCCCGGCCCCCGTTCGCTGGGCTTCTGGACTGCGAGCGACCCTGGATGAGTCTGTATTTCATCACAGAGTCACAACTCCTGCTTCATTTACACAAGTGTGCTGCTTAGCACGTGTGGACGCATCCACAAACAACGCACACATCTTCACAGACAAGACCAGCTTCAGTGAAGTCCTAATAGGGGAAGAGAATGTCTTAAAATTAGACACTGGGGACCCTGTGGAAAGGAGTTTGAAGGCATCCCCAACTCTTGTTGTGGCTGCTGATCGTGAATGTCCGGTGTGTGCAAGGGACGTAAATTCAGGCTTTCTGGGGCTTCAAAACAAGCATCTGTTTTTGTAGTAGTAAGATCCACACTGGTATACCACTCGCTGCATATATTAACCTATGAGTCCAAGCCCTTTCTAGAATGCTAAAGGGGAAGAATTAAATGTCTACTTCATGAGAGGCGTCGTCGAAAAATCTGTAGGTTTGGGGAAGGTTCCTCTCTTTATTTCTCTGAAAACAGCATGTCTTGTAGGTGAAAATATATGATGGTGGTGGTAATTGCTTTTTCACTGGAGCTACGTTTTCATCCTCCTCCCTTTCTCCTCCAATATTAATTATCAGGACTAAAAATAGTCCATTGTGGGATCCGGGTGCCTCCGGGAGGCTTCTCCGGAAATCTGACATCTGTGCAGAAGGCCCGGCTGAGATTTGTTTCCGCAAAGCCGTCTCCTGTTTGTGAATTCAGTAAACATTTTCCGAGCGAACGCCGAAGTGTCCGTCTCTCACAGTGGCTGTGAGTGGCAGCCTCTGAGCACAGTGTCTTTCTGAGCAGACATGACTCAGTGCCTGGAGGGAATGGAAGTGCATGGAATATTTATGATTAAGAGCATTAATGAAAACAGGAGAATCCTGACACAGTAACACACAGCCAGGTAGCGCAGGTTTGCCACCAAAATGCCACAGCCTCTTGTTAGTTTCTTTCCATAGGTACCTAGAAGCAGACAGACCCTTCCTACATTTGGAGAAAAATGGTTTGGAGAAACTTATAAAACAGAAAAAGTCGTAAGTCATTTGTATCCTTGGTTTGTCAGGGTGTAGGTATTAATAGAGGCATACTAGGAAAATCCTTCTGGACCAGTAATACGTTAGGATCAGAGACTCGAGGCTTTGCCGTGAGCCTCTTCCTGAGAAACAGCTGTCCCTACCGGCCAAGTTCCTTCTCACTCTCGTGGCATCGGATAGTCTTCAGCTGTCTTTATGGGACGAATGGCAGTTTCGATGGGATGTAAAGTAACGTGAAGGAGGCAGGGGTAACTTAGTAGCGTCAGTACGATGGTCGTGTTGCCTAATCAAGGTATGTGTTTTGACAAATGAGCGTGTTCCTGGAGAAAGTAAGGTTGATTACTTTAAAACTGGCCATTCTTGAAAATCTGAGATATCTGGTCGTTAAGTATGGCAGATGCTCAAATAAGAGCCCCCAGGCAGGGTCTCGAGACGGCGAGCCACGGTGGGGAGGCCCAGGGCACAGCTTCGCTCACGTGGGGGAGGAGTTTGCAGAGCTTTTTGTTTTCATTTTTAACCCTGAATGGTCATTTCGCTATCAGTGCTTTTGACTAGCTTTCTGAATATGATTGAATTACCTTCTGTTCTTTCCATACGTGTATACATTACACACTGACAGCTGACAAACGACTTTCACTCAAGTTCAACGGATATTTTCTGAGTCCCTGAGAATTCCAGAGTATATGCCCTCGTGTCGAGGAACTGACTTATTCTAGAAAACAATAACCTGGATGTGTATCTACTTGTTATTTCTCATTTAACAGAATACGAATCATCCACTTTGAGTGAAAGGTACATTTTGGTCCCCAGTGAGTTGGTCGCGGCTCTGTATCAGGGCTGCTGGCCCTTTTTTTCCGTTGATGTGCACAGGAGCCAAAAACGCACTTTATTTTTAGCCTACAGAAAGCATCATTGGGAAGACACATTTGTTGCAATAAAAACCCTCTTAGAGCCCATCTCACCCACACACTCCAGCCTCTCATCACCTTAAGTAATAGGAGAGGCCCCCACGTGGGGAGACGGGCGGCTTGCGCAGGCCTCCCCCTCGTGCCCAGGTGAGCTCTGGCTACCGGACGTGGCCATGGCTGTCACCCACACCGTCTTCACGACCGCAGATGACTCAGGCTGGAAGATACCGACTCCAGGAATCCCTTCTCGCATCTCTGGGCCAGCGGGTCAGACACCTCTGGTGCTTAGAACAGAGAATCATCAGACGTTTCAGCAGGAGGAGGGCAGGGTGGCCGCGATGGGTCTGTGGTCGCTCCTAGGCCGGCCGGCTCTGCGAGAGCCCCGCAGCTGAGCAGGTAGGCTCTGGGCCCTACACACCCCACCTCCCTGAATCTGACTTTGACTAGAGGAGGCCTTCTATTTACGGGGTTTTGTATTTCGGAGAGTGCTATCAGAAGATAAAAAACGATTACAGTCGTCCTTTCCTATCTATAGAAGACTGGTTCCAAGACCCCCGAGGATACCAAAATCTGGGATGTTCAAGTCTTTTGTATAAAACTGCAGAGTGTCAGGGCCTTCTGTATTCAGTTATGTAAATAAAACCAGCGACTGAGATCAGCCATCAAGGTCTCCGAGGACAGCCTCCATGTTCACCTACAGAGCGGTGCTGGAATACGTCGTGGCTCGGAATTACGGTGCATATGTTCCAGCAGCTAAGAAGGATGAAATGGATCAGTCTGCTCTTACCTGAGGAGATGCGGTCCTAGTGCTCAGCTTTAGAAGATGAGCTAAAAGCGAGAGTCGTGGTGTTGTCCCATTTGTGTGAAAATACATGCACACGGAGGCCACAGATGCCTGGACACAGCTCGTGGTGGCTTTTTGCAAGCTGATGTTTCAGTGAGAAGGCGGGGCCACCAAGGCCTGTCTGGAGAAGTCAAACGGGGGCCTGTCCCCTCGGGGGTTTTTTTTTTCTGGGTCAGAGATCTTTGATTTGCACTGGGCTTAGGGTTTTTATTGCCCACTAGCAATAAAAATGGATCACACAACTAGGGAAACGCTTTCCTTAAAACATGTTTCTGAGCTCAAGGAGAGAACACAGCCTCACCAAGACAAGCAAAGCAATGCTGAGGAAAATCTTTTGAAAAGTTGGCCTTAGCATAAAAAGAAACATTCACTAGAAAACGCACATGAATATGGACCGAGCTAGGGGAGAAAAAAATATTCAGTGACTCGGATTTCAATGTATAAAGGCTGATCAATTGAGGAATTATTTGTATTAAATTCAGAGGCAGACCATTTTCCCTCTGCTTCTCTCCATGGCCTCTCCGAGAAACAAATTTTAGCACAATTGTACTTTTTGCACACATCATGTATCAACTTATTCTTGATTAATATTACAATGTGTTGATGAAATTTTCTAAGTGCTGTTCACAGCTAAAATGAGTTTTTTTTTTTTTTTCTTAAAATGTGTTGATACTTGTTTTCATGGTGACTGTTAGTTGCATATTCAATTTCATGTTCATAGAAATGATGTGCTAGGAAATTAGTTTAATAGTCAGAAATATTGAGCTTCTACATAGCTCCCCTGCTTTGGTTCATTTTATTTCAACAAGTTTCTTGAGCACCTACTATGTCCCAGGTGGTCTGCAAGGCCTAGAGTGCGGTGTGATGTTTTTAAAAGCGGCTCTGCAAACCAGGAAATCAGCTGTCTAGCAGGTGACACATACACACATACTACAAATTTCAATAAAAAATGTCAGGTGTTGTAAGAGAAGTTGGCACATTTCTCCTAAAGAAAGAGGAGAAGGGCTTCCCTGGCGGTCCAGTGGGTAAGGACACTGCCTTGCAGTGCAAGGGGCGCCAGTTCGATCCCTGGCCTGGGAAGATCCCATGTGCTGTGGAGTGGCTGGACTGGTGTGTCCAACTCCCTAGCCAGAGCTCTGGAGCGCATGCGCCCAGAGCTGGTGCTCTGCAGCGGGAGAGGCCACTGTAACGGGAGGCCCACACGGGCCAAAGAACAAAGATGGATGAAAAATTTTTTTAAAAAAAGATGACTTAGAGGCAAAAAAAAAAAAAAAAATCTGCTAAAAAGTTTGAAAAAACTAAAAAGGAAATAGGAGCAGAGACTGTTAACTCCAAGCCCCTAGCATGGGCCTGATACCTGGCATGTGCTTAATAATTATTTGTTGAAACGAGAGGATGAAAGAAACCATGACTGAAGGGAGACTTGTTGGAGCAACCTCCTGGAAGATGTGACCTCTCAGCTTGGTATTGAAAGAAAATAAGAAGTGAATAATGGGGTAAAGAAGGAAGATATTGAATATTTATTCCAGGTAGAGACTTGAGACCATTGTAAGAGGCTCGTCTCAAATGTATGGTATGCTAGAAAGCTATGAGACCTTAAAGTGAGTACATTTAACCTGCTAAATAAAAGCACATGTGTGCATATATAGTTTGTTGACATTTGTTTAACCCTTGTATGTTTTACCCAAATATGTTGTAACCTTTACACACAAACCCAGAAATTCTGTAGCAGCAAAGCAAGGCTGATGGTGGTCAGATGTGTCGCGCGCTGGAAGCTCACAGCATCTCCCTTCTCACCGTGTTCTGTGTCAGCCTTGTGCTTTTCGGGCCTCACCGTTAATCATTTATTTCAGTAGTCGGTGTCAGTCCTCACCGCAGAACCTTTTAGAGCTCCACGCCCTGTGGGGAGTGAGAGATCTTTCCTCTGCTTTGTCTTGGTCCTGACAGAGTTTGGGGCTATTTTGTTAGCAGGAAGGAATGAAGAATACAGGCCAGTAGGAACAGGTGAATCATCCCACGGCAAGCAGATGCATATGAGCCATATGTTGAAAGCTCTTACAGACAGGTTAAATATAGTCTCCTGCAAATGCCTGGATGCGATCCCCTTTTATTTCAGCTTTATTCATATTCAACAAAGAAAAAATGTGCCTCTGTTATTAAATATCTTTGCATATGGCATGTTATGAAAAGACCTAGTAATAATAAGTCCAAATCAAGCTGTTTTAAAGTGAGGATGCTGGGAAACGTGCCTGGAAGCATAGAAGAAATAACAGGTTAGGCTTCACAGACTAAACGGCATATTGGTTCTTTTTCCTTCTTTGATTTTCTTTATTATCAAACACTTCGAGTAGACATTTCTTGTGTTCTATATTTAACCAAAAGGATGATGCTTCAATAAATACTAAATGCCGTTCTACATAGATCCCACATCAGAGGGAAGCCGAGATCGTGTGGAGGGCCTGGGATGCTGTCTGTATTTGAGCGAAGCAAGGGGTGACGCCAGGGACCCTGGGGGAGCCTGAATGCACCTGGAGCTCCTCCCAAGCAGCGTTGTCCACTTACGGCAGAGCCACTTCAGTGGGAAGCCAGGTCCCGTGGATTCATTTCAGTCCACCCTTTTTAAAACCCAATGTCACTTCCACATACTTTGGGAAAGATAAGGTGCTTAGGATTTCGGGGCAAAGGAAATAGTTTCCCCAAGGCAGGGAGCCCTGTTCAGCCTGGGTGACATGGCTGCTGGTCAAGGAAGCGAGACGCCTTCGTCCCTCCTGGATCTGGTGACCTGCAGCCTGGCTCGTGCCTCTCTCCAGGACAGGCCATGACCCGCAGCACTGGCGCCCTCAGGGGCTGGTGCTCTGTGCTCTGCGAGTACTTTGGGATGTGATGGTCTGGAAGGTCCCTCTGTGTCTTTTCATTTCCACTCTAAGCTCCTTTCCAACTGGCCCCAACACAAGCATTAAGAGATGTTGTGCTTTCATAGAATAACTCTTGTCTAAGAATAAGCCCATGAACGTGCTCAGTCACTCAGTCATGCCAACTTTCTGCGACCCTATGGACTGTGGCCCGCCAGGGCTGGGTTAGGCTGCCTCTTACAGACAGGTTACAGGCCAGTAGGAACAGGTGAATCATCCCACGGCAAGCAGATGCATATGAGCCATATGTTGAAAGCTCTTACAGACAGGTTAAATATAGTCTCCTGCAAATGCCTGGATGCGATCCCCTTTTATTTCAGCTTTATTCATATTCAACAAAGAAAAAATGTGCCTCTGTTATTAAATATCTTTGCATATGGCATGTTATGAAAAGACCTAGTAATAATAAGTCCAAATCAAGCTGTTTTAAAGTGAGGATGCTGGGAAACGTGCCTGGAAGCATAGAAGAAATAACAGGTTAGGCTTCACAGACTAAACGGCATATTGGTTCTTTTTCCTTCTTTGATTTTCTTTATTATCAAACACTTCGAGTAGACATTTCTTGTGTTCTATATTTAACCAAAAGGATGATGCTTCAATAAATACTAAATGCCGTTCTACATAGATCCCACATCAGAGGGAAGCCGAGATCGTGTGGAGGGCCTGGGATGCTGTCTGTATTTGAGCGAAGCAAGGGGTGACGCCAGGGACCCTGGGGGAGCCTGAATGCACCTGGAGCTCCTCCCAAGCAGCGTTGTCCACTTACGGCAGAGCCACTTCAGTGGGAAGCCAGGTCCCGTGGATTCATTTCAGTCCACCTTTTAAACCGAATGTCACTTCCACATACTTTGGGAAAGATAAGGTGCTTAGGATTTCGGGGCAAAGGAAATAGTTTCCCCAAGGCAGGGAGCCCTGTTCAGCCTGGGTGACATGGCTGCTGGTCAAGGAAGCGAGACGCCTTCGTCCCTCCTGGATCTGGTGACCTGCAGCCTGGCTCGTGCCTCTCTCCAGGACAGGCCATGACCCGCAGCACTGGCGCCCTCAGGGGCTGGTGCTCTGTGCTCTGCGAGTACTTTGGGATGTGATGGTCTGGAAGGTCCCTCTGTGTCTTTTCATTTCCACTCTAAGCTCCTTTCCAACTGGCCCCAACACAAGCATTAAGAGATGTTGTGCTTTCATAGAATAACTCTTGTCTAAGAATAAGCCCATGAACGTGCTCAGTCACTCAGTCATGCCAACTTTCTGCGACCCTATGGACTGTGGCCCGCCAGGCTCCTCTGTCCGTGGGATTAGCCCAGCAAGAATACCAGTGTGGGTTTCCATTCCCTTCTCCAGGTGATCTTCCTGACCCAGGGATTGAACCTGGGTCTCCTACATTGCAGGTGGGTTCTTTTCTTGCTAAACCATGGGGGAAGCCTTCCAAAACAAATCTGTAGGAAGATTCAAAAACACGGCCAGACTCAAGCTGGTGGTGTCTGTTGAAGAAGACAGAGAAAGAAGGTTATCAGCAGGGGCAGACCCGTGTTTCTGGTCTCTTAGGCATTTTTTTTGCAATTAATACTTTGTCCAAGTGTCTTAACAGTGGTAATAATACCCACACTTGGTTGGTCCCTTAACTCTTTGTCAGGCTCTGTGATGAGCACTGTCACGCCGTTTTCTCATACAGTCTCCACAGAGGCTCGGGGACATAGCCCTGTGACGCTGATGTGGCGCCAGTGCAGATCCAGCCCCAGGAGGCTGACTCACCTGCTCACTGTCACCCTGCCCAGTACTGGGAGCAGAACCCTATCCAGATCGAGCTGATTCCAAAGGCACCTCTGCCCACTGTGATGATGTGCCTCCCTCGCACTGAGACTGTCGCCAAATGCCACAGAGGGGCAGCGTCTGTTCGGACACCGCGTTTGACTCACCGCCAGCACAGCCGGGCATCATGGTCCATGGCTCTTGGCTCACCTGACCTTGGGAGAGGCAGCCTCAGTGCCGGGTGAGACCGAGCCCCGGGAGCCTCCCGAGTCGTGGCTGCTGGTCAAGGAAGCGAGACGCCTTCGTCCCTCCTGGATCTGGTGACCTGCAGCCTGGCTCGTGCCTCTCTCCAGGACAGGCCATGACCCGCAGCACTGGCGCCCTCAGGGGCTGGTGCTCTGTGCTCTGCGAGTACTTTGGGATGTGATGGTCTGGAAGGTCCCTCTGTGTCTTTTCATTTCCACTCTAAGCTCCTTTCCAACTGGCCCCAACACAAGCATTAAGAGATGTTGTGCTTTCATAGAATAACTCTTGTCTAAGAATAAGCCCATGAACGTGCTCAGTCACTCAGTCATGCCAACTTTCTGCGACCCTATGGACTGTGGCCCGCCAGGCTCCTCTGTCCGTGGGATTAGCCCAGCAAGAATACCAGTGTGGGTTTCCATTCCCTTCTCCAGGTGATCTTCCTGACCCAGGGATTGAACCTGGGTCTCCTACATTGCAGGTGGGTTCTTTTCTTGCTAAACCATGGGGGAAGCCTTCCAAAACAAATCTGTAGGAAGATTCAAAAACACGGCCAGACTCAAGCTGGTGGTGTCTGTTGAAGAAGACAGAGAAAGAAGGTTATCAGCAGGGGCAGACCCGTGTTTCTGGTCTCTTAGGCATTTTTTTTGCAATTAATACTTTGTCCAAGTGTCTTAACAGTGGTAATAATACCCACACTTGGTTGGTCCCTTAACTCTTTGTCAGGCTCTGTGATGAGCACTGTCACGCCGTTTTCTCATACAGTCTCCACAGAGGCTCGGGGACATAGCCCTGTGACGCTGATGTGGCGCCAGTGCAGATCCAGCCCCAGGAGGCTGACTCACCTGCTCACTGTCACCCTGCCCAGTACTGGGAGCAGAACCCTATCCAGATCGAGCTGATTCCAAAGGCACCTCTGCCCACTGTGATGATGTGCCTCCCTCGCACTGAGACTGTCGCCAAATGCCACAGAGGGGCAGCGTCTGTTCGGACACCGCGTTTGACTCACCGCCAGCACAGCCGGGCATCATGGTCCATGGCTCTTGGCTCACCTGACCTTGGGAGAGGCAGCCTCAGTGCCGGGTGAGACCGAGCCCCTGAGAGCAAGCCAACTCCCGAGTCGTGAGGCGATGCCCCTGCTCCGTCCTGTGGATGCTCAGAGCCTCAGCCACCTGGATGCTCGGGTTGATTTCCTCCAGGACCTTTAAATGTCACGGAAGGAAATTTCCAGTTTATTCTGTACACCAAGTCCTAATTCTGTGGGGCTCTGAGAGTTCTGTGGCCTGTGCGTAAGCCCAGGCCCTGTCTCCCGAAATGCTTTACCCTCGTTAAAGCTGCAGCTGCTGGTCGGTAGGCAGCCTCCAGGGCCAAAATAGGTTTTAGAATCTTCAGAGTTTTCATTAATGGAAACCTGCAATTAAAACAAAAAAAAAAAAAAAAAAAAAGGAGGCGGTTAAAGGGCTGTGATAGAGACAGGTGTTGGAAAGAACCATCTGCTTGCTAATAACTTGCCCATGGATTTTCATGCTGCAGGATGGGGACATTTATTATGGGATGCTGGGCCCATTCCATTTCACTATCACTTCTGTAGAAATATTATTACTTGCTCAACGTGCTATATTTTTTAATTTACTTTCTAAAATCCTCCTCTCCTTGGATCAAGCTCTGAGTATCTGCTTCTCCTTCCTCCTTCCCCTCTTCCCTCTCTTTCCTGACACAGCGCCTCCTTCCCAGGCACCCTGCAAACCCCGGCTCAAGCCCCACGCAGATGCCGTCACCAGGAGCAGCCCTTCTGTTCCTGAGACCCAGAATTCTGATTATACCATTGAAAATGGTATTTTCTGGAATGTATACAAAGGTTTCTGGGGGGACATAGCCCTGTGACGCTGATGTGGCGCCAGTGCAGATCCAGCCCCAGGAGGCTGACTCACCTGCTCACTGTCACCCTGCCCAGTACTGGGAGCAGAACCCTATCCAGATCGAGCTGATTCCAAAGGCACCTCTGCCCACTGTGATGATGTGCCTCCCTCGCACTGAGACTGTCGCCAAATGCCACAGAGGGGCAGCGTCTGTTCGGACACCGCGTTTGACTCACCGCCAGCACAGCCGGGCATCATGGTCCATGGCTCTTGGCTCACCTGACCTTGGGAGAGGCAGCCTCAGTGCCGGGTGAGACCGAGCCCCTGAGAGCAAGCCAACTCCCGAGTCGTGAGGCGATGCCCCTGCTCCGTCCTGTGGATGCTCAGAGCCTCAGCCACCTGGATGCTCGGGTTGATTTCCTCCAGGACCTTTAAATGTCACGGAAGGAAATTTCCAGTTTATTCTGTACACCAAGTCCTAATTCTGTGGGGCTCTGAGAGTTCTGTGGCCTGTGCGTAAGCCCAGGCCCTGTCTCCCGAAATGCTTTACCCTCGTTAAAGCTGCAGCTGCTGGTCGGTAGGCAGCCTCCAGGGCCAAAATAGGTTTTAGAATCTTCAGAGTTTTCATTAATGGAAACCTGCAATTCAGCAAAAAAAAAAAAAAAAAAAAAAGGAGGCGGTTAAAGGGCTGTGATAGAGACAGGTGTTGGAAAGAACCATCTGCTTGCTAATAACTTGCCCATGGATTTTCATGCTGCAGGATGGGGACATTTATTATGGGATGCTGGGCCCATTCCATTTCACTATCACTTCTGTAGAAATATTATTACTTGCTCAACGTGCTATATTTTTTAATTTACTTTCTAAAATCCTCCTCTCCTTGGATCAAGCTCTGAGTATCTGCTTCTCCTTCCTCCTTCCCCTCTTCCCTCTCTTTCCTGACACAGCGCCTCCTTCCCAGGCACCCTGCAAACCCCGGCTCAAGCCCCACGCAGATGCCGTCACCAGGAGCAGCCCTTCTGTTCCTGAGACCCAGAATTCTGATTATACCATTGAAAATGGTATTTTCTGATGCAGGTCAAATGTGTCCCAATCATTTCAAGGAAAGGAATTTTTTTTTCAACTTTGATTTAATTCTGTATTATGCATTCATGCCTTGAAATAGACAGAGCAGCTGCTCTAGATCGACTGGGGGCTGGGACGTCTGAGGAACAACACGTGTACTCCTGGCTCTGTCATTAACTAGCCGTGCGGGCTTAGGTTTTGTTGGTAAAGTGAGTGCATTGAACTGGATTGATGGACTTACCGATTAATGCATTGAAGAAATTCATGTGTTCTGCCTTCCGAGAGCTGTGCTCTGTGCTGGGTCGCAGGTGTTAAAGGTCAAAGTGATGGGTCCTGTTCTCAAAGATTTCACTCACCGGGGGAAGAAGTAGATGATTCCAGAGTGAGGTATGAAGCGTTGTAATGGAAATAAGTACAACAGGAACGGAGCAGAACGCTTCCACAGCTCCTAGAGCTGTTCTGGGCTGGCGTGTGCTGTAACGGGGTTTACCCGACAGCAGGAGAGCAGAGCCAGGTTTGGTGTCTTGGCTGACATGGTGACAGCAGTGAAAGGCAGTGTTTTCAGGATCCCCGTGGCTTCCCCCGTGGCTCAGTGGTAGGGAACCTGCTTGCCAGTGCAGGAGGCTCAGGTTCGATTCCTGGCTTAGGAAGCTCCCTGGAGGAGGAAGTGGGAACCCACTGCAGTATTCCTGCCTGGAGAATTCCACAGACAGCGGAGCCTGGTGGGCTTCACGGGGTCCTTAAGGGTCGGACATGACTCAGCAGCAACAGCGGCAATCATTTGACTCAAGAACGCCCTCTCAGAGGGTATGTCGGCACGCATCCAGAATGAAGCTGTCGCTCAGGGAATCAGGCTGTGCGTTGTTTTCTCCAGACATGACCAGCGTAGACTTCCCTACTGTCTCTGGAGTTGGTGATGTAAGTCATTAGTCGCCCACAATCAACAGAAACTCATGAGCAAAATCTGCCCGTCTCTTTGGAATCTGACACATTTTCCCTCCCCATCCAGGCTGGGTTTCCTTTTGCAAGGATGCCGTCACCAGGAGCAGCCCTTCTGTTCCTGAGACCCAGAATTCTGATTATACCATTGAAAATGGTATTTTCTGATGCAGGTCAAATGTGTCCCAATCATTTCAAGGAAAGGAATTTTTTTTTCAACTTTGATTTAATTCTGTATTATGCATTCATGCCTTGAAATAGACAGAGCAGCTGCTCTAGATCGACTGGGGGCTGGGACGTCTGAGGAACAACACGTGTACTCCTGGCTCTGTCATTAACTAGCCGTGCGGGCTTAGGTTTTGTTGGTAAAGTGAGTGCATTGAACTGGATTGATGGACTTACCGATTAATGCATTGAAGAAATTCATGTGTTCTGCCTTCCGAGAGCTGTGCTCTGTGCTGGGTCGCAGGTGTTAAAGGTCAAAGTGATGGGTCCTGTTCTCAAAGATTTCACTCACCGGGGGAAGAAGTAGATGATTCCAGAGTGAGGTATGAAGCGTTGTAATGGAAATAAGTACAACAGGAACGGAGCAGAACGCTTCCACAGCTCCTAGAGCTGTTCTGGGCTGGCGTGTGCTGTAACGGGGTTTACCCGACAGCAGGAGAGCAGAGCCAGGTTTGGTGTCTTGGCTGACATGGTGACAGCAGTGAAAGGCAGTGTTTTCAGGATCCCCGTGGCTTCCCCCGTGGCTCAGTGGTAGGGAACCTGCTTGCCAGTGCAGGAGGCTCAGGTTCGATTCCTGGCTTAGGAAGCTCCCTGGAGGAGGAAGTGGGAACCCACTGCAGTATTCCTGCCTGGAGAATTCCACAGACAGCGGAGCCTGGTGGGCTTCACGGGGTCCTTAAGGGTCGGACATGACTCAGCAGCAACAGCGGCAATCATTTGACTCAAGAACGCCCTCTCAGAGGGTATGTCGGCACGCATCCAGAATGAAGCTGTCGCTCAGGGAATCAGGCTGTGCGTTGTTTTCTCCAGACATGACCAGCGTAGACTTCCCTACTGTCTCTGGAGTTGGTGATGTAAGTCATTAGTCGCCCACAATCAACAGAAACTCATGAGCAAAATCTGCCCGTCTCTTTGGAATCTGACACATTTTCCCTCCCCATCCAGGCTGGGTTTTGCAGTATCTATTCCACCTCTTATGTTCAGTACCTTTTCCAGAGGAAACACAAAACACATCATTTGGTGAAGAATTCTTTGAACTGGAAATTTACAGATGTGAAAGTTCTTATCAAGGTGTTGGGTAAATTACTATAAATGGTCATTTTTGAACTATGAAAGCCCGTATCTCAATAGATTTTTAAAATGCACAAACATTATTATCCAATCAGCGTGGCTGCTATACATCTTCTTGATATTTTCCCTTATGCGCATCTCTTTTAAGGGGCTCAGTGACGACTAACATCATACGACAGGTACAGTACTCTCACGTCTCCGCTGTGAGGGGATGCTTTACAAAGATTTTTTTGACAGGTCAGTAAGTGAAAACTATTACCTTGATATTATTTAACTTCCATTAATTTGAGTAGTTATGACGCTGTCTCTTTTAATATGCCTTTTCATGTCAAGGGCACAAAATATTAAATCTTGGCTAAGTATGCATTTACTCATGCCTCATCTGGTGGCCAGCAGCCTCTTAGGCTAGTAGGTGGGATACAGGGTAGAATCAGGCTTGGGAACAGGTTACAGGCACCCAGCCTCACTCTCCTTCTTTTTGTGCGACTTTGACAAAGTTAGTTAATCTCTGTAAGCTTTCTTCTTCACTGTTCTGAGAACACTGGATGAGAATACATTCACACAGTTGGCACTCTGTTTAGCACTGGCAAATCCTCTTAAAATGTTAACTATTATGATCATCACATTTTTCTCCTTAATCTAATAAAGCTGTCTTTCTCTAACAATGGATTTTTCATGGTTCCAGGTCAAGCAACATTAATGAACCAATTAGATATTCTAATTGTTAAACAATGAGTTCCTTCTTTGTTAAGCTAATCCTGGAAGTCCTCATGGCCTCCTCCTCAAGCCCCCAACACCAGCACGCAGTTGGTGCTTGGTCCTTCTGCCTGTGCCTCTAAACTTTGTCTAGATCCCACCTCTTCTCTCCCATGTCTGGTCTTAGAACAAGCTCTCCCTTGACCTGTCCAGCCTCTGGGCTGGCCTTCCTTTCTGCAGCTCCCCCTGCCCGCCTCTTCTTTAAATACAAACCAAACTGAATCACTCTGCAGATCAAAGGCCTCATTCATGGCCCTTGAAGTGAAGCACAGAGTCCCTGTCATGGTCACCAAGGTGCCAGCGATGAGTCCTGGTTCTCGCCTGCTCCCCGCTCTCCTCTTTCCCTGCTTGCCTCCACGTGTCCCCTACCCCGCGAGGTTCCTGCTTCTCCTTAGGCCCTAGCCCTTTCCTCTGCAGGGCTTCTGACCTCGCTCTTCACTCTGCCTGAAATGCACCTCTCCAGGCCTTCACACGGGCTCCTGCCCGATGCCCTTCTTCCTGGAGACGAAGCCTTCGCGAAGCCTTCAGACACACTGTGCCCCTTTTAATTTTTTTTAAGAAATAATCTTTATCTGTTAGTTTGAGTTTTCTTTGTTAATTTTACTTTTTTAATACAAAAAGCATCTTGCGTTTGGGTAGTCGATTCACAGCATTGTGGTAGTTTCAGGTGGACAGCAGAGGGACTCAACCGTACACATCCATGTATCCATTCTTTCCCCAAACCCGCCTCCCATCTGTGCCGCCGTGTGACTCTGAGCAGAGTTCCCTGTGCTGTGCAGGAGGTCCTTGGTCGTCCATTTTAAATACAGCCGTGTCTACCTGTTCATCCCGAAGTCTCTAACGATCCGCCGCGCCCCCCGCCGCCACAACCGAAGAAGATTTGGTGCGTATGTACCAATAATGGAATATTACTCAGCCATTAAAAAGAATCAAATCATGTCATCTGCAGCAGCATGGATGGGCCTAGAGACTGTCATGCTGAGTGAAGTAAGTCAGACAGAGAAGGAGAAATATCCTGTGCCTTCCCTTGTATATGGAATCTAAAAAGAAATGATAGAAGTGGACTTACAAAACAGACTCACAGACTTAAAGAATGAACTTAGGGTTATAGATGTGTACCTTTTAAATGGCCCGCTTATTATCTAAAATGGTTGCACTTTTATGTATTTCTGCATGTTCTCCTTGACTGTCGCCCCTCTCCAGCACTCGGTGGAAAGGTTTCTTCTCGAGGGAAAGAGTGTGCTCTGTGGATCACTGCATGCCCGACCCTGCAGCCGAGCGGGCACTCCCTCGCAGTGAGATGAGTGAATGCGCAGGTGTTCCGTGCGCCTGCTCTACGGGTCTGGCACGCCTCAGCGACACGATCCCGGGCCGGTTGGTTTCTGTGGTGTTCTGGCCGGGCTTCCCTTGCTCTTTGGATTTCCCGGATCCCCGCTCTGTCTTGAGAGCTACAGAATCAGCACAGGCGGCGGTGCTGGGGAGCAGGAGGTCTGGTCTCTGAATCCAGTCTGTGACCCGAAAGTTGCGGTGAAGCCCGTGGGGGAGGCCGCAGCGGGGAGGCCAGAGGGGCAGCCAGCGCGCGGGGCTCTCGAGACCAGGATGCTCGCTCCGCTGGGGACCACTCGGGAAACCTCAGGTTGCACACGTCCTGTACCCCCCGGCCTCCACCTGAGGGCAGTGAGCGTCTCAGCCACCCAGGGCCCCGCGGGCGATGGGTACCTTGGAGCCCCTTCCTCTTGTCCTCTCTCCTGACGCCCGCCGGGCCTCGGCTCACCCGGGCTGGGCGCTGTCCCCACGGCCCCTGCCTGCTCTCTGCCCGCCCCCAGCCCCTCCGGCCGATGTCGCCTGGCCTCTCCCCACTCTGAGGATATGCACAAAGGAAACGCCGTGCTTAAAGGCGGGTCAGGGCTCCTGCAGCATTTGGAGAAGAGCCCTGAGGCAGGCTCGGCTCTCTCCGTGACTTGACGAGTGGAGACTGCTCCTTGTACAGCGTCTGTTTAGGAACAAGGCTGTTTACTCAGCCATTAAAAGAATCAAATCATGTCATCTGCAGCAGCATGGATGGGCCTAGAGACTGTCATGCTGAGTGAAGTAAGTCAGACAGAGAAGGAGAAATATCCTGTGCCTTCCCTTGTATATGGAATCTAAAAAGAAATGATAGAAGTGGACTTACAAAACAGACTCACAGACTTAAAGAATGAACTTAGGGTTATAGATGTGTACCTTTTAAATGGCCCGCTTATTATCTAAAATGGTTGCACTTTTATGTATTTCTGCATGTTCTCCTTGACTGTCGCCCTCTCCAGCACTCGGTGGAAAGGTTTCTTCTCGAGGGAAAGAGTGTGCTCTGTGGATCACTGCATGCCCGACCCTGCAGCCGAGCGGGCACTCCCTCGCAGTGAGATGAGTGAATGCGCAGGTGTTCCGTGCGCCTGCTCTACGGGTCTGGCACGCCTCAGCGACACGATCCCGGGCCGGTTGGTTTCTGTGGTGTTCTGGCCGGGCTTCCCTTGCTCTTTGGATTTCCCGGATCCCCGCTCTGTCTTGAGAGCTACAGAATCAGCACAGGCGGCGGTGCTGGGGAGCAGGAGGTCTGGTCTCTGAATCCAGTCTGTGACCCGAAAGTTGCGGTGAAGCCCGTGGGGGAGGCCGCAGCGGGGAGGCCAGAGGGGCAGCCAACGCGCGGGGCTCTCGAGACCAGGATGCTCGCTCCGCTGGGGACCACTCGGGAAACCTCAGGTTGCACACGTCCTGTACCCCCCGGCCTCCACCTGAGGGCAGTGAGCGTCTCAGCCACCCAGGGCCCCGCGGGCGATGGGTACCTTGGAGCCCCTTCCTCTTGTCCTCTCTCCTGACGCCCGCCGGGCCTCGGCTCACCCGGGCTGGGCGCTGTCCCCACGGCCCCTGCCTGCTCTCTGCCCGCCCCCAGCCCCTCCGGCCGATGTCGCCTGGCCTCTCCCCACTCTGAGGATATGCACAAAGGAAACGCCGCGCTTAAAGGTCAGGGCTCCTGCAGCATTTGGAGAAGAGCCCTGAGGCAGGCTCGGCTCTCTCCGTGACTTGACGAGTGGAGACTGCTCCTTGTACAGCGTCTGTTTAGGAACAAGGCTGTTTATATAGCATGTTTTCTGTGTTTCTACTCTCTCATTTTTTACTATTAAGGACACTTGCCTAGAAACAGAATCTATATTTTTCTGAAGCATTCGTCTCCTCCTGCTGCTGCTCCCTACCTGAGTGCATCACACTTGATGGCTATGGCTCGTTTGTGCCGCGCGGCAGAGCAGCCGTCTGCCCGCCCATTCATCTCTCCCCCCATCTCGACGCTCGCAGGAGCACAGGCATGTCTCCGGCAAAAGATACATGGGCTGACGTTCCTCAGAAGTGCAGGGACAATATTCAATACTTCCTTTTACTTTTCTGATAATGCTTAGACGCTGTGCAGCATCTCACGTGGGTAAGTCCTGACTCCTCAAGATGCCCACTGAGACATGGTCCTTGCTGTGCCCATTTCAGAGACGAGGCCGGGATGAACGGACTTGCTCCAGGCAGCCTAGAAACTCAGCGCAAGCGGCGGGTTCACGTTCAGAAAGGCAGACTCCCTTAAGCTGGTGATTAGATCATCAGACCACGATGGCACGTTTCCGACCTCTTTTAGAACTGGGAGAATCAGGTGTTTAATATTGCTAAAGGAAATTGATAGAAAGGTCAAACACAAAAAGTACAGCGAGCAAGTCCTCTTTTGCTCTGTGAGTAACGAAGCAGATTTCTCAGTGTTTAATTTAAGACCCATTCAGTGTATGAAATACATTTCTCAAGCAGCAGAGAGAGAGAGACAGAAAATGATTCCCGTCCGGGCTCCCAGTCTTTGGGAGGAAGGACACCCTCCTGCTTCCCAAATGCCCCCCTTTGAGTTGCTGTGGAAATGATTACAGCATCACAGGCAGGAGATTCTATAACCTGCGATCAGGGATAACTAGCCAAGATGGATTCCTCCTGAAGCACAGTCTTGCTTTGTGCAGATCTGAATAGGAGAGAAAGAGGAGGGAGGACACGGGCGGGCCATCTGCGATCTAGGGAAATGGGGTTTAGATAGGTTCTTTTCTGGGAGCTATTGGTGCTCTCCCAAAAAGAGGGAAAGCACCGAGATAATTTCCTTAGCCTTTTAAACTTTAAAAAAATATATTTTTTCAAAACTGTGCTTAGTGTTCGACAAGCTGTCAGATACATTACCAAGGAAACCAGAGTCTCCGGGAGGCCCCCCAGGAGCAAAGCACACAACGGAACCCGCTCTCCCGGACGGTGACCACGCGACGGCCGGGCCAGCACCCAGCTGCTCTGCCCTCAGGGCTGGACTCGTGTGCGAGGAGAAAGCTGCTGCTGTCTGGCCGCTCCAGGCAGAGTGAGCTCCGTCCCAGGGCTTCAGAGACAGGGAAGCAGGTTCCCCACAGCACGAGGAATCCTTCTGACTCCTTTCCTCCATCTGTGAAATAACAGCAGAGCCGACCTCGGGGGCCTGTGTGAGGTGCAGGGAGACAGAGCGTGTGGAACACTTAGCCTTGTGCCCGTGAACCCCAGGTACTGACAAGTACTGATCGTTCTGGCTCTTGGTAGGCTTCCTACCAGAATGAGGTCCCCCCGTCCTCCTCGGGCGCTCACATCTCTTCATCACATCCTGCCCTGCCCCCACTGGGTGGTGGACCTGGTGTCCAGAGAGGCACTCCGTTTCAGTTTTAGAATTGTCCATTCATCCATAGATCGTCTATCTGTGTGCACCACATTCCAAGAAGAATTTAAAATAGCTTACAGAGAGATGTCAGCTAACGTCAGTCCTATTGTTTTTTGAAAGATGAAGAGATCTAGATCAAGAAAAAATAAATTTCAACAGTAATACCATTCCCAGTTCATACGTTAGAATCAATTGATAAAGTCCTTCACTCTTGTCTGTCTCCCAGTCTTTGGGAGGAAGGACACCCTCCTGCTTCCCAAATGCCCCCCTTTGAGTTGCTGTGGAAATGATTACAGCATCACAGGCAGGAGATTCTATAACCTGCGATCAGGGATAACTAGCCAAGATGGATTCCTCCTGAAGCACAGTCTTGCTTTGTGCAGATCTGAATAGGAGAGAAAGAGGAGGGAGGACACGGGCGGGCCATCTGCGATCTAGGGAAATGGGGTTTAGATAGGTTCTTTTCTGGGAGCTATTGGTGCTCTCCCAAAAAGAGGGAAAGCACCGAGATAATTTCCTTAGCCTTTTAAACTTTAAAAAAAATATTTTTTCAAAACTGTGCTTAGTGTTCGACAAGCTGTCAGATACATTACCAAGGAAACCAGAGTCTCCGGGAGGCCCCCCAGGAGCAAAGCACACAACGGAACCCGCTCTCCCGGACGGTGACCACGCGACGGCCGGGCCAGCACCCAGCTGCTCTGCCCTCAGGGCTGGACTCGTGTGCGAGGAGAAAGCTGCTGCTGTCTGGCCGCTCCAGGCAGAGTGAGCTCCGTCCCAGGGCTTCAGAGACAGGGAAGCGGGTTTCCCCCACAGCACGAGGAATCCTTCTGACTCCTTTCCTCCATCTGTGAAATAACAGCAGAGCCGACCTCGGGGGCCTGTGTGAGGTGCAGGGAGACAGAGCGTGTGGAACACTTAGCCTTGTGCCCGTGAACCCCAGGTACTGACAAGTACTGATCGTTCTGGCTCTTGGTAGGCTTCCTACCAGAATGAGGTCCCCCCGTCCTCCTCGGGCGCTCACATCTCTTCATCACATCCTGCCCTGCCCCCACTGGGTGGTGGACCTGGTGTCCAGAGAGGCACTCCGTTTCAGTTTTAGAATTGTCCATTCATCCATAGATCGTCTATCTGTGTGCACCACATTCCAAGAAGAATTTAAAATAGCTTACAGAGAGATGTCAGATAACGTCAGTCCTATTGTTTTTTTTTGAAAGATGAAGAGATCTAGATCAAGAAAAAATAAATTTCAACAGTAATACCATTCCCAGTTCATACGTTAGAATCAATTGATAAAGTCCTTCACTCTTGTCTGTCTCCCCGGGATCTCAGGTGAGATGCGGTGCCGCTGTGAGCATCCGGCCACCAAGGCACAGAGGGCCGGGGAATCTGGTTAGAGAACCTCCGTTACCCATAGACAGAAACATGATCAGTCAGTCAGCCTGGAGTCGGCAGTCAGGCCCAGCACCGAGCCCAGCAGCTGCCTGTGAGTCGGGAAGCTGATTACTCTCTGCTGCTTGGGACAGAAGTGTGCCCTTCCCTGGTTTGGAGGAAGCAGAGCTCTTCCTGGTGAAATGTCTAAGTACAGCTTCTTTCAAAGAAAGAAGCATCATCTTCACTGCATGTGGCCCTCTTTCCCTCTCCCGGCCATTCCTGGGCGTGCACCTCTCTCTGACCTCTCCTCTGGGTTACGCTCTTCCCTGTGGATCACTCAGAGAAGTCTTCCTCCAAGAAGCTCCTCTGGCCTGGACGGCACACCCGTCGGCCTGGCTGGCTCGCTCGTCCTCCAGACCTCGGCGGGCAGGGCCCTCCACAGACGTGAGCCTCTGCTCACCGCCTTTCACAGTGACCTCTTCTTCTTGTGCTTCTTTTCCTTCAAAGCAACAAGCCACTCTGGAGGTCCACACGCACTCACTGACTTGCTTCCTTAATTCTTCATGAGAACAGGAACGCTGACAGATGCTCCAATGTCTAGCCCAGTATTTGTCACAAAATAAACAGTAAACACACGTGTGTCCAGTGCAAACATGAGAAGTTCAATAGACCATGTTTTATGGCATCTCCATGCAAGGCGTTCTCTACGGAAGGGGTCTCGAGGTGGGATAAGAAGTGAGGAGGAGGTTTAGTGTCTACAATTTAAATCAACAGATTCTATGCGTTCTCCCCTGGCTGATTCTAAAATCTAGAAGGTGTACCAGGGTGGACGGACTTCACATCTCTCAGACGGTCTGTTATTACCAACTTTCCATGACTGTTGGAGGTATATTCACTTTCAGGGGTTTACAGATACTCTTTCTTATGTGTAAAAGGTCTAGATCAAGAAAAATAAATTTCAACAGTAATACCATTCCCAGTTCATACGTTAGAATCAATTGATAAAGTCCTTCACTCTTGTCTGTCTCCCCGGGATCTCAGGTGAGATGCGGTGCCGCTGTGAGCATCCGGCCACCAAGGCACAGAGGGCCGGGGAATCTGGTTAGAGAACCTCCGTTACCCATAGACAGAAACATGATCAGTCAGTCAGCCTGGAGTCGGCAGTCAGGCCCAGCACCGAGCCCAGCAGCTGCCTGTGAGTCGGGAAGCTGATTACTCTCTGCTGCTTGGGACAGAAGTGTGCCCTTCCCTGGTTTGGAGGAAGCAGAGCTCTTCCTGGTGAAATGTCTAAGTACAGCTTCTTTCAAAGAAAGAAGCATCATCTTCACTGCATGTGGCCCTCTTTCCCTCTCCCGGCCATTCCTGGGCGTGCACACCTCTCTCTGACCTCTCCTCTGGGTTACGCTCTTCCCTGTGGATCACTCAGAGAAGTCTTCCTCCAAGAAGCTCCTCTGGCCTGGACGGCACACCCGTCGGCCTGGCTGGCTCGCTCGTCCTCCAGACCTCGGCGGGCAGGGCCCTCCACAGACGTGAGCCTCTGCTCACCGCCTTTCACAGCGACCTCTTCTTCTTGTGCTTCTTTTCCTTCAAAGCAACAAGCCACTCTGGAGGTCCACACGCACTCACTGACTTGCTTCCTTAATTCTTCATGAGAACAGGAACGCTGACAGATGCTCCAATGTCTAGCCCAGTATTTGTCACAAAATAAACAGTAAACACACGTGTGTCCAGTGCAAACATGAGAAGTTCAATAGACCATGTTTTATGGCATCTCCATGCAAGGCGTTCTCTACGGAAGGGGTCTCGAGGTGGGATAAGAAGTGAGGAGGAGGTTTAGTGTCTACAATTTAAATCAACAGATTCTATGCGTTCTCCCCTGGCTGATTCTAAAATCTAGAAGGTGTACCAGGGTGGACGGACTTCACATCTCTCAGACGGTCTGTTATTACCAACTTTCCATGACTGTTGGAGGTATATTCACTTTCAGGGGTTTACAGATACTCTTTCTTATGTGTAAAAGGCACACCAAGTAGGCTGTACTCATAAACAGCTCCTGAAATACAGTGACTTAATTAAACCAAGGCTTACTTCTCAGCTTTGAGAAATTATGGCCAAGTTGCAGGGGGCTGGGCTGGGGCTGAGCTGCTTGGAAACACTCCAAGACAGGACTGCCCACAGAGGGCCCTTGGCGGGTATTTTCAGGAGATATGCCAACAAGAAAGAGAGAAGGCTGTAGTGGGAATTCATCCTTCCCCGACCAACACCCACCTCCCCCAGCCCCTCTGCTGGGCTAGACTCAGCCTCCTGGGAGGACCCAGACCCTCAGGAAAGGATCTGACATCTGGTTTCTGTAATCCTCTCAGCCTGTGGTCGCCCTCGTTGTCTGCCCACCATTAAGACTGGACAGGAAATGTCCAGTGATGCCCCAGTGGACCACAAGACCCCACATGAAGTGTTAGCTGACCTCCCGTGGGGCCGTCCTGTCCCTTCCTGGTGATCCAAGGTCCGTATGGGGAGGTCTCTTCCTGTTTGCTCATCTCGGCATGGAGAGCCTGCAGTGACCATAGCTTCAAGTAGGGGCTTCTTGTATTCCCCGGTAGAAATACTCTGCTTCTGAGATCCAGGACCTCTCCACCTCCACAAGCCCAAAGCTGCAAGAATAAGAACAGATGCGGCAACAGTTTGACAGGGGTGAGGGTCACTCCTGCTTCCGCTCCTTGGTTTCTTTTCCTGTGAAGTTCACCTCTTGAGAAATCAGCTCCATACGCGCTGTGCCGTACTCCCCAGGTGGCAGGGCTCCCGGGTGTCACGGTGGAAAGAAGCCGCTTGACAATGCAGGAGACTCAAGAGGTGCAGTTTTGATCTCTTGGTGCGGAAGATCCCTTGGAGTCGGAAATGACAACCCATTCCCATATTCTTGGCTGGGAAACCCCATGGACGGGGAAGCCTAGTGGGCCACAGTCCTTGGGGCTGCAAAGAGTCAGACACGACTGAGCACACACGCACTCATAGTGCTCGAAAGGTGTCGACACTGAGCTACAAGTTTAAGAAGTAGTTCGCAGTCCCATCCAGTGGGGAACTTCAACAATGTATAGAATATGATAGAATGATAGGTTTCCTGGGCCTGGCACCCTTGACCGTATACCCTCTATAGTAAAGTGGTTCAAGGTCATGTTTTACAGGATCTTTATAAGGGGAGTGAATACCCAGATTCATCTCTGAACCAAGACGATCCTTCATCCTCCGCCAGCAGCAGGTCCGTCCTCAGCACCACAAGGATGAGCTGATGTACAAGCACAGTCTCAATCGTAGGGATGACCTGTGGCTCCGTGCCGCCAGATTGTCATGGTCTGTGCACAGGCTGGAAAAGAGTTTCCAGACACCAGGCAGAAGTAGAGGAGAATCGAGTGTGTTAGAGTGGGAGACACTGCCAGAGGAGCGGACCGGCTCAAGGGAGAGCCATCCCATTTCATGGGCTAGTAGCCAACTTTTGTAGCCTCAAGACAAAGAAAATTCCCTCTGGAAGGGGGGCACTAGGTTCGTGATTAGGGTGCTGTCAGGTGGGTATTTTATGGAGTATGGGGTTAGGGGCTGGCCAGTTTAGACCAGGGGCTCATGGCAGTGGTTACTATGGGGCTCAGTCCAGAGATGCTGAGGTCAACTTCTGTATTCCCGGTAGAAATACTCTGCTTCTGAGATCCAGGACCTCTCCACCTCCACAAGCCCAAAGCTGCAAGAATAAGAACAGATGCGGCAACAGTTTGACAGGGGTGAGGTCACTCCTGCTTCCGCTCCTTGGTTTCTTTTCCTGTGAAGTTCACCTCTTGAGAAATCAGCTCCATACGCGCTGTGCCGTACTCCCCAGGTGGCAGGGCTCCCGGGTGTCACGGTGGAAAGAAGCCGCTTGACAATGCAGGAGACTCAAGAGGTGCAGTTTTGATCTCTTGGTGCGGAAGATCCCTTGGAGTCGGAAATGACAACCCATTCCCATATTCTTGGCTGGGAAACCCCATGGACGGGGAAGCCTAGTGGGCCACAGTCCTTGGGGCTGCAAAGAGTCAGACACGACTGAGCACACACGCACTCATAGTGCTCGAAAGGTGTCGACACTGAGCTACAAGTTTAAGAAGTAGTTCGCAGTCCCATCCAGTGGGGAACTTCAACAATGTATAGAATATGATAGAATGATAGGTTTCCTGGGCCTGGCACCCTTGACCGTATACCCTCTATAGTAAAGTGGTTCAAGGTCATGTTTTACAGGATCTTTATAAGGGGAGTGAATACCCAGATTCATCTCTGAACCAAGACGATCCTTCATCCTCCGCCAGCAGCAGGTCCGTCCTCAGCACCACAAGGATGAGCTGATGTACAAGCACAGTCTCAATCGTAGGGATGACCTGTGGCTCCGTGCCGCCAGATTGTCATGGTCTGTGCACAGGCTGGAAAAGAGTTTCCAGACACCAGGCAGAAGTAGAGGAGAATCGAGTGTGTTAGAGTGGGAGACACTGCCAGAGGAGCGGACCGGCTCAAGGGAGAGCCATCCCATTTCATGGGCTAGTAGCCAACTTTTGTAGCCTCAAGACAAAGAAAATTCCCTCTGGAAGGGGGGCACTAGGTTCGTGATTAGGGTGCTGTCAGGTGGGTATTTTATGGAGTATGGGGTTAGGGGCTGGCCAGTTTAGACCAGGGGCTCATGGCAGTGGTTACTATGGGGCTCAGTCCAGAGATGACCTGGGTGCAGGGCTCTGCATCTGCAACCTTGGCACAAGGCTTTGACCTTGGTGGGGGGCTCCTCACATCCCGTGCAGCTGTCCTGTCTTCTCTAACCCCGCCCTGCCTGATCGTAAGAGGGCTGTGGCTGAGCTGCTCAGTCTTATGACACGGCATGTCTGCAGAGCTCAGATTAGGAGGGGCAGCTCTGATCACATGGCCATACGATGTCCTCCAGGCAGAGGGTCTGTCTCTCCTAGGACCAAATGACATTCCTGATATGCTTTGTGTGTGGTGCACAGTTCTTTCTGCCTTGGAGATCGCCTGGCCTTTTCCAAAACCCTAAGCGTCTTTGTGGCGTTTCTCCTTGGCACTTGCAGTTTGGTCCACAGTGTGTCTCTCCTCAGTGGAGAGAGATTAACTGGCTTAATCCCAGAAGACTTGTCTGTCTGATGATCTGTGCATCTGGGATGCCTGCACACAGCCTGGGCTTGCTAGGATCCCCAGGTGAGAACATGCACCTGCAGAGGGCTCCCAAGTCTTGTGCTTCTCTGTTACCGGTGGAAGACATGAAATGCAGTCATTTGTCCCTTACATTTGAGAGACTGCCTCAGCATGTCGGACCACTGAGTCCCGAAGAATGTCAGTGATGTTGTAGGTCTTTGCAGTCTTGCAGTTTGTTCCTCTCTATGGAATAAATGTGTCTTTGGAGAGCCTCCAGCATCTTCCCAGTCCTCGCTGTTATAGTCTAATGAGCGTGGTGTCATCCACATAGTGGGCAAATGTGATCACTACAGAATGTCCAGAAAGTCTAGCCCCTTGGGGATCTGTTGAAAGCTGGGGAGTTATCATAGCCCAGGGGCAAGCCATAAATGCATGTGTCCTGTTGTTTTATCCCAGGAGAATGAGTTTCCTATCGGAAAGGAAAATGATGAGTTTACCAGGTCACTGGCTGTGGACCCAGCCCCATGGTCTGTTTCAGTCTGCTCTGGCAAGGATGCCACGTCTGGCTCAGCAGCTGGGCTGGAGGTGGTGACCCTGTTAGGTGGTGACTCTGGAGGTGGTGACTGTGTTGGCAGTTCGCTCAGATCTGATCCTTCCGGCTTTCACTAAGTAAATGGAGTACGGCAGGGAACAATCCTGTATTCTTTTAAGTCTCTAGAACTGAGATGCAGTTGTGATTGCTGTTTGAGGTAGAGGGTATAGAGACTGCTACCTGCCTTTTCTACCATAGTGGCCCCTAGTAAGTAAAAGACCAAATATGAGGGCTCTGCCACCTGCCCGATGTTCATCCTGTCGTCCACATGGAGGGCCTGAGGAAATGACTGTCACATGGGTGTTTGGACCCCTCGGAGCTGGGCATGGCATGGGGACCCTTACTCGCAGCACAGTCTGTTCTAAGGTGCAGGCACGGCACCGTATGCACCGAGCATCAGTTTAACTCAGATGCTGTGTCCAGCGACTCACTTTTCTTCAAATACGTGGATGTCTAAGCAAATGGCCCGAGATCCTTTGAGGAAGGACTCAGGCAGTTACGGCCCACATGTCTCTGGTGCCCTTCTCACTGAAAGCCGTGTCTCTTTCCTTCAATGGAGTCAGCATCTGACTCCATTCAAGTTCCAGAAACTGGACGAGAGATGGTGCCTCTATGGTGGTGACTGTCCTGAGACTTCGGACCATTTGTCGCTGATCTCTGTAGATTGTACAAATGAAGCCAACCTGCCTCCCTTGCCTGTTGGAGCATTGTGGCTTCATCCACATCTCCATGGCTCTTGGAGAACTGGACCCCGTTGTTGCCACTTAAATCTTGCTTATTGGAATAAATGTGTCTTTGGAGAGCCTCCAGCATCTTCCAGTCCTCGCTGTTATAGTCTAATGAGCGTGGTGTCATCCACATAGTGGGCAAATGTGATCACTACAGAATGTCCAGAAAGTCTAGCCCCTTGGGGATCTGTTGAAAGCTGGGGAGTTATCATAGCCCAGGGGCAAGCCATAAATGCATGTGTCCTGTTGTTTTATCCCAGGAGAATGAGTTTCCTATCGGAAAGGAAAATGATGAGTTTACCAGGTCACTGGCTGTGGACCCAGCCCCATGGTCTGTTTCAGTCTGCTCTGGCAAGGATGCCACGTCTGGCTCAGCAGCTGGGCTGGAGGTGGTGACCCTGTTAGGTGGTGACTCTGGAGGTGGTGACTGTGTTGGCAGTTCGCTCAGATCTGATCCTTCCGGCTTTCACTAAGTAAATGGAGTACGGCAGGGAACAATCCTGTATTCTTTTAAGTCTCTAGAACTGAGATGCAGTTGTGATTGCTGTTTGAGGTAGAGGGTATAGAGACTGCTACCTGCCTTTTCTACCATAGTGGCCCCTAGTAAGTAAAAGACCAAATATGAGGGCTCTGCCACCTGCCCGATGTTCATCCTGTCGTCCACATGGAGGGCCTGAGGAAATGACTGTCACATGGGTGTTTGGACCCCTCGGAGCTGGGCATGGCATGGGGACCCTTACTCGCAGCACAGTCTGTTCTAAGGTGCAGGCACGGCACCGTATGCACCGAGCATCAGTTTAACTCAGATGCTGTGTCCAGCGACTCACTTTTCTTCAAATACGTGGATGTCTAAGCAAATGGCCCGAGATCCTTTGAGGAAGGACTCAGGCAGTTACGGCCCACATGTCTCTGGTGCCCTTCTCACTGAAAGCCGTGTCTCTTTCCTTCAATGGAGTCAGCATCTGACTCCATTCAAGTTCCAGAAACTGGACGAGAGATGGTGCCTCTATGGTGGTGACTGGCCTGAGACTTCGGACCATTTGTCGCTGATCTCTGTAGATTGTACAAATGAAGCACAACCTGCCTCCCTTGCCTGTTGGAGCATTGTGGCTTCATCCACATCTCCATGGCTCTTGGAGAACTGGACCCCGTTGTTGCCACTTAAATCTCATCATTCATTGTGATAACCACCCCCATTGTTCTTATGATGGGTAATCACGGGCCCTTGGCTTGTCTTATTTGGGAATTTTATCATCTGGGATAGAATCATCCTCCTGGTTATCGGGGGGTCTGGGTCTGAGAAAGCATGTCATCCAGTCACCCCTGGTCTGACGAGACCATTGTGCACACATAAACAGAAGCTAGCCCCATCAACTGATGGACTATTATGTTCTATAGAACTGGAACGATATTTTAGTTTTAATAAAAATATTAATGCACTTTTTGTGTGGTTTAATCAAAAAGGAAAGAAAGGAAAAGAAATTCAAGTACAAATGAAGGGTTAGTTGACCCTCAGATAAACATATCTAAGTTCTTAAAATATCCCTCTGCTGTTAAGGAGAAAGAACTGAGGAAATCGTGAAGGAACTGGCTTCCCTAGATCCAGTTCAGTTCTCTCCATGTTAGGGTTATCCATGAGAAATCTCTGGAATCTGTCATATCCACTCTCACGTGCAAGGGCGAGGGAGGTCAGACAGGATTAGAAGCCGAGCCTTTCTTCTGTGCTTCAGTTTCCGGTCCCACCTCCACTGCTTAGCCATCAGAGGTCTGCAGAATAGTTTCCTTGTCAAAACAATTTTTATTCCCTTATATGTGAACCAGGTTGGTGGAACACAGTTCCTCTTCCCCTGTGAGGCTGTTAACCAGGTGGAAGTAACGTGGTACCTAACCACGGATGAGCCATAGCCCAGGGCAGGATTTGGCTGCCGTGTCTGTGATCTGACTAGCTCTTTGCTCTCACTGGGCTGGGAGTGCCTCTAGATCAGAGGAAGAGGATGTAGGGAGCACAGCTGATGTGTTTAGTTCTCTGGAAGCTGGCCTATTTGTGACATTAAAATATACAGGGGCATACATCAGAACTAATACAGTAAATAATTCCACCACCATGTAGGGGAATGACTCTGGCTTCACCTCTGTAGAGATCCACTGTTGTTGTCTAGTTGCTAAGCCATGTCTGACTGAGACCCCATGAACTGCAGCACATCAGGCTCCTCTTGCTTCACTACTTCCCAGAACCTGCTCAAACTCATGTCCATTGACTCAGTGATGCCATCCAGTCATCTCCTCCTCTGTCGCCCCCTTCTCCTCCTGCTCTCAATCTTTCCCAGCATCAGGGTCTTTTCCAGTGAGTCATCTCTTCGCATCAGGTGGCCAGAGTATCGGAGCTTTAGCTTCAGCATCAGTCCTTCCAGTGAACATTCAGAGTTGATTTCTTTCGTGTTTGATCTCCTTGCTGTCCACAGGACTCTCAGGAGTATTCTCTGGCACCACAGTTCAAGAGCATCAAGTCTTCCGTGCTCAGCCTTCTTTATGGTCCAACTCTCATTACATGGGTAACTACTGGAAAATCTATAGCTTTGACTATAGGAACCTTTGTTGGCAAAGTGATGTCTCTCCTTTTTAATACACTGTCTAGACTGAAGGCAGGAGGAGAAGGGGTCAGAACTTTTAAGGACAGGGATAAACATATCTAAGTTCTTAAAATATCCCTCTGCTGTTAAGGAGAAAGAACTGAGGAAATCGTGAAGGAACTGGCTTCCCTAGATCCAGTTCAGTTCTCTCCATGTTAGGGTTATCCATGAGAAATCTCTGGAATCTGTCATATCCACTCTCACGTGCAAGGGCGAGGGAGGTCAGACAGGATTAGAAGCCGAGCCTTTCTTCTGTGCTTCAGTTTCCGGTCCCACCTCCACTGCTTAGCCATCAGAGGTCTGCAGAATAGTTTCCTTGTCAAAACAATTTTTATTCCCTTATATGTGAACCAGGTTGGTGGAACACAGTTCCTCTTCCCCTGTGAGGCTGTTAACCAGGTGGAAGTAACGTGGTACCTAACCACGGATGAGCCATAGCCCAGGGCAGGATTTGGCTGCCGTGTCTGTGATCTGACTAGCTCTTTGCTCTCACTGGGCTGGGAGTGCCTCTAGATCAGAGGAAGAGGATGTAGGGAGCACAGCTGATGTGTTTAGTTCTCTGGAAGCTGGCCTATTTGTGACATTAAAATATACAGGGGCATACATCAGAACTAATACAGTAAATAATTCCACCACCATGTAGGGGAATGACTCTGGCTTCACCTCTGTAGAGATCCACTGTTGTTGTCTAGTTGCTAAGCCATGTCTGACTGAGACCCCATGAACTGCAGCACATCAGGCTCCTCTTGCTTCACTACTTCCCAGAACCTGCTCAAACTCATGTCCATTGACTCAGTGATGCCATCCAGTCATCTCCTCCTCTGTCGCCCCCTTCTCCTCCTGCTCTCAATCTTTCCCAGCATCAGGGTCTTTTCCAGTGAGTCATCTCTTCGCATCAGGTGGCCAGAGTATCGGAGCTTTAGCTTCAGCATCAGTCCTTCCAGTGAACATTCAGAGTTGATTTCTTTCGTGTTTGATCTCCTTGCTGTCCACAGGACTCTCAGGAGTATTCTCTGGCACCACAGTTCAAGAGCATCAAGTCTTCCGTGCTCAGCCTTCTTTATGGTCCAACTCTCATTACATGGGTAACTACTGGAAAATCTATAGCTTTGACTATAGGAACCTTTGTTGGCAAAGTGATGTCTCTCCTTTTTAATACACTGTCTAGACTGAAGGCAGGAGGAGAAGGGGATGACAGAGAACAAGCTCTGGGAGATAGTGAAGGACAGGGAAGCCTGGTGTGCTGCAGCCCATTGGGTCACTAACTGTCAGACATGACTGAGCAACTGAAAAATGACAAGAAGAGATTGATGATATGTAGGAAGCAATATATAATTTTTGGCTTGAGGACCAACATTTTCCTGAATTTGTGCAAGACACACACAGTCACATTCCTTTAATTGGCTCTCATTAAAGCCTTTTTTCTTTTAGAGGCTCAAAATTCCATCACCCTGAATATATGGTCCACTCCACCTAGCTTCTCAAGTATTTACAGAACCACTTGAACTCAACCCGAATCCCCTAGACTCTCACTTACCAAAATTATTCAATCAAACTTATCCTAGTGATAGTTGTTTTGAGAGCATTATTTGAAACAAAATCAAAACAAAACAAAGTAAAACAAAATGATGGAAAGGTCGCCTGTGGAGCTGGCTTTCTTCAGAACAATGCATATTGATTTGGTTAAATTAGCCTTGCATTGCACAAGAACCAGGCTCATTTCTTAAGTCACTGAGAGCTGAGCAAAGTCGTGGGGAGACTGAATCATGACTGTAGGAAATAAAGGGCCTTCCCTCTCCAGCTGTACTTGGGCTGTACCTTTGGGAGGAACAATTAAGCATGACTAGGCAAAAAAAGGCAACAGGTGTTAATAAATTTAGTGCCTTGTGCCCATGGTTTATTAAAAATACATGCCTTAAGAATATAATGTTGCAATAGTACTAAATAGTACAATAGACTAATAGTCTTCAGTACTAAAGCACATTTGCAAAATGAAAAAAAAAAACTACATCATCTCTTTCTTCTAACATAATGAGTTCCATCCTCACATGTTACTTTCCAGTCCTGTGCCCTGGAATTCCACGGGTCTTTGTCTGTTCCAATGATGTCATGATCTATATGTTCCTTGAACACTGAACCTCAATATTCCCCATGTTTGTTTCTGTTTGGTCTTTACAATGATCACTGCAGTGTAGTCATCCTATTACATCCTGTGGATATTCTGTAATTTACCAAACCATCCCCCTGTTATTGAGTAATTAAGATGTTTTCTCTGGAGTCCTACAGAAATATGCTATGATTAGACAAAGACCCAGGGAAAACAGAGCTGCAGAAAGACAGCCTGCAGTCTCCCAGGTGTGCTCTCCTTTTAATACACTGTCTAGACGAAGCAGGAGGAGAAGGGGATGACAGAGAACAAGCTCTGGGAGATAGTGAAGGACAGGGAAGCCTGGTGTGCTGCAGCCCATTGGGTCACTAACTGTCAGACATGACTGAGCAACTGAAAAATGACAAGAAGAGATTGATGATATGTAGGAAGCAATATATAATTTTTGGCTTGAGGACCAACATTTTCCTGAATTTGTGCAAGACACACACAGTCACATTCCTTTAATTGGCTCTCATTAAAGCCTTTTTTCTTTTAGAGGCTCAAAATTCCATCACCCTGAATATATGGTCCACTCCACCTAGCTTCTCAAGTATTTACAGAACCACTTGAACTCAACCCGAATCCCCTAGACTCTCACTTACCAAAATTATTCAATCAAACTTATCCTAGTGATAGTTGTTTTGAGAGCATTATTTGAAACAAAATCAAAACAAAACAAAGTAAAACAAAATGATGGAAAGGTCGCCTGTGGAGCTGGCTTTCTTCAGAACAATGCATATTGATTTGGTTAAATTAGCCTTGCATTGCACAAGAACCAGGCTCATTTCTTAAGTCACTGAGAGCTGAGCAAAGTCGTGGGGAGACTGAATCATGACTGTAGGAAATAAAGGGCCTTCCCTCTCCAGCTGTACTTGGGCTGTACCTTTGGGAGGAACAATTAAGCATGACTAGGCAAAAAAAGGCAACAGGTGTTAATAAATTTAGTGCCTTGTGCCCATGGTTTATTAAAAATACATGCCTTAAGAATATAATGTTGCAATAGTACTAAATAGTACAATAGACTAATAGTCTTCAGTACTAAAGCACATTTGCAAAATGAAAAAAAAAAACTACATCATCTCTTTCTTCTAACATAATGAGTTCCATCCTCACATGTTACTTTCCAGTCCTGTGCCCTGGAATTCCACGGGTCTTTGTCTGTTCCAATGATGTCATGATCTATATGTTCCTTGAACACTGAACCTCAATATTCCCCATGTTTGTTTCTGTTTGGTCTTTACAATGATCACTGCAGTGTAGTCATCCTATTACATCCTGTGGATATTCTGTAATTTACCAAACCATCCCCCTGTTATTGAGTAATTAAGATGTTTTCTCTGGAGTCCTACAGAAATATGCTATGATTAGACAAAGACCCAGGGAAAACAGAGCTGCAGAAAGACAGCCCGTGCAGTCTCCCAGGGCCTCCCACGGGTGTCTGCACCGCTGTCCTCCCGTGGATGCACGGAGGGCTCGGCTGCATAGGACCCAGGTCTGCAGACGTCTGTGCTCCAGGCCGCGTGGTGTCCAGCGGGGCCGAGTCTGCCCTTGAGGACAGCTCCGTGGGGAAGGCCTGCGGTCCTGCTCCCCGGCTCCCAGTGTTCTCGCCATTCTTCACAAGTCACCAGTGTGCACTTTTCATTTTTGGACTGCTGGTTTCCCCTTAAGGACTCAGACAATCTCCCTTTGATATAACAGACTGTACTTCTATATTAATGTGTCAAGTTGCTGTGAAATTTACTGCCTCGCTGGGCCCATTAGGCAGCAGAGATCCAGGGCCGTCCGCCGAGCATCTCAGCCATCAGAACTCTGTCATCTTTCAGAACAGCTCGGCCCGCCCCACGTGCCTCGGGGCTGAGTGGGAGCTCCTCTTGGGAAGGATGCATGAGTCTCCAGGCCCCGGACCTCTCTGGGGGCAAGAGGACGCTGTCTCCCCGAGACCCTGGGCAAGCAGGGTTTCTGGCCCCCAAGGGGATCTCGGTCAAGGGTTTTACCAGGAGCTGCCAGATACTGCAGCTGCCCTGCTGCTTGCCTGTAAGCTGTTTATCACCAGTGCGTCTGGGAGTCGTACCTGGTCAGCTACTGATCTCCCCATCCCCAGTCTCCCTCCCTCTCTCCACACACAGACACACACTTCAACCTGTACGTTTCTTGGCAATCCCACCCAAGTAATGCCAGTTGATAGTTGATTGTTGTAAGGCAGGGGCCCCCACCTCCAGGGTCTAATGCCTGATGATCTGACGTGGAGCTGACGTGATAATAATAGAAAGAAAGTGCACAATGAGTGGAATGCACTTGGATCATCCTGAAACCATCTCCCACCCCGCCCCAGTCTGTGGAAAATTGTCTTCCATAAAACCGGTCCCTGGTGCCAGAAAGGTTGGGAATGGCTGACGTTAGGAATGTGCTCTTCTCGGAAGACTCCAAAGTCATGTCACATCTTAGAAAGTGTACCAGAGCTCTTGGCTTGAAGGGAGACAGATACATATGGACGCCCAGGGAACACTGAGGGCACCCACGACGCTGCGATTTGTACTTAAGCCGGCACATCTGCTGGCTACATGCAGGACCCCACTTCCTCCTCGCTGTCCGCCTGAGAAAAACAGCAGGGGGGAGGTCATGATGGGGCTTCCCCGGTGAAACAGTGGTAAAGGATCTGCCTGCCAACGCAGGAGATGTAAGAGGCCTGGGTTCAGTCCCTGCGTCGGGAAGATCGCCTGGAGTGGCAGTCCTTCCAGTATTCTTACCTGGAGAATTCCATGGGCAGAGGAGCCTGGCAGGTTACAGTGCATAAGGTTGCAAAGAGTCAGACACGACTGAAGTGACTTAGCACACAGAGTCTCATGGTGCGTTCAGGATCCGTGGCTCTCCTTTCGGAAATAAGTCACTCATTTTGTTACCTTGAGTTTGACTCTTTTATTCCCTTCCAGTGTGTTGAGGTGGGGAGAGGCTTGTTGATGGAGGAGAAGCAGGAATCCAGCCTGCAGAAGGGTTCCGTGGGGTAAAGCCCCCGTGGGCTTCCTATCTCGCTTTTCACAGGCATGCGTCAGTGTCGTGAGACCCTGGGTATGTATTACTGCACACGACGATGCATCCTAATGGGTGCTCGAGATAGAGTCGGGTATTGCACAGCAGCCGGTGCCACTGGGCGTCGTTAGCAAGCTCAGATGAACACTGTTGTTTTCTTTATTCAAAAATCCTCTGGACTGCTTTGGCACAAAGACGAAGCTACCGGGACAATTTTATTTTTAACGTTCCGAACCTTGTAAACCTACTGAACTGTTTAATATGTTACATTCAGCAAGGCTGGCTGTACATTACTGAGGCTTTGGAACTGTCAGACCTCAGAATGAATACAAGCAGTGGACAAAAGCTCTCCAAAGATTGGGAATGCACCTTTGGTTGCCATCTCCCACCCCGCCCCAGTCTGTGGAAAATTGTCTTCCATAAAACCGGTCCCTGGTGCCAGAAAGGTTGGGAATGGCTGACGTTAGGAATGTGCTCTTCTCGGAAGACTCCAAAGTCATGTCACATCTTAGAAAGTGTACCAGAGCTCTTGGCTTGAAGGGAGACAGATACATATGGACGCCCAGGGAACACTGAGGGCACCCACGACGCTGCGATTTGTACTTAAGCCGGCACATCTGCTGGCTACATGCAGGACCCCACTTCCTCCTCGCTGTCCGCCTGAGAAAAACAGCAGGGGGGAGGTCATGATGGGGCTTCCCCGGTGAAACAGTGGTAAAGGATCTGCCTGCCAACGCAGGAGATGTAAGAGGCCTGGGTTCAGTCCCTGCGTCGGGAAGATCGCCTGGAGTGGCAGTCCTTCCAGTATTCTTACCTGGAGAATTCCATGGGCAGAGGAGCCTGGCAGGTTACAGTGCATAAGGTTGCAAAGAGTCAGACACGACTGAAGTGACTTAGCACACAGAGTCTCATGGTGCGTTCAGGATCCGTGGCTCTCCTTTCGGAAATAAGTCACTCATTTTGTTACCTTGAGTTTGACTCTTTTATTCCCTTCCAGTGTGTTGAGGTGGGGAGAGGCTTGTTGATGGAGGAGAAGCAGGAATCCAGCCTGCAGAAGGGTTCCGTGGGGTAAAGCCCCCGTGGGCTTCCTATCTCGCTTTTCACAGGCATGCGTCAGTGTCGTGAGACCCTGGGTATGTATTACTGCACACGACGATGCATCCTAATGGGTGCTCGAGATAGAGTCGGGGTATTGCACAGCAGCCGGTGCCACTGGGCGTCGTTAGCAAGCTCAGATGAACACTGTTGTTTTCTTTATTCAAAAATCCTCTGGACTGCTTTGGCACAAAGACGAAGCTACCGGGACAATTTTATTTTTAACGTTCCGAACCTTGTAAACCTACTGAACTGTTTAATATGTTACATTCAGCAAGGCTGGCTGTACATTACTGAGGCTTTGGAACTGTCAGACCTCAGAATGAATACAAGCAGTGGACAAAAGCTCTCCAAAGATACAGAGCTCCACACAGGCAGACCCGGCACCATGAGGACCTAAGAATGAACGAGGAGGTGCCCGCATTGTGCATGTATTTTTCAATTTCCTGCTTAGTGATGGATATGGAAGATCTTATTCTGCCTCAAGTAGAATTTACTACTATTGTTTTCCTTAGGGCTCTTGTTACAATGAGGTTTTTGTTGGTTCCCCACCTGCCCTTGGAATATGATTTATAAACTGAAAGCATTGGTTGAAGACTACAGTGTGAACTTAGCCAACAATGTTTGGAAAAGTCACATTCTCTAATTGTACTTGTAAACAAACATAGGGGATATCATAACAAAAGCTGAGTGGACTGGGAATGCACAGGCAAAAATAGCATAATTAATTCATTCTGGAAAGTCCAGAAATGCCAACTCAAGACACATTCAGCATACATAAGTCTTAGATTCTAGGTAAGCTTGCTTTCTGCTGCTCAGTTGCTCAATTGTGTCCAACTCTTTGTGACTCCATGGACTGTAGCCCGCCAGGCTCCTCTGTCCGTGGGATTTCCCATGGACAGACTATTGGAGTAGGCAAGAATACTGCAGTAGGCTGCCATTTCTTTCTCCAAGGGATCTTTTAGACCCAGGAATTGAACCAGGATCTCTTGCATTGCAGGCCAATTCTTTACCATCTGAGTCTGAAGTCCACTTTTATAAGACACGGTAAAATGCCAAAACTAAGGTACATAGTCATCTGTTCAGTGTATCTTCTATACTTGCTTCTGCATTTTGTGTGATCCGCTGGGCTGTCAGGGTACATTACCTGTTCAATCACCTGTGATATACTAGTGTCTCTATAACCATGCACCTGGCCAGCTCACGGAGGAGTGTCCCTTCCTGAATGCTAACTTAGGGACCAAATGGCCAAACCTTAAATCCAGAACTTTAGGGAAAGGGGGGAATTAAAAAGAAATAGAACTCTAGCTAAACTCTATTAACAGAACTCTATTTAAAATTGATAACCAAAACCAATCTATTGTATAGCACATGGAACTCTGCTCAATGTTCTGTACTAGCCTGGATGGAAGGGCCTCCAGGGGGAGAATGGATATATGTATATATATGGCCAAGGCCTTTCACTGTTCATCTGAAACTATCACAACATTGTTAATTTTCTATGCCCCAATACAAAATATTTTCTTTTAACAAAATGAGGACCTAAGAATGAACGAGGAGGTGCCCGCATTGTGCATGTATTTTTCAATTTCCTGCTTAGTGATGGATATGGAAGATCTTATTCTGCCTCAAGTAGAATTTACTACTATTGTTTTCCTTAGGGCTCTTGTTACAATGAGGTTTTTGTTGGTTCCCCACCTGCCCTTGGAATATGATTTATAAACTGAAAGCATTGGTTGAAGACTACAGTGTGAACTTAGCCAACAATGTTTGGAAAAGTCACATTCTCTAATTGCACTTGTAAACAAACATAGGGGATATCATAACAAAAGCTGAGTGGACTGGGAATGCACAGGCAAAAATAGCATAATTAATTCATTCTGGAAAGTCCAGAAATGCCAACTCAAGACACATTCAGCATACATAAGTCTTAGATTCTAGGTAAGCTTGCTTTCTGCTGCTCAGTTGCTCAATTGTGTCCAACTCTTTGTGACTCCATGGACTGTAGCCCGCCAGGCTCCTCTGTCCGTGGGATTTCCCATGGACAGACTATTGGAGTAGGCAAGAATACTGCAGTAGGCTGCCATTTCTTTCTCCAAGGGATCTTTTAGACCCAGGAATTGAACCAGGATCTCTTGCATTGCAGGCCAATTCTTTACCATCTGAGTCTGAAGTCCACTTTTATAAGACACGGTAAAATGCCAAAACTAAGGTACATAGTCATCTGTTCAGTGTATCTTCTATACTTGCTTCTGCATTTTGTGTGATCCGCTGGGCTGTCAGGGTACATTACCTGTTCAATCACCTGTGATATACTAGTGTCTCTATAACCATGCACCTGGCCAGCTCACGGAGGAGTGTCCCTTCCTGAATGCTAACTTAGGGACCAAATGGCCAAACCTTAAATCCAGAACTTTAGGGAAAGGGGGGAATTAAAAAGAAATAGAACTCTAGCTAAACTCTATTAACAGAACTCTATTTAAAATTGATAACCAAAACCAATCTATTGTATAGCACATGGAACTCTGCTCAATGTTCTGTACTAGCCTGGATGGAAGGGCCTCCAGGGGGAGAATGGATATATGTATATATATGGCCAAGGTCTTTCACTGTTCATCTGAAACTATCACAACATTGTTAATTTTCTATGCCCCAATACAAAATATTTTCTTTTAAAAAAAAAAAAAAAGCATACAAGCATGTTTGCATAATGTAAAATTGGAAACCATCTACTAATAATGTAGACATTCATGTCTTAACAAGGAATGACTTTTACAACACATTGCTAAGTGAATAAAATAAGGCCCCAAACAGTACATTATAATTCTTTATTTTAAAAAATACGTATACTCACTTGATTGGAGAAAGGTTTGAAATATTAATATATTAAGCAACAGCTTTCCCTGGGCAGCTGGCCATTTTTATGTCCTCCTTGCCATGCATACTTTACTGATTTTTAAAAAGTCAGTGAAATGGTATTTGTGTAATTTTAAACAGGCATCTTAAAAAGTGGAAGCCTGTGGGGGAGGCGGAGGAGGGCTAGGTAGAGGGGCCAGATATATACCTGTGACAGCTTTGGGATATAGCTGTAAACAACAGAAGTCTGTAAAAGCAAAATACAAGTAATTAATTAAAAAATAAGAGAAAGAAACAGAACTCTAGCAGAGGCTGACGACAGAACAGGCCTCGTGAGTCACTCCCGTGGCCACTTACACAGTCAATTGCAGGCTGAACACCGGAGATGACATTTCCTGAGCTCTTAGCAGAGGGCCGGTGGGGGCTTCCTACGGCAAATGTCTCCTTGCTGCTCCTCTTTCTGGACACCGTCACCCCTTTTACGAGGGGAATGAACAGATCTGCAGGTTGCCAACTAAGCAGGAGCGCTTCCCTCTTGTTTTATTTGCAAGGAGTGTGCAGAGATCACCAGGAGGCTGGAGGTTTACGGTTCCCATCGGCTGGGTGTGTGGGTCCGGGACGGTGAGGGCACACAGGGCTGGCTGAACTGCAGTGCGCTGTTTTGTAATTTCTGAAGTCTTATTATTTCATTTTAAGAAGTTAAAAGGTATATAAAATAAAGATAAGCTTAGACAACACACTCTAGCTAAACTCTATTAACAGAACTCTATTTAAAATTGATAACCAAAACCAATCTATTGTATAGCACATGGAACTCTGCTCAATGTTCTGTACTAGCCTGGATGGAAGGGCCTCCAGGGGGAGAATGGATATATGTATATATATGGCCAAGGTCTTTCACTGTTCATCTGAAACTATCACAACATTGTTAATTTTCTATGCCCCAATACAAAATATTTTCTTTTAAAAAAAAAAAAAAAGCATACAAGCATGTTTGCATAATGTAAAATTGGAAACCATCTACTAATAATGTAGACATTCATGTCTTAACAAGGAATGACTTTTACAACACATTGCTAAGTGAATAAAATAAGGCCCCAAACAGTACATTATAATTCTTTATTTTAAAAAATACGTATACTCACTTGATTGGAGAAAGGTTTGAAATATTAATATATTAAGCAACAGCTTTCCCTGGGCAGCTGGCCATTTTTATGTCCTCCTTGCCATGCATACTTTACTGATTTTTAAAAAGTCAGTGAAATGGTATTTGTGTAATTTTAAACAGGCATCTTAAAAAGTGGAAGCCTGTGGGGGAGGCGGAGGAGGGCTAGGTAGAGGGGCCAGATATATACCTGTGACAGCTTTGGGATATAGCTGTAAACAACAGAAGTCTGTAAAAGCAAAATACAAGTAATTAATTAAAAAATAAGAGAAAGAAACAGAACTCTAGCAGAGGCTGACGACAGAACAGGCCTCGTGAGTCACTCCCGTGGCCACTTACACAGTCAATTGCAGGCTGAACACCGGAGATGACATTTCCTGAGCTCTTAGCAGAGGGCCGGTGGGGGCTTCCTACGGCAAATGTCTCCTTGCTGCTCCTCTTTCTGGACACCGTCACCCCTTTTACGAGGGGAATGAACAGATCTGCAGGTTGCCAACTAAGCAGGAGCGCTTCCCTCTTGTTTTATTTGCAAGGAGTGTGCAGAGATCACCAGGAGGCTGGAGGTTTACGGTTCCCATCGGCTGGGTGTGTGGGTCCGGGACGGTGAGGGCACACAGGGCTGGCTGAACTGCAGTGCGCTGTTTTGTAATTTCTGAAGTCTTATTATTTCATTTTAAGAAGTTAAAAGGTATATAAAATAAAGATAAGCTTAGACAACACATTAATCTCAATACCTAGAATTGATAATGATTGACATTTTGCTTAATCTCTTCCTAATATGAGCAACTGAAATTGTGTAGAAAAAGATGATTAAAAAAGAAAAAAACAGATGAGGGACTTCCCTGGTCATCCCGTGGCTGGGAGTCTGTGCTCCTAGTGCAGGAAGCCTGCATTCAGTCCCTCCTTGTGGAGCTAGGATCCCACGTGCCACAGCTAGGACCTGGCACAGCCAAAGAAAGAAATAAGCTATACTTTTTAAGAAAGATGACAGCTGCGTCCACTCTGCTGCCATGCCCCCTTCCTTTTCCTCTCAACAGTCAGTATATTTTAAAATAGCTAAGTGCCCACACATCCATGAATCGTATTATTATGTATTTTCTCTGCTTCCTTTTTGACATTATACCAATGTATAGTTTCCAAAATTTGAATCTTCTCCTACGTTGAATTTACACATTTAGAGATAATATATTTTACTTCTGTTTTTTTAATAGTTTAAAAAATTATTGGAGTATAGTGGCTTTATAATGTGTTGGTTTCTGCTGTTCAGCAAAGTGAATCACATATAGATAGATAGATAGATAGATAGATAGATAGATAGATGATAGATAGATAGGTGATATGTAGACAGATGGGTAGATAGATGATATGTAGATAGATGGATAGATAGATAGATGATATGTAGAGAGATGGGTAGATAGATAGATGATATGTAGATAGATGGATAGATAGATGATACATAGATAGATGGGTAGATAGATAGATGATATGTAGATAGATGGATAGATAGATAGATGATATGTAGATAGATGGATAGATAGATAGATGATATGTAGATAGATGGATAGATAGATGATACATAGATAAATGGGTAGATAGATAGATGATATGTAGATAGATGGGTAGATACATAGATGATATGTAGATAGATGGGTAGATAGATGGATAGATAGATGATATGTAGATAGATGGGTAGATAGAAAGACTCCCTCTTTTTTAGATTTCCTTCCCACTGGGGTCCCCCGGGGCACTGGCAGTTCCCCGCACTGTGCAGCAGGCTCTCACTGGCTCTCTGCGTTGTTCATGGTAGTGTGTCCATATATATACATTTGTCCATCTCAATCTCCCAAAACATCCCAACCCACCCCCCACCCCCGACCTTGACATCAAGAAGTTTATTCTCTCCATCTGTGTCTCTATTTTCCTCTTTGAAAATAAGTTCCTCTGTACCATTTTTCTATATTCCACATATAAGCAATATTATAAACTATTTTGTTTCTCTTTCCGACTTATTTCACTCTCTATGGCAGTCTCTAGGTCCATCTATGTCTCTACAAAGGGCACAATTTCATTCCTTTTGTGGCTGAATAATATTCCATCGTATATATGGACCACATCTTCTTTATTCCTGTTGTTCTAACATTTACCGCTAAGAGTTCAGTTGGCATGAATGCTTACATTTATACCTTTCAATGAAATTAAAGAAAATCAGCTTGTGGTACCTTCTTCCAGAAATGAGGACTTGAATAACCTTTTATGCCCACAGATACTCTACCCTCAAAGTATCACTTCTCATCATCTCTTCAAATATCCCCATGCCATTGGGATCTAGAACCTATTCTATAAAGGGCAAAACAGTAGCTTTCTTAAGCTTTCAAGGTCATGGAATGGTTATTGCTAGCCTGCCCTGCCACTATAGCAGGGAAAAAGCCACCGCGATCCACAAAGGAATGAGTGCAGCCACGTTTCAATAAAACTTTATTATGAAAACAGAAGGAAAGCCACATTTGGCCTGTGGGTTGTAATTTGCAGACTCCTTATTTACAAGTTTAGATTCAGGTATTTTTAATATGAAAATTATGATTATGATTGCAATCAATATTTAGATTGGCCTTAGTTTTCTCATTTACTTCCTTAACCTCTGGTTAAATACCAGTTGCTTTCATCTGAATTCATTAACTGGGGGGCTGGGGGGGCGAGGTAGGGAGCTTTTTTTTTCCCCACTGGATACAGCCTTCAGAACAAAGGTCTCTGGGTGGTAAAACCTGTCATCCTTTTTCTGTCTTCAAGCAGTTTTATTTCCCTTTCTCTCTTGAACGGCACTTCTGCTGAATGTACGGTCATCCATGGCTGTGACTCCTTCTTAAGCTGAGCCGGCAGGAGCCTGCTGTCTTAGGGTGTCCCTCGCTCTGCTAAGAAACCTGCTCATTGACATTTCTCCGCAGGGAGTCTAGCTCTTCAGCCTCCTCGTTTTGAAGGGTGTCCATCTTTGCACGATATTCTGAGTATCTGTGTCCCTTCAGAAAGCCTATGTTGAAGCCTCATCCACAGGGGGACGGCACTGGAAGGTGGAGGGTGTCTTTGGAGGTGATCCACGTCTCATACTAAAGACCCCAGAGAGCTCCCTCACGCCTTCTCTCCTGTGAGGACACAGCATCCATGGCTTCAACAACACATTTATTTTCTCACCATTCCGGAGGCGAGACGTCTGAGATCAAGGTGACGGCAGGTGGGCTTCTCCAGAGGCCTCTCTCCTGGCCTTGCTGTTGGCCGTCTGTCCCTCAGTCTTCCCGCTGTCTCCTCAGTGTCTGTGTTCTCATTTCTTACAGGGAATCCAGTCACACTGGATTAGGGCTTGCCCTCACCACTTCATGAATGCTTACATTTATACCTTTCAGTGAAATTAAAGAAAATCAGCTTGTGGTACCTTCTTCCAGAAATGAGGACTTGAATAACCTTTTATGCCCACAGATACTCTACCCTCAAAGTATCACTTCTCATCATCTCTTCAAATATCCCCATGCCATTGGGATCTAGAACCTATTCTATAAAGGGCAAAACAGTAGCTTTCTTAAGCTTTCAAGGTCATGGAATGGTTATTGCTAGCCTGCCCTGCCACTATAGCAGGGAAAAAGCCACCGGCGATCCACAAAGGAATGAGTGCAGCCACGTTTCAATAAAACTTTATTATGAAAACAGAAGGAAAGCCACATTTGGCCTGTGGGTTGTAATTTGCAGACTCCTTATTTACAAGTTTAGATTCAGGTATTTTTAATATGAAAATTATGATTATGATTGCAATCAATATTTAGATTGGCCTTAGTTTTCTCATTTACTTCCTTAACCTCTGGTTAAATACCAGTTGCTTTCATCTGAATTCATTAACTGGGGGGCTGGGGGGGCGAGGTAGGGAGCTTTTTTTTTCCCCACTGGATACAGCCTTCAGAACAAAGGTCTCTGGGTGGTAAAACCTGTCATCCTTTTTCTGTCTTCAAGCAGTTTTATTTCCTTTCTCTCTTGAACGGCACTTCTGCTGAATGTACGGTCATCCATGGCTGTGACTCCTTCTTAAGCTGAGCCGGCAGGAGCCTGCTGTCTTAGGGTGTCCCTCGCTCTGCTAAGAAACCTGCTCATTGACATTTCTCCGCAGGGAGTCTAGCTCTTCAGCCTCCTCGTTTTGAAGGGTGTCCATCTTTGCACGATATTCTGAGTATCTGTGTCCCTTCAGAAAGCCTATGTTGAAGCCTCATCCACAGGGGGACGGCACTGGAAGGTGGAGGGTGTCTTTGGAGGTGATCCACGTCTCATACTAAAGACCCCAGAGAGCTCCCTCACGCCTTCTCTCCTGTGAGGACACAGCATCCATGGCTTCAACAACACATTTATTTTCTCACCATTCCGGAGGCGAGACGTCTGAGATCAAGGTGACGGCAGGTGGGCTTCTCCAGAGGCCTCTCTCCTGGCCTTGCTGTTGGCCGTCTGTCCCTCAGTCTTCCCGCTGTCTCCTCAGTGTCTGTGTTCTCATTTCTTACAGGGAATCCAGTCACACTGGATTAGGGCTTGCCCTCACCACTTCATTTTACCTGTATTCCCTGCTGTCGGGGAAGATCCCCTGGACGGGGCGTGGCAGTCCACTCCAGTCGTCTTGCCTGGGGAATCCCATGGACAGAGGGCCCATGGGGTTGCGAAGAGTCGAACACGACTGAGCGACTGAACAACCCCAGGTTTTAAAATATATTTTAATGGATGCACTGGAAAAATCACCAGTGACTAGATGGCTTACCACAAGAGAAGTGTTTTCTCTCCTGGTTCTGGAGTCTGGAAGTCGGACATCTTGGTGCTGGTCAGGCCAAGCTCTCTCTAGAGGGCCTGGAAGAACACCCTCCCTTCCTCTTTGTCTGGAGGTTGCTGGACGTCCTTGGCATCTTTGATGAAACAGCTGCATCCGTGCAGTCTCTGCTTCCATCTTTCCTCTGAGCGAGTCTTCTGTGACCAGGTTCACCTGTTTTAATCAGGCCACCAAGCCGCTGGATCGATCGGGGCCCACCCTCATCCAGTCAATACAGCTGCATATGTAAAGACCCTGTTTACAAATAAGCTCACTCACTGAGGTTCTGGGGTGGGCAGGAGTCTTGGTGGGATGCTCTGCAGCCCAGTGCAGCTGAGTGCTATTTCCTCTTATGGAAATGATTCATTTAACCAATCCTAAACATTGGAAATAGAGATTGCTTGTAGCATCTTAGTTGGTTGGTTGGTTTTTTCTGTTCATGACACAACAATAAACCGCCTTTTCCAGAAGCTTCATGCGTGTCGCTGATTATTTCCTCAGGACAGATCTGTGGCGATGAAATGACTTGATTAATGCTGCTACTTGTAGGTTTTATATCTGTACATATCTCTTGGCATTTGCACAGCAATACATTAGTCTTCAGTTCAAAACAGAAAAGTTTGTATTTCTTCCCGCCTTGACTAATCGAAACAAAAGAGGGAGAGATAAACCGAGATATGGAAGAAAAGCCTGAAGGAAGGTGAAGTGAAGTACCCACCTTCCTTCTGCCCAGGTTCCCCTTCTGCCTGTACGTTAGTGCTGGCTTGCCCTCGTGCACGTTTCTTGATTCTGTTGACGTTTGCTGAGGTATCTGCCTGGGGGTTGTACATACACGACCAGAATCAAACAACATGCACTGCCCTGGGCAGTGCCAGGCCCACTGCCTGTTCCCTGGTTACCAGGACTGTCATCTCAGACCAGAGCTGTTCAGTGGTCTCTGACCCATCCTTTGAACTACCATAAGAAAGATTCCTCTAAAGAAGGAGTCAGATTTTGTATACTTCTGAATCCAACTTCAGAATAAATAAAAGTAAAGCATTACCTAACTCCTTCCTGTTCCCTCCTGGAATGGTTTCTGTTTGCCCTAAAGGGGAAAAATCCATTCATGTAAATACTTTTAGGACATGTCCTCTGCCCAGTCCTGTAATAAGCCTCATGGTGCAAACCATGACCACATTTGACAACCTGAAGGTCCCTGTGGTGGAAGCCACCTGAGTCCCTCAGCTCACGATGTCTTCCTCTTTGTACCAAAGTAACCCTGCCTTCCCAGCCCACCCTCCCATCAGACCCTGCCTGGCATTAAAGACCAGGTTCACCTGTTTTACTCAGGCCACCAAGCCGCTGGATCGATCGGGGCCCACCCTCATCCAGTCAATACAGCTGCATATGTAAAGACCCTGTTTACAAATAAGCTCACTCACTGAGGTTCTGGGGTGGGCAGGAGTCTTGGTGGGATGCTCTGCAGCCCAGTGCAGCTGAGTGCTATTTCCTCTTATGGAAATGATTCATTTAACCAATCCTAAACATTGGAAATAGAGATTGCTTGTAGCATCTTAGTTGGTTGGTTGGTTTTTTCTGTTCATGACACAACAATAAACCGCCTTTTCCAGAAGCTTCATGCGTGTCGCTGATTATTTCCTCAGGACAGATCTGTGGCGATGAAATGACTTGATTAATGCTGCTACTTGTAGGTTTTATATCTGTACATATCTCTTGGCATTTGCACAGCAATACATTAGTCTTCAGTTCAAAACAGAAAAGTTTGTATTTCTTCCCGCCTTGACTAATCGAAACAAAAGAGGGAGAGATAAACCGAGATATGGAAGAAAAGCCTGAAGGAAGGTGAAGTGAAGTACCCACCTTCCTTCTGCCCAGGTTCCCCTTCTGCCTGTACGTTAGTGCTGGCTTGCCCTCGTGCACGTTTCTTGATTCTGTTGACGTTTGCTGAGGTATCTGCCTGGGGGTTGTACATACACGACCAGAATCAAACAACATGCACTGCCCTGGGCAGTGCCAGGCCCACTGCCTGTTCCCTGGTTACCAGGACTGTCATCTCAGACCAGAGCTGTTCAGTGGTCTCTGACCCATCCTTTGAACTACCATAAGAAAGATTCCTCTAAAGAAGGAGTCAGATTTTGTATACTTCTGAATCCAACTTCAGAATAAATAAAAGTAAAGCATTACCTAACTCCTTCCTGTTCCCTCCTGGAATGGTTTCTGTTTGCCCTAAAGGGGAAAAATCCATTCATGTAAATACTTTTAGGACATGTCCTCTGCCCAGTCCTGTAATAAGCCTCATGGTGCAAACCATGACCACATTTGACAACCTGAAGGTCCCTGTGGTGGAAGCCACCTGAGTCCCTCAGCTCACGATGTCTTCCTCTTTGTACCAAAGTAACCCTGCCTTCACACCCTCCCCAGCCCACCCCTCCCACAACCCTGTGGCACGGTCATCGTGGGAAGAGCTTGTCCGTTCAGTAGAGCTCCATTCTCAGCAAGGCAATATTGTAAAGCAGTTATCCTCCAAGTCACAGTAGGTAAATGTGAAGACGGAGCTCCAGCCCTCTTTCATAGCATGTTGCTCCATAGGTCCACCTGCCTTGGGCTAAGCCAGTGCTCTCTTTTTTCAAAGAATTTGAAATCAGAGCCAGTGAGGGCCTCGGCTGTCAGTGACCGTGATGGCAGCCCGGTGACTGCAGACGGCAGTGCTGCCTTGCTGTGTGAACCGGGAAAGTGTCAACGCTGTTTTCTTACTTGAGAGATGAAGGAGGAGGAGGTGAGAGGTGAGAGAGAGGACTTCCTAGGTCTCTTACCCTTGACCTCTCTCTGCTTCTGAGGCATCATTCTCCCCCTGCCCTCGATATCTGTGGCTCCAGCTTGTGTCCTTACTGTGGCGTTCTTCTTGTTAAATGTGCTCCTTGAGTCACTTACCATCCCACTCTGAAGCATGGCATTACCCGTCACCCTAGAGATGAGGCTCACGCAGGCCTTGCGTGGCGGGCTTGGTGTTCCAAGTTGGGAGTCTGACCTCAGCCTGTGCTCTTGAGCACTCCGTTGTGTCCTGGGGTAATTCTCTGTCATGCTGCAGCTCGTTCTCAAAAGACCTGAGCTCACCGAGAACTTCAGGGAAGAGGTTTTCTTCAATTTTAACTTTTTAAATTGACTTTTTAAATTTTGGCCTCTTTTATTTGTTTTCCATTTATTTACTTTCATCCACCTTTATTCTTTGGCCCGTGTGGGCCTCCCATCGCGGTGGTGTCTGTTGTCGCAGAGCACCGGCTCTGGGCGCATGCACTCCAGAGCTCCGGCTCAGTAGTTGGACACATAGGTCCAGCCGCTCCGCGGCACATGGGATCTTCCCAGGTGAGGGATCGAACCAGCACCCCTTGCCCTGCAAGGCGGACTCCTTACCCACTGGACCACCAGGGAAGCCCTAATTTTAATTTTTTTTTTTTTTTTACAGAGTTTTGTTGTTTACTGCTACACATCAACCTGAATCAGCCATAGGTATACCTATGTCCCCTCCCTGTTGAACTTCCTGCCCATCTCCCTCCCCATCCCGCCCCTCTAGGTTGTTACAGAGGCCCAGTTTGAGTTCCCTGAGTCTTAAAGTAGATTCCCATTGGTTGTCTATTTTACATCTGGTAATGTAAGCTTCCATGTTAGTCTTTCCATACCTCTCACCCATTCCTCCCTCCTCCCATGTCTATATGTCTGTCCTCTGTGTCTGTTTCTCCTTTGCTGCTCTGTAAGTACATTTATTAGTACCAGTCTTCTAGATTCCATATATTTGTGTTAGTATACAGTATTTATCTTTCTCTTTCTGACTTACTTCACTCTGTATAATAGGTACTAGACTTATCCAGTTCATTAAAAAGGATTAATTTCTAAAATATACAAGCAGCTCATACAACTCAACACCAAAAAAAAAAAAACCCAATCAAAAAATAGGAAAAAGACCTAAACAGACATCTCTCCAAAGAAGGGAAGAGGTATTAAAGGCAGAGTGAAGGAGAGGCTTCAGGATGTGTGGTCTGCTCACGCACAGTGTTCAGAGTTGTTGACATCCAGGTCAAGTTTCAAGTATCACCGATCTTCCAGTTTCAACCATGCTAGGGTCTATGTTCTTGTGATTAGCAGATTTCATCTGGAGGGGTCTGCTTCCTGTAAAAGCAATTTAGGAATACGAGTGAGGATGTTGTGTCTTTCAAGGAACTTGGAGTTCAGTGACTCTGCTACGGGTCTGATTTATAGTCCAGACTGTTGCCAGTTCCCCAGCCCAGCAGCAATCCTTTGTTTCTACATCTTCACATTTCCGGGTCAGTGTCCCTGGAGTTGGCATTTTACTTCGTTGGGTCATGTGGGATGTTCCTCAACTAGAGATGGAACCCACGCCCCACCCCGCCTCCATTGGGCGCTCAGAGCCTTAGCCACTGGACGACAGGGAAGCTGAAGATCCCATGTGCCGCTATTAAGGCCTGGCATTGCCAAATAAATACATAAATATATATATATATATATATATATATATATATATATATATATATACACATATATGTATTTTAACAGACAAGGACACAAGGGAGTGTCCATGGTTTCACTTTGACTTTCCATGACTAGAAAGATCTTCCTCCGCTGAGCATCCATAGACCCCGTCTCCACACCGTGTCAGAGAGCCTCACGGCAAAGATCAGAACACAATACTGACGCCTGCCCAGCAGCACACCAGCTTTGTGTGGGTTCCTTCTTACCACTGTTCCACCCACAAGTATCATCGTGCCTGGAACAAAGTGATCCCTCCACATAGATTGTTGATCAAATTGAATAACTCATATGTGAATAGTTCACATGTTTCCAAGTGACAGTATCTTAGATCGCTCTGATAATCCAAAACATGGGCGTCCAGTGACTCAGTCTGTTAACAGGTAGCATGTTCTAGCTCTCTGCTTCTCTTGAAATCCAGTTGGGGTGATTCGGGGCCATGCACCCATGAAAGGCGCTCTGCCGAGGGAGCAGAGGTCCTAACAGCTAAGTGTGCAGACGCCCTTCTTGTCTGTGTTGTGTTCTCAAACTAACTCAGATTTCAGATGCTGCGTGAGACAGCCCAGATCCCCTTAATTTTACATGAATGTAGGTATTGTCTTAACTGGAGCCCAGTTTTTCTACCTAAGGGTTAAACAGAGAGAAGGGTTTATTTCTTTAGTTTCTTGCTCAACATAGTTCACATACATCTCTGTGGTTGTTTCCCCTCCAGATTCTACCCCTAGTAATACTTGGCCGCACGCTTTGTAAATACTGTGTGTTCAATAGACATCGGAAACAGAGAAGGTAAACATGGCGAGCCAATGTGACAGAAGTCATAGAAGTGGAAGGCAGGCTAGTCCTCTATGTGTCTAGAGCATTTAATGCAAGGAGCCTACTTCTTGCAGTTGGGAAATTCCCATCACAGCCAGTTGGGTGGTTAGTGGACCAGCGGAGAGCCCTGCTGTGCGGGAATCAGTCTGAGCCCAGGTAGGGGCCTGGGCAGGGATCCAGGGGTACATCTTGGGATGCCAGCTCCCGTGAGCTCCAGTAAGGTGAGGGGTTCACAGAAGAGCTTGCGGTAGGGGAAAGGTCAAATATGAGAATCGGAGAGAGTATGTATGACGTCTGCGTTAGCACCCAGGAGCCGTGTGCAGCCAGAGCTGACCCTTTTGTGGGACTTGCGGGGCCGTCACCAGCAGACCTTAACAGCACACATCGTGGACACAGCTCAGAGCTAAGCTGAGGGTCAGCGTTCATGTTTTGGAAACACTGATCATATGGGAAAAAGGGATACAGGGCTGAAGTAGGATGTGGTGAGTAAAGGAGAAGAGGCCCTCCAGAGAGGCCTCTGCAGGAGGCATTTCACTCTGTACTTTCTAAGGGCAGTTCCATTTCTGATTTTTAATGGTGCAAGTTCCAGTAGATTGTGGAGACCTATGCTGTACTTAGATCGCTCTGATAATCCAAAACATGGGCGTCCAGTGGGTTAACAGGTAGCATGTCTGCTCTGCTTCTCTTGAAATCCAGTTGGGGTGATTCGGGGCCATGCACCCATGAAAGGCGCTCTGCCGAGGGAGCAGAGGTCCTAACAGCTAAGTGTGCAGACGCCCTTCTTGTCTGTGTTGTGTTCTCAAACTAACTCAGATTTCAGATGCTGCGTGAGACAGCCCAGATCCCCTTAATTTTACATGAATGTAGGTATTGTCTTAACTGGAGCCCAGTTTTTCTACCTAAGGGTTAAACAGAGAGAAGGGTTTATTTCTTTAGTTTCTTGCTCAACATAGTTCACATACATCTCTGTGGTTGTTTCCCCTCCAGATTCTACCCCTTGTAATACTTGGCCGCACGCTTTGTAAATACTGTGTGTTCAATAGACATCGGAAACAGAGAAGGTAAACATGGCGAGCCAATGTGACAGAAGTCATAGAAGTGGAAGGCAGGCTAGTCCTCTATGTGTCTAGAGCATTTAATGCAAGGAGCCTACTTCTTGCAGTTGGGAAATTCCCATCACAGCCAGTTGGGTGGTTAGTGGACCAGCGGAGAGCCCTGCTGTGCGGGAATCAGTATGAGCCCAGGTAGGGGCCTGGGCAGGGATCCAGGGGTACATCTTGGGATGCCAGCTCCCGTGAGCTCCAGTAAGGTGAGGGGTTCACAGAAGAGCTTGCGGTAGGGGAAAGGTCAAATATGAGAATCGGAGAGAGTATGTATGACGTCTGCGTTAGCACCCAGGAGCCGTGTGCAGCCAGAGCTGACCCTTTTGTGGGACTTGCGGGGCCGTCACCAGCAGACCTTAACAGCACACATCGTGGACACAGCTCAGAGCTAAGCTGAGGGTCAGCGTTCATGTTTTGGAAACACTGATCATATGGGAAAAAGGGATACAGGGCTGAAGTAGGATGTGGTGAGTAAAGGAGAAGAGGCCCTCCAGAGAGGCCTCTGCGAGGCAGGCATTTCACTCTGTACTTTCTAAGGGGCAGTTCCATTTCTGATTTTTAATGGTGCAAGTTCCAGTAGATTGTGGAGACCTATGCTGTACAATTTCCAAGTTGTTATTTGTAAAATAACAGAATCGCTTTACAGCTTCTGAGCTCCTCCATGGACATCTTCCTGTTGGAATCCCGTCAAGACGTCACGAGGTTAGACAAGCGCTCATTGTTCCCATTTCACAGATGCAGAGAAGGGTTCCGCGGGATTAACCACTCTGCCCAGGAGTCCACTGAGAAGCAGTCAGAGTCTCGAGTGAGGATCTGGTTCTGTCTCTCAGTTCTGTGCACCGTGTGTACCCCATCGCGCTGACTCTTTACCAGGACTATAAACCCTACGAGGCTTTCTGAGCGTGTTTAGCCCCGCAGATAAAACACAGTCACAGAGGCCACAACCTCAGCGCTTTTTCAATTTTTTAACACTGTGGAGCACCTAATATATAAATGCACATACACAGGGGAAAAATCCCTTAGGGGAGTGCAAATGAATTCCTTCCCATCACATCGTTTAGGGAGCCCACTTCCTAAGGGCCCGTGACACTCATTTGAGAGCCCTCGGGGCACTGGGGACCACTTCTCCGGTGGCATCACTGGTGCTGGGCTCCTCAATGGTCGCCTCCTCCAGCTGCTGTGAACCCCCTTTTCTGAGCCCTTCTTGCATAGAAACAAGCATTGTGCAGATTCAGAACAAATAAGGTCTCTGTATGCAGCGGAACAGACAGTACGAGAGGAATCATGAGAACATGCCCACTCTAAAGCCAGCCCTGAGCCTGGGCTTCCCAGGGCGCTCACGGGAGCCAGGCAGCAAGGGCCGTGCCTTCCAGGAGAGTCCTTTCATCAGAGAGCCAAGGAAGAGAGGAAGGACTTCTTCTGCAACCAGTGCCCCCTCCAATCTCAAGCATCCCCGCCCTGCTGGGGAAGACCCCTTCGTCGTTAAGCAGTTTGTTCCAAGGAGAATACCAATTCTGAAAAAGCCAACGGCCAACCCAGGAGGAGCGGGGAGTGGTGTGGCCTCTCTCTACCACATGCACTGTCTGTCTGTCTTCTCATTCTCACCCACAGCTACGAATTTACAAACCTAACAGGGATTCCTCAAGCTCTAAGCATCAGGGCAGAGTGTGTCCCAGGGCAGAGCAGAGTGCTAATGAGCACAGGCTTTGAGGTTGAACTCCCACCTTCAAACCCCGAACCTGCGGTCGACTGGCCACATAAGGCTCATCTCTAGGGCGGCGGGTCATAGCATGTCTCAGAGAGGCGTGGCCACGTAAACGGATAACTGTGTGTCGGCAAGTAGCTCAGTGACTCTAAACACGCGGTCTCGCCCGCCTGGAGCAGGTCTTGTGCCGGCCGAGAGCACAGGCAGGCACCTGCTGCGCGCTCTGTGTACAGGCGAAAAGCAGCGGCCTGAAGACAGCACAGAGCACGCCTCACCAGTGCCTTGCGCCTGTTGACATGTGACCTGGCCTTTGTCCGTTTGTTGAGCTCAGCGTTGGCATGAAGGCATTTCCAGGGTCAGAGGCCATCCTTGGTGGCACTTGTGCTTTGCCAGTTTCCAGGGTGCGTGTCAGCCAATGTGTTGAAATTTGCTCAGTCTGCGTCAGATCATTATTACACTCAAATGAGAGCCTCAACCCCAAGATCTCCTGCCAGTCTCCAACCTTTCTGGCACCAGGGACTGGTTTCATGGGAGACAGTTTCTCCGTGGACCAGGTGTGGGGTGGTCTCAGGATAAGTGCGTTACACTTACTGTTCACTTTGATTCCATTACTATTACCCCAGCTCCACTTCAGAGCATGAGGCGTTCAGTCCCGGAGGCTGGGGACCCCTGTCCTGGGCAGTGCCACTCCTCCCAGGATGACTTCCTGCCGGGACTCCTCCAGATGAGAAACTGCTTCTTCGCAGAGCATCGTTTTCCTTCCTCACGTCTCCTCGTCCTTTCTCCCTCCCATGTCCTCCAGCACGTGCCCCAATCTGCACCCCCTGCTGGAAGACCCCTTCTCGTTAAGCAGTTTGTTCCAAGGAGAATACCAATTCTGAAAAAGCCAACGGCCAACCCAGGAGGAGCGGGAGTGGTGTGGCCTCTCTCTACCACATGCACTGTCTGTCTGTCTTCTCATTCTCACCCACAGCTACGAATTTACAAACCTAACAGGGATTCCTCAAGCTCTAAGCATCAGGGCAGAGTGTGTCCCAGGGCAGAGCAGAGTGCTAATGAGCACAGGCTTTGAGGTTGAACTCCCACCTTCAAACCCCGAACCTGCGGTCGACTGGCCACATAAGGCTCATCTCTAGGGCGGCGGGTCATAGCATGTCTCAGAGAGGCGTGGCCACGTAAACGGATAACTGTGTGTCGGCAAGTAGCTCAGTGACTCTAAACATGCGGTCTCGCCCGCCTGGAGCAGGTCTTGTGCCGGCCGAGAGCACAGGCAGGCACCTGCTGCCCCTCTGTGTACAGGCGAAAAGCAGCGGCCTGAAGACAGCACAGAGCACGCCTCACCAGTGCCTTGCGCCTGTTGACATGTGACCTGGCCTTTGTCCGTTTGTTGAGCTCAGCGTTGGCATGAAGGCATTTCCAGGGTCAGAGGCCATCCTTGGTGGCACTTGTGCTTTGCCACTTTCCAGGGTGCGTGTCAGCCAATGTGTTGAAATTTGCTCAGTCTGCGTCAGATCATTATTACACTCAAATGAGAGCCTCAACCCCAAGATCTCCTGCCAGTCTCCAACCTTTCTGGCACCAGGGACTGGTTTCATGGGAGACAGTTTCTCCGTGGACCAGGTGTGGGGTGGTCTCAGGATAAGTGCGTTACACTTACTGTTCACTTTGATTCCATTACTATTACCCCAGCTCCACTTCAGAGCATGAGGCGTTCAGTCCCGGAGGCTGGGGACCCCTGTCCTGGGCAGTGCCACTCCTCCCAGGAT